>PVKB01001019.1:0-396922 GCA_004027205.1 Ctenodactylus gundi | reverse complement strand
GGGAAACCGTAAAGTTAACATTAACAAAAAGTACCAAATGAGCATCTGTAAAGAGAGGCAAGTTGCTTATGGCAAGAGGTTTAGTTAATGACAACTTGGGAAATTTTAAGATGCAAGTTCATACCACAGAAAGCATTTAGATAAAATTATCTAAGTGCCTGCTGCATTGTGAATCTTTATCAAAACCCTTTTACACCATGAAAAGAAGTTTATTAATATTCATAATGCATTTTAAAAGCACATGTAATAATTATATTTTTAAAACTCAAGAAAAAAGTAAAAATAGAAATTTAAGAAATAATTAGAATATTGGATGAGATTCCCTAGAACACTGATCCTTCATTTTTGCATTAATGTGACTGCTTTCCCAACTACCCCAGGTGCAGCTTGCACTAGTTCTGCGTGTATCATCAGTAAATGATCTTGAAAGGTGCCTTTTTAAATAACCAGAAGTTATGTACTCCTTTCTACTAGTGATTGAACAGTCTTCCCTTGGCCCTGCTCCTTATGCCACTTCTTTTCTTTTTCCTTCTTTGTCTTTCTGCATTGACGTGGGCACTGCAGTAATGTTGTGTAGAAGGTCAGATACCTTTGTCTTGCTCCATTATTTAAAAACGGATACTTTTGAAGTGTTTAATAAGCAAGATACTTGTTTTCTGTGTGTGATATAGTTCTTTAACTCCCAGTCTTCAGAGTTTTAAAAAAAGTCATTGATTTGATTTTTTTTTTTCCTGCAATCTGGTGTATGCTGTGTTTCTGTGCATTGAGATGAATTCTTTGGGTTTTCTTACTCATCTTTTAATGCATTTATAATTGTGTAATTGTGGATTCATTGGTGCTAATCTGTCGGGTCAGTCGTTGAGCATAGTTTGAAGAGGGATTGCTTTTGTCTAGAAAATATGCTAAAGTCTTCTTATGGGGTTCTGATAGATGGGTGAATCTTTCTTTAGAGTGCTTGTATTTGTCATAGAAAATTAGGCACTTCATGTATTTTCGGGTTGTTGCCACAGTTTTTTATAGCACTTTTTCATTGAAAACATTCATACTTAATTCATAGTTTCTTCCTCATTTTCTTTTTTCTCAGGTTACTCGTGTTTTTCTCTTATCTTTCATCCTTCTCTTCCTCACATTAGTTTTTTTCTAATGATATGTCTTTTCTTAGTCTACTTGAAATATGAGTTTTAATTCTGATGCTGGCTTAACTTTTCTGGTATAAAGGAATCCGCTCCTCTGGGTGGCAGGTGCCCTGAGGCCAAAGAAAGAGGCACTTTAGTTGCGTCAGTGCAGCTTGGGGGGGCTTGCTGGGGAGCTGCAGTCAGGGCGGCAGAGAGGCCAGTGGGTCCTCACAGTCCAAGTGAGTCAAAGGGTGTGGTCGCCTAATGGGCTTAACAAACGCAGCTTTTATGCAGCTAAAATGTACCTGATGTGTTCTCAGGCTAATATCAAAGATGTCAGGCATATTCCTGGGGCTAATGGCACCAGGGATACGATTGTAAACCCAGTGTGCCACTCTGTTGGTTTGGTTTATCTGTAATGTGGGCAGGACCTGTGAGGGGCAGCACGTCAGAGTCACACAGGGGCAGTTGTGGTGGTTACAGCTCAAGGGGGTTGTATTCAGGTGAAGCTGGATTTCTACAAAAGTGTGTTTTTTATTTTATAACTTCCAGGCATAATAAGCATATAAAATTACTTAGCACTTTTTCAAGTTTCTATATGTATTTTGTTTCTTTCAATTTAAAATGTTTTTTATAATTTTCACTGTGATTTCTTCTGTAACTTGTGGTTTAGGTAAGGAGTGTATGTTTTTAAAGTCTTCAAACAGATTTCATTTTAACCTGTTTTTAAACTTTTGGGCTCTAATTACATTTCACTTTTAGAGAATGTGTCCTGAATATCATGAGTTCTTTGAAATTTTAGGTTTGTGTTGGGTCTCCTTAATGGTTTAATGTTTTTTGTCAGATTTTTTCAGATCTTTTTTGTTCCTAATGGTTTGTCTATTAAATACTAAGAAAAATTATGTTAACGTTGATTTTAGATTTGTTAGTTTCTTATACTTCTGGTAGATTTTTTTTTTTTCATGTATTGTAAACTTTAATACTTACCATCTGGCTGTGTACATACATATTTGTGATTGTTTAAGTTTCTTACTGAATTCTTATCATTATGAAGTTAAATTTAGAGCATCTTTTATTTTTATTTCTGTACAAGTTGTTTCATTAGGATTTATGTGGCAGATAACATTCTTTTATTTTCATTTTTTGGGAGTGAATTTACTGAAGCCACTAGAGGAATGCATAAAGATTATTCACGAGTGGGAGAAAGTGAACCATGGAAGTACCTTTTCAGGGGAAGGGAAATGTAGGGCTCCAGAAAAATCACAGATGAGTTTAGGGGCAGAAGTAATGCAAGAAAGAGGTTAAATAATGACCTGAATCACTTCTTACTCAGTAAAGAACAGCTGATATCCCATGTTGCCAGGTCTGCTGATCATCTAGGGGAGCCTTGGGGCTTTAGGCAGTGGGTTATGTTGTTAGAGTGCTTGCTTAGCTTGCTTGAGGGCCGGGTTCATCCCTAGCACCACCCGTGAAAGATGGAGAATGAGGGAGAGAGAAAATGAGAAAAGGTGTGCCATAAGGGAACAGGAACAAGTCTCCAATTTTAGATCCCATTTCCTCCCCTGTATTGTTTTGGTTCTTTGGATTCATATGATTGTGTCTGGCCTAAGGCAGATAGATACATACGGTGTTGATGAGAAGACAGATTCCGTGAGGTGAAAGGCAGTGTTGCTGTACAGTGGACAGTCACGTGTATGCTGTGAACCACTTGGTGCTGAGGAGGAGGACCTGGGTTTGCACTCCAGCCCTGAACCTGTTGTGTGCCTGGGGGAACAGTCTCACCTTTACCCTGAGTGGCAGAGCCCCAGCACCTCTAACGTTCCTATCAATTTACAGATGGCGAGAGGGTTTGAAAGACAGTTGACTAGTTAAAGTTTGAAGTAAAAATGAGTGATGGGTGAGAAGAATCAAGAATTACTTGGTACTAGAAATGTTTACCTTCCAGCTTGAAAATAACACCATGTAGCATCTTAAATCTCTGATTGTGTTGGAGAGCTCCTTATTTTCACTGCTCATTCACAGACTTGATTTCATTTTACTTATATAAAACATCAGTTGGCAGAGATTTATATATCAGCTAGGTAGTAAAAAAAGAACATTGAATTTCAAATCTAGTTCTGCTCATATCTCTGTAAATGTGCCTGGGCATGGCAAACTTTCTTCAGACCTGTTATCTGTAAAATGGGAGAGGTTAGTCTTTCTTTGAAACCATGTAAATTTTACTTTTAGGAAGATTTTTAGATCAGAGAAGCGTGATAATTGTGTATGTCTACATCTTAGCAAGGCATCTTACATAATCTTTAAGATATGCTCCGTAGGCAAGAGCTGGTAAACGAGTGGCAAAATGCTGAATTTGTGACTTGAAAGTTAGTGGAGGAGATGACATAGGACTCTGTGCAGTGTGGTCTCTCTCATCATTCTTGGCAGTGCCGTGGTTAACTCCCTCAGTGAGTTGCTGATCTTATAACCAGCATGTTGGATGTAGAACTGGGTCAGCAACGACCACAACAGGACAGGCCGCGGTGAAGAGCCAGATTATGATGCGTGCTGGATTTCAGGACCATACAACCGGACTTGGCTAATAATTATCTCACTTATAAAATGACTTGTTACTTTTGAATTTATCAGTATTAAAAATTGGCCATGACTAGGCATGGTGGTCCATGTCTGTAATCCCAGCACTTAGGAGGCTGAGGCAACAGGATTATACGTATGTTCAAGTCCTTCCTGGGCATTTTCGTGAGCTGCTTTCTCAAAATAAAATATAAAAAAGAGGATGAGGGTGTGGCTTAATGGTTAATCCCTCTTAAGCTCCCCTCCCCCCAAAAAAGGTACTGATTCAGTTTTCTTTGTATTCATACTTCTCACTTTTTGTTTTATTTTGGGAGATGTAATAAGTGTAATTGAATATTGTTTAGCTAACTTTCTTAACCCGATGCCCTTTTATTTTGCACAAACTTTTTTTTTTCCTGTCTCAAATGGTGGGTTCAGATTTTCACAAGACTCCTTTATAGTCATGTGCCACCATTCCTCTGGCTAGAGCTTTCACTTGGTGCCGAGTTATCCATGTGTGCCCTGGTTGATTATCTGTCTTCTTCCCTCACTTTTTGTCTACTGCTGAGCTGCTCCATTTGTTCTCTTTTGCGGCATTCACTTCTGTGTATTCAGTTGGAAGCAGCACGTCTTAGCCTGGCCGTGGCGCTGTGTTTTTCTTTCTGTTTCTCCACTGTGCCTGGCTGTGTTGTATTCGTATGCTGTCATGCTGGCCTGTAGCTAGTGGACGTGCTTCTCCTGGGTGAGGGCTTCATTTCACTCAGTGGCACTTTAGCACCTTGTGCCAATCTTTGCTCTTCGAATATGATAATTAAATGATCATTGCATTTATTCTCATGCACAGTTGGGAATCACTGTAAGAAATAACATTCCGGAGCTGCCCTCTACATGTGTAACTCCTACCAGCTTTTTATAAACAAGCTGTTTCAGTATATGGGGCAGTGGGTCTACGTAGAGATGAGTCCGCTCAACACTTGGCTGACATTCACAGTTGAAACTAGCCTGTCCTCAGTCATTAGGGCTACATTTTGGTCCTGCTGTGTGCCACAAATGCTGTGTGCTGAAGATCATGTGTCTCCAGTGTCATTTTCATGAGGGACAGCACAGTTTTGCTGCTGACATTATCTTGTATGTATATATGTTTAGATAATGGGAATTTTTCACTCTGTGAACATGGTGTCAAGGATATTTAAAATATTGAAAAAATTCTTATAAAATTTTAGAGTCATTATTTTGCTTTATTGTACTAATTGCCAAGATTGTGTTTTCTACTGATGGAACTTTATATTCTTATACAACACAAAAATGCTAGGTTATCTCAACATACTTGTCAAATAAAAATATATATGCTTCATTCTGTGGTAGAGTAACATTTCTGTCATTTTTATGTCACATATTTAAGTATTCACTTTATGCTTAGAACTGATATTACTTTTTTTTTTGAGACAGGTTCTCACCCTGTTGGAAACAAAATTTACTTTTTGAGTACCCTCAAAATGTACTTTACAGTAGTTTGAAAAGTTTTGAACAGGAGCAACATCTCCAACCTGATGGTTTAAATGGGGCTTGCCTGGCCTTGTTCAGTGAGGTGATGATGGTTCGTTAGGCGGGTGCACACCTGAGCCAGTCTGAGCAGCTGGGTGTGCAGTTGCTGGTCAAGGGCCAGAGTTAACTTGGAAGAATGTACCTGTGGAATGGTTTTGGAACTGTTCTTCATGTCACTTTATTATCATTTTTTACAACTGTTTGTTTGGAAAATGAGTGTAATACTTCAACAATTTTGCGATCAGAAATAAACTGTAAACATGAAATATCAATTAAGAACCATTTAGAAATTTATTATCTTAGCAGTTATATACTGGGAATTTGTATGTAACGTGTCCTTAGTTACTATTTTTAGGTCACTAGTTTTAACCATATTATAATGTTTTATGCTTTCTAAGTTTGATGTGATTTTTATATGATATCAAATGTAAGCAAAACTTCTCTCATTTTTTTCTCATCAGTAAAAACTAGTTCAGACTTGAGATCTCAGAGGTTCACTTGTGAGCTTGTTCATAGCTTTTTTTATTTTAAAGTAAGCCTTTTGAATTAAGCTTTCTGTTTTATTTGACTTACAGTTTTGAGTGATTGCCATGTTCTGGGCATTAAGAAAGTAACAAGTGACTTTTTTCTGTTTTCAGGAGTATAGAATTTTATGCAAATGAAATAGGAAACATTCTAAATAGTAACTTTCAGAAATTCAAAGTGAAAATTATCTAGTGTTTCAAATTTATCTAGCAGCCTTAATTTTGTTTGCCAACAGGTTATTTTGTTAAATTTGTCCACAGTTGATTACATGTTAGCTTTGCCGGATGGCTGGTGCAGTAGAGCCATATCTCAACTGTAGTTTTTGTTTTTAGAACCTGTTTCCTATTAAAATGTACAACAGCCTTCTCATTCTTCCTTTTTTCTCCCTTCTTCTCCTTCAGTGAGCATCTGTCCTGTGCTTTCACATTTTTTCTTCATGGAGAAAGTAATGTATGCACAAGTGTGGAAATTGCCCAACACCAGCCGATTTATTTGATCAACGAGGAGCATATACACATGGCTCAGTCCTCACCTGCACCGTTTCAAGGTAGGTGAATGGCATTGTTCTCCCCCACCCCATTTTATTTATATGGACAAGTGCAAAATTTAAGGTTTACAATGAAGTTGAGCATTTTGTGCACATACGTATCTTGTCAAGGTGACAAGGGCTTTCCCGCTCTCCTTTTGTCCCTCCCCTACTCTCCTTTCTGTCCCTCCACCCCCACCCTGTCCCCCTCTTTCACTTTGTCTTTCATCTTAAGTTCCATGAGATAGTTGTGGTCTGGGTCTCTCATATCAGAGAGTCAGAAGCAGAAGGCATTGTTCTTGCTCTCTGCCCCTCCGCTCTCCCAGTGGAGAGCCACCTCCCAGTCAGGTTTCCTATAACAAGATGTTATCTCATGTAGTCATGTTACAGGAGAGCTTGAGGGGCAGTTTTTGAAGAAAAAAGGAGTAGCTTCTGTTTCCTAAGTACAAGTGGTCACAGTGTGCTTGTTTCTTGTGAAAGCTTATCACATAATAACATGGTCTTATATGACATTGTCTTGAAAAATAAGAGGTAGAGGATTTCCTTCAAACAGTAATACTGGGAAATATTTGAAAAATAAAATAATTGACCAGTTGAATAATCAACCAATTTTTAAAACGAGTTTGATCATTCTGTTTGTTAACAAAGTTGGAGGAATCATAGACTTAACAGTTGTTTGCTATAAAATTTGGTGTTTGAAATTTCAACAAAAATCAGGTGTTAGGCATAGATGGTGTGCATCTTCTAGGATGTCCGTATCCTTGTTGTTTTCTTTTTATTACATACCATCCTATTAGTAGCCACTTGATTATTTTACTTAGTACATTAATATTTTATTGATTCTATTCTTTGCCACATAGATATCCCAAAATAGCTTAATACTTTTTAAAAAACATTACCTAACATTCTAAATCTTTTTTTTTCTTTTCTTTTCTTTTCTTTTCTTTTCTTTTCTTTTCTTTCTTTCTTTCTTTTTTTTTTTTTTTGGAGACAGGGTCTGCCTCGGTGTTCAGGCTGATCCCAAACTCACTGTATAACTTTCTGTGGCCTCCAACTGAAGGCAATCCTCCTGTCTCAGCCTCCAGAGTGCTGAGATGATAGCCATGAGCCACCACACGCAGCTTATGTAGTGCTGTGCTGAGGAATTGAGTCCAGGGCTTCACACTTCCTAAACAGGTGCTTTTACCACTGAGCTACGCTGCTACCCCCAACATTCTGAATCTTTATTTTTGTCTTTGAATTTCAGAATTTTCTATGAATAGTTGTTTTCAAATGTTACATTATTAACTTGAGTCATATGGAAAAATCTTTTTTGGTTTAGTCTAATATATTGCTAGTAGAGCTGTCTAGTCAAAATAGTCTTACTCTGTCCCACAGAGCATAATTTTTCAAACATTGGCATTTTAACAGATTAGACTGAAATACTTTAATTGCCATGGCAGATTGTCATTTGAGTGCTTGGCCTACATTTTATTTATTTATTTATTTATTTATTTATTTTGTTTTTCTACGCACTGTTCTTGTTTTTATTTTCCTCCCTGTTTGAACCCAGGTGCACTTTACCACCAGACTCTATCTTTAGCCCTTTTTAATTTTAATTTTTTTTTATTTTTGGGGAAGTCTGGCCTTCAGTTTGCAGTCCTACCCAGCCTCCTAAGCCATTGGGATGGTAGGTGTGCACCACACTATTTTGTTTTAGTTTGATGATAAAAACTGCCAGAAAGATAATTAAGCCCTTTTTGGGGGGAATGGGGGGTTGATCAAAAGGAGCATTGAATCTTCATTTAACTGTTCCCTCCCTACACTAAGCATGTGAATTTTATCATTCTTCAAATTTTGTGTTTTTTATGTGCGAATTACTGTAAATTCAGATCAACTTGATTCTCAAAATGCAGCCATCCAAGTTGTACAGTACATGTTATTATGAAGGGTTAGAGTTATTTCCCCCAGTATCAAATACAGATTATCTGACTTCACCTTAGATGTTGTTATTCAAAATAAAACCTTTATGTATGATAACAAAAGAACTTACTAATTGGAAGGGAAGAAAACCTTCTAATCTTTTAAATATGAGGAACATTAGAAATAGTGGAAAGACTTCAAGAGCTATGTGATATCTCCAGCCATCAGTCTCTTGATTGGTGTGACACACCATAGAACTGTTTGGGGAAAAAAAAGTCAACAAAAACAACATCCCACTCAATAACTGTGGCTTTTTTTTTTTTTTAAGAGATGAGGATTAAGGGGAAAAGTATCTTCCTAAAAGTGTTATTTACGAGGTTAAGATACTCAAGTTGATGCCGAGAACTGGCTGGGTTATTTACAGTAACAAGCAAGCTGTGTTTTTATGTCTGACTCGGTGAAAATGCCATTAAGGGCAACAATTGAGAGAAAATAGTTTCTTATTTTGAATAAATAAATTTTATCTGGAGTCTTTTCATCAGTAAATGTCCAGAACAGTCATAACTAAAATTATAAATAAGCATGTACTCAGGGGATGTATGTGAAACCATTTCTGCTGGTAGAAGTTATATCTACACATTCTTCTTTGATTACTGCAGAAATTTATGCAATCACCGTAGCTACTGCCGTGTCGAAGTTCCGCACAGGCTTGGGCTCTGTGTGGAGCGAGTGGCTGTGTTCAGTTTTGGAAGGGTCAGTTTTCACATTGCATAAGCCTTTTTTAAGCAGATACATATGTGTTTTACTGTGCAGATGTTTTATTATGTAGTGTGTTGATACTGCCGGTAGTATAATAGCTCATTTGATTTTCTTTAAAAATTGATTTGAGTTGAGAGGTGTATGAATAAGAAATACTAAAATAAGAATAAAAAAAATCAGACCTTATAAGAAGATAGGAAATGAAGCACCGTGGACAGTAGGTGATGCTGCGCCTTAACCTAAGACCGCGCCTGCCACATTGTGCGTCACTAGGGATGACTTCCTTAATGTGCAGCTTACTTGTTTCCCCCTCGGCAGTCCTGGTAAGTCCTTATGGCTTAAACGGCACGCTAACTGGCCAGGCGTACAAGATGTCAGACCCAGCCACACGCAAGTTGATGGAGGAATGGCAGTATTTCTACCCGATGGTGCTAAAAAAGAAAGAAGAATTGAAAGAGGAAGAGGACCTGGGATACGACGATGACTTCCCTGTGGCAGTAGAAGTGATTGTTGGTAAGAGAAAACATTTTGCCGACTTCATTCTGACTTCTTCATCTTTCTTAATTTAAAAGATTCATCAGAAAAATTTCCATGATTTTTCCATATCATTTTTTATTCTCCTGCTGGGTAGTATCTTGCCCATAGCACAGAGCTCCCTGTACTCTAAGTAGCATTGTCATTGTGTTGGAACACATGTTCATTAACTTAGAAAGGAAAGAAACACACTGAATTTTTTTTTTTTTTTAGCAGTTCCTTTCCCATATAGCTTTGACCCAGACCCCTGGACCAGTGAGTTCGACGTCTTGTGTGAACTTCTTTTCAGGCTTGGCTGTTTTTGTCATCTCTCCTTGCAGGTGGTGTTCGGATGGTTTACCCGTCAGCTTTCATTTTGATCTCGCAGAATGACATCCCAGTGCCTCAGAGTGTTGCCAGCGCTGGAGGCCATGTCACAGTTGGGCAGCCGGGCCTTGGTAGCGGAAAGGACCCCAGCAACTGTGGGATGCCCCTGACCCCTCCCACCTCGCCGGAGCAGGCTGTCATAGGTGAGTGCCATTGAGGACTGTTGGGTTGAGGAGATCACAGAAAGTTGCGTAATTCCCTTGTCTTGGAACAGGTGAGGAACATTTAGAAATTTGTAATGGAGGAGATAGAGGCAATAGAATAATTTAGAGGTTTTAAAGAATGAAAAAGAAAAGCTTTAAACAAACTATGGCTACATTTCAGAATTTTAATTGTGCCCATATTAGTCTTGACTCTGTTTAAACTGTTCTGTTGTTATTCCTAAGTTCACACACATCTACCCCATTACACTTGTGCCCACATTTATACACGCAGAGGAAACAACATGGTAGGTTCTCTTTAAAAAGAGGAAAGGAAAAAAAACCAAAACACAAATGGAGAATACTAACCAGAGATGGTTAATTAAAGCCCTTGCCTCAGTGACAATTGCTAACTCAGGACACACTGAGATTTCCTATTATAATGTGAAGAGTAGCACTTAGCCCTGGATAAATGCTTTACCCTCCTAGTAATCTGCAGTAATAATAAAAATTACATATGAAAAATATTGGTATAGCTCCGTGGTTAAAGCCTTGCCTAGCAAGCACAAGGCCCTGAAGTCTGTTCTCCAGCACCACATAAGGCCGGGCATGATGCACATGCCGGTAATCCCAGCACTTGAGAGGCTGAGGCAGGAGAATGAATAGCTATGAGTCCAAAGCCAGCCTGGGCTACAGAGCAAGATCCTGTACACACACATACGCATGCTCGCACAAACGCATGGGGGGCGGGAGAGCGCACATGTGAGCACAGTCTTCATGAAAAAGTTTCGAAAATTGCTTACATTGGAAGTGTTTTCTGCTGTATTTGTTGGATGCTATATTTTCTGTGTTAGCTTTTTTGTTGTTGTAGTTGATCTCATTTTAACTGGAAATCTGGTCCCCAAGGAAAGTACATTCACCATACTTGGGATGAAATGAGATTATTTATGGACATTTAATGTGGGCCAGAGCATCAAAATAAATCAAATCTTGGCTAAACCTGGGAAAATCTGTGTTAAACTTTGAAAATAAACTATTTAGCATAAGATGTTTACATGGTCACTTGTGTGAGGATTAGATAAAATACTGTGTGTTAGAGTTTTAGCATCATGCTTGCTACAGGATGTGCATTTGTTAAAGAACACGGTGGAGTAAAGCACAGACTGTGAGTCATCAGACTTAAAAAAAATCTTAAAAAGTTTTAAAAATGGCCCATATCTTTAAGAGTGAATGATCTTATTTAGTTCTCATACTTTTTCTGATCCTCAGTTTCCTTTTTCTGTTAAATACATACTTTGCAGCAGCAGTACACACCCTTTTTGACACCAGGTGTAGCTGACAGCCATTCTCCCCCAGAGCCGGGTTGGGTACTTGCTCTGTAGTGGGTGGTTGGAGGGCAGCTTTGCAAGGGCAGCAGTTGGGGAGGGAGCTGGGAGTAAAGCACCACCTGCTGTTGATCAGCAGCAGTATTGGAACTAATAGGAGCACGCTGGGTGTGGGTGGAGCTTTGCTCCCTGTCCATCGCTGGCTCACTGCTCATCTGTCAGGGCAGCGGAGGCCTTCCAAGGCCATGGACCCTAATCAGGATCCCTCGCCCAGGGGGTGGTGTCTGCTTCCTTACAAGATCATTCCTAGAATTGGGTAGTGTAAGTGAAAGTTCCTAGATAATATAATAATGCACAAATGGCAATTTAAAAAGTTGAAAGCAGTATTCAGAAGTCTCTTGACTACACGTTAGCAAATCACCTGGGAGGAATCACTTAATGGTTATATTAGAGATCTAGAAATGGACAACATGGGGTATCTATTACACAGAGCCATGTGATTTCTGAGATAAAGGAAAAAACGTACAAGCAGCCCTTTGTGTCCACAGGTTTTACACCTGTGATTCAACCAATTACGAGTCAGCAATATTCAAGAAAAAGAATGGTATCTGTGTGTATTTTCTCATTGTCATCTGAACAATGTACAACTATCTATGCAGCAGTTCCATTATGTGTACATTGCACGTACATTAGAGAGAACATACTTGAGGGAGTGTGTGAGTCACATACAAACACTATTTGAGCATCCATGGATTTTAGTATTAGTTGTGGCTCCTAGAGCCTTTTCAGTACTGCCTCATAATGCAAAGCAAAGAATTTGAATGATTCTGTATGATGGGTTTTGCAATCAGTTTTTATTATAGCTCTTTTGCAGTAATCATCATGTGGATATATTAATAATAGAGTATTGGCATTTAAAATTTTTATTTCAAGGTTTAAAGTTTTAACAATTGTCACCTTATTCGTGTTTATCTGGTTGCTTGCTGGGTCTGCAGTGACATTTATAGTCACCTTAAAACTGAAGGCCTGCTGCCGGCGTGATGCCCTGTACTTGCAGTGGGGCAGAGCTCGTCTTCAGATTTCACCTCCCTAAACTTTATGAGTGATGTTGTGCTGGGCCTTTGGTAAATAATCCCTGAATCCCTGATGCTACCTCATTCTGTTAGCAGACTAAAGATTCTGATATTCTTGTCATAGACGAATTTGCCTAGACTTCCATGCCATAGAAGGTTGAATTATGATGTGGGTCTCATAAGGAAGAATCCTGGTCATCCTAGTCGTCTGAAGATGAGTGCCGCATGTTTTCTGAGTATTGGACATAGTGGAGTGCTTGACCCTTTTGGCCAAGAGTCTACTAGGTGTTATGGTGTTTGGGAGGGAGGGCCAGATAGTTTTAGTGAAGTCATGTCCCTTGGCCCTCAGGTTTGGTATATGGAGGTGACAGCATTTGGTGTGCATTTAACAACTTGGAATACAGAGTTTGTTTAAATTTTGTGTAAGATAGCACCCACATCTTAGTTCACTCTTTAAATGCTACTGAAAAACATTAACCCAACTGGAATCAGAACAGCCTGTGTGGTTCATGATGCTCTCCCTTTTCCTCTTGGGGCATAAATTATCCCCTTATGCTGTGGGCTTGTGATCTCTTCAGCCATTTGTAGGTGTTTGAGGTAGAAGGGCTTATTGTCTTAATTATGCTGAGTTTTTTTTTTAAATAGGCATTTGAAAACCCAATTGTGAGGTTGAAGTGGATTTTTTTACTTGATGAACCAAGGCAGAGAACTTTTATAGTATAGAATTAATGACTAAATTTTCTTTCTTCTTTAATGTAATTTTGTCACGTAACTGCTTTTTTGGGAAAACTGAAACCTGTACTGCTTTAGAATGTAAACGTTTTGTTTGCTTATTTAGTAAATAGGTATGTCTGTTCAGCCAAAATAATGACTGTATTTATTGACTTGCTGAGAAGAATATTTTGTGTTTCACCATTGCTTCCTTCTTTTTTAGATAAGGGCAGAGATTTTTCCAGAATTCTTATATTGACTACTGTGGTCAGATATTATTCACCATTGTTCTCTTGAGAATAAAACCCATAATATATTTATTATATCAAATAGATGGAAGTAATTGAATTAGAATTTAATATTGGAAATTAAATTTAGTATTTGTTTGGTATGAGTAGAAGGAATAAGGTAACTGGTATCAGTGATCATAGTGAACTTATTCAGAACAAATGGATTTTGTATTAATTGTAGTTGGAAAAACTGAGTGAATGTATTAGTAAGAAACCAGTGACATTTTAATCCTCTGACATAGATTGTCAAGACAACCTTTTAAAATATTTATGTACTAAGCTTTCATAAAGAATGTCAGGTATAGGGACAAATAGTTCAATACACAAATTTAAAAGTTGACCTTGTTAAGAGCTTTGTACTATAAGTCCTTTCTCCTTCACGGGCACCGTGTGCTATTGTTACACAACCATTTAGTTAAATGAGCATAAATCTTCCCCTGCTACTTCATTCTGCCTTGAAACTTACTTATGCCTGATTTTTAAAAAGTCAAAACATGCACAATTGCAATTTTGCGTCTTTAATATTGTAACCTACGAGCCCTACTTTATGAGTTGCACCTAATATATGTGGAATAGGAGTGCCTCCTTCTGTGTGTGTGTGTGGATCGGGTCAGTTGCTTCATAGAAAAAAAAAAGTCATAAAGATAGTGGGAGAGGGGAAGATAAGACATCCTGGCTCAAATTTTACTCATTACTGCAGTTAGTGTTACTGCCAGAGGGTAGAGGCAGAGCTAAAAGAATAAGAGTTTCAGCAGTTACGGTGCATATTTTACATAGACTACATGCAGAAGATTGTGACCCTCCCTGTGCTTGTGTTAATTCTCTAGGTGAGAGTGGAGGTGTGCAGTGCGCTGCCAATCACCTAGGTTCCCAAGATGGGGGAGTGATAGCTATGCACAGTCCAAAGAGATCGGGGAAGATTCCTCCAAAGCTTCACAATCACATGGTCCATCGAGTCTGGAAGGAATGCATCCTCAACAGGACCCACTCCAAGTAGGTTTTCCGATTATGTCTGGATTGTGGTTTAGCAGCCATCTCTGATGGCTACAGAATAGCATCAGTCACTGTGTGACCAAACTTGAGAGGTTGTTATATTGCTATTTTGTATTTTAAACTTAATAATGTTCAAAACTGAGATGTTAAAATCAAGTTAATTATTTTGCTTACTTTGGTTATCTAGAGTATTTTTGTAGTTCCTGGGGACCATTTAAAGTTTGGCATGGTGACGATGTGACATTTCCCAGAAGGGATGACTTGAGATTTGCTCTGATTGTCAGACAGTAATCAGTGGGTTTGCCTTTCCTTTGTAAACCAGTTTCTGAATTCTTCCCAATTACAAAGGGAAGCGACATTCTCCGACAGTTTACCCTCATACACTGGACTTATTTTTCCAGTGACAGGCCACAACCACGCTTATGACAGAGAGCCCGTGGTAGCTATTGTGTTGCTGCTTGTTGCTTTGAGGAAACCATATTATTTTCTTTCCTCTTCCAGCTTTTATTTCTTCTTTCTCTCCCATTTTCTCTGCCTGATTTTTCTAACATTTTTGGAAAAAATAAAAAGGGAAAAATTGATTACAAGAAGATACTTTTAGTGTTTATTTAAATTGTCTAAGTGGTAGTGACAAATGTAGTCAATGAACGCTCTTGAACTTACCAAGATTTATGTAAACATGATTAGCACAGTTTCCTATCCACTTTAAAATGATGAGATGTCCACTTTGTTGACTGATGCAAGTAGACAGAATCTGACTCTTGATTCTCTGGGCTAGAATGAACATGAACATTTTTGTCAATAACTACTAGAACTCCACTCATGTAGAAATCAATTAAATATTTCTTAAATGACTACTCTTCAGATTTTCATGTTTTCAGAATCTATCTTTTGGATCCAGGTTTTCAAATATCTTACTAAATGTTTATTACCTGAAGAATTGATTCTAGAATAGATCACAGAAGACATAGGTAAAAATCTAAAATAATTGCAGTAGAGAACCATCACTAGGCCTCTAGTCATGTAGAAATGATCTTTTCTTTTACAATAATTGGTACTGATGTTCTTGCGTCTACCTACATGCCTAGATAATTTTGAAATTACCATTTGTCTTTATCTCTTCCAACCCTATACCTCCACCAGCTCTCACAGACTTTAACCTCCTGTATTTGCACAAAAAAGGGAGGTAGGGAATGGTACCGAACAAGAGATGTGCCTGTAAAGCCACTCAAGGACACTTGCAGTATTGGCTGCAACAAAACCGGGAGAGCATACATGGTGCCTTACGTCCCAGTCCCATTTGTGTTTCGTGGCAGCAGTCACCTACTTTCCGCTGCTGGTTATCAGTGATGTGGAGAAGATGTTTCTGTTACTCTCTTTCAGTGCACATTGAAGTGCTCAAGTGTTGGCCACAGGTGCTAAGAAATGCTGTAGGAGTTTTACGAGTTTCTTATCTGTCAAGCTATATGTAATTTACAGATAATGTTAAAAAAAGTAATTTAAAGCAGAGATTATTTCTCCATAAATTCAGCAGCTTTTTAAAAAGAAGAGCAGCAACTAATAATACCTGAATTGCTTAATTATTGTGTATGCCACCCATATAAGAATAGCCATTCAGCTTAAGGAGGGATGTTGTGAGTTCTTCTCCTGCTGCATGGAACAGATCGCCCTCCCTTGATTGTTCTAACAGTATATCAACAGGATGTCATGTCTAGTTAAAATGCAGTTACATCTTTAGTGATATCCTCCCTAGTGGAGAGAGTATTAGCTCGTGTTTGTACATAGTGAAATCTTTAACCTTCCTAGGAGGAGCCAGATATCAACTCCAACTCTTGAAGAAGAGCCTGCTAATAATCCTGCTACTTGGGATTTTGTGGATCCAACCCAAAGAGTCAGCTGTTCTTGTTCCAGGTGAGTAGCAAAAGGCCAGCCAGTGGTCAGGAGAGAGCGATGGCGTCTGTCGGGTTGTCTCTTGGCCTGCAGGCCACTGTTCCTCTCCCCCCGCTTTTTTTTGTTTTATTTTGTTTTAAACTTTCTTCTTCCTATCTGGATGCACCTTGAGACCATTATGCTGAGCAAAATGAATCGGGCACAGAAGGTTAAATGTCTTGTTTCTCTAATATGAGAAAACGAAACCATAAAAAATGAAAGAGAAATGGGAGAAAGTAAGAAGATAAACCTTGTGGAGAGAGAAAGAGGATAAAGAATGCTAAGAGGGAGAATAGGGAAAAGGGGTGTGATATGTAAATTTAAAAAATTTAAAAAAGAATCTTCTTCTTTCTTTAGAAGGAAGCAGTCTTTTCTTAAATGCAGATGGTACAGTTCTATTGTTGTGACCAAGAGAGAGCTTATTAGACAACTGGCTCCGTTACCAAGTTGCTTCCACAAATTTCTTCTGGTTAGCTACTTCATAGCTAATGGCATCAAGGTTTTAGTACTGATGCATGTCTGCAATCTCACCACTTGAGGCTGAAGAGAAAGGACCACAGGATCCAGAGGCCAGCGTGGACTACTCAGCAAGACCTTGTACGCACAGAAAGAAAGAGGAGCAAGAGAGAAAAAAAGAGTAGGCACCAGTTTGCCAAGACAGCCCGTCGCCTCTTACATAACCTTATTGACTTGAGTTAACTTTCCTCAGTATTACAGATACGTACTGATAACAGATTGCCTTCAATTAATAGAATTTGGATTAAGTAGACCTTCTATAGACAACTTATTTTTGTTGTTGGAGAGGGTGTATTTCATGACTGAGACAAGTGTTTGGTGATACTTGCTAAAAGCTAAAATTAGTATAGTCATGGTGTCTTTATTGTTAATTCATTTAAGTGTTTGAATAAGATCCCAAATTGTTTTCTTATAGACAAATTTCACATTTTTCAAGGGTATTCCCTTAACTTATAACTAATAGAGGTATAAAACGGTTACCGTCATGACTTTTCGTTAGGGTTAAGTTTCTTAAGTGTATGAAGTCATCCCTCAGCTTAGCTGACGGACAGGGTGTGTCTGGATGGGTTTTTAGTGACTGGGCTGTTCGGAGAAGTCCACTTCCTAAAGTCTGCGTTTTCACATTTCACACTGCTCTGTAGTTATAGAAAGTTCCACTCAGGTGAGTGTATTTCAAAGCCATCTTTTCATTTCTCTGATTTAGATCAGAGATTCTCAGTGTGGCATTAATGAGATGAATTCATATGCCCCAGAGAATATATGCCAACTTTTTTATGTACATGTGATGCTGGACCAGTTTTGACTTCTTTGCCCACCCCTTTCTGTCTTTGTCCTTTATCGGGATCTGCCTTGGTCATTCACCTCTTGCTGAGAGATGTTGTATTGACCTCAGAAAGCACACAGTTGATTTTTCTGGGAGGATGTTCTTAAAGTTGCTTACTCAGTTAAGAGCCCTTTATTAGGGCACAAGCTGTCATGGAGTGGCAGAATGCCATGTGTCGTATGCACAAGGCCCCGGGTTCAGTCCTTAGCACTGCAAAAAGAATCTCTTGTCTCTTGCTCTCCTGTACTCTCTCTACCCATCCATCCATGAGGGTCTTCTCTGGTTCTAGGATGATGTAGTAGGTTGCAGCTATGTATGTGTTTGACTTTTTCCTCCAGCCTGTTGTGCAAGTTCTGTTAACATTGATTCGTGGACAGCTCACAGCCAGGATATGGTTTACCTTTAACACAGACTTAGGATATAGATCATAGTGAATTTAACTTGTATTCTCATCTTATTTTTCTTATTCTTTCCCCTTCTCTAGATTTTTTACTTTAACAAAGTATCCTTGTTACTGATTTACATCATTTTTATTAGACAGTGAAATATTTGAGAAACACTTTGAGCAAAAAGAAAGCTTTTCCTTTTGAGCTCTGAAGTTATTTCTCTGTTTCTTTACTGAATGCTCATACCTTTCATCTTTCTTTGTAACTATGTGTATATTGGGTACTATCTCATTGACTTCCAAACAGATATCTGTAGACTGAACTTTTAACCTGTGCTCTAGCCTTGTGTTCTTGGAGTACCTTTCAGAAATAATTCTTGTAGGTAGACATATAGCTCAATGGAATAACATTTCTTATATGTCAGAGGCCCTGGATTTGATCTCCGGTGGTGGGGGTGGGGGGCTAAGAGAAGAAGAAATTTCATTACTGTTGATGTATTTATTTGCCTACAAGCCAGGTCCTCTGTTAGGATTATTTTTTAATCAGTTTTCTCTTCTCAGCCTAGACACTGATTTTTTTTTTTTTTTTTTTCATCATCTTCTAGATAACAGGCTGTCCCTCAGGGCTGTGGCAACTCACTTTGAAAAGTCTGTGGTAGTCATTCCTTGTTCATTAGCTGCCATGTACTTCTATAGTGTGTGGCTGGGACTCTGCTTTCCTCTGGCCTGGTGGTCCCTGGGCCTCTGCCCGTGCTCTTCCTGCTGCCTGCCCCAGTGGTGCTCTTTTTCTGCTCTGAGATGTGCCAAGACAGTCTGTTATCTACAGGCACGTTCCTTTTTCTAACCATTTTATGATACATCCACCTCATGGAATACAGCCAAGCGAACCTGGCCTTGTAAGATGGTCCGCTTTACAAAAGCGCTTCTTCTGAAGCATCTGTCATGGAGTATCTGTGGAAGGGCTGGTGCAGTTAGTTGCTCTCTGAGAAAAAATATAAATCACAAAGATTTTGTGTAAAAGATTGTGAAAGCCTAGATTAAAAGAAAAGGCACCCCTAGAAAATATAATACAGGGCTGGAGGCACAGCTCAGCGGTTAGAGCACTTACCTAGCAACTTCGAGGCCCTGGTTTTGATTCCCTCATACCACATGACCCAGGCATATTGATATACACTTGTAGTCCCAGGGCTCAGTAGGCGGAGGCAGGAGGAGTTCAAGGCCAGCCTGAACTACATAGTGAATGCAGGACCAGCTTGGGCTACAGAGCAAGACCTTCCCTCACAAATGAATGGATGAATGAATGATAACTAAATAAATAATAAAAGAAAATGTAATTGAGTAACTTGGCTGATGAGACAATCACCTGTTATTGTGCCCCTGTCGCTCAAACATACCACTGACTGTACTGTCTTTGGGCTTAGGCTTAGATGACCTTCAAAGTCAGGAATATCTGTCTGTCTATTCTTGGCACATCAAAGACTCGGGCAAGGATGTTTTTAGATTATCTGCTGTAGGATTACCAAACCTATTATGGAATGGTCTGCTCCCACACTATTTAATAGCCTTGTGGAGCAGGGCAGCCATCCTACTGTCCCACTAAACCGTCCCATTATGCCACACAAATCCAGTTTACTGCCCACTAGGGCATCATTTAGTGCAATGCAGCAGTAATTTAATGCCACCCTAGTGGCCTCAGAGAGTTACTGCTATACTGCAGGAGAGCTTCCATTTTTTTTTTTTTTTTCCCCCGGGAGTGATTTATATATTGGGAGGAAGTAGCTGACCTGCTGTATAACTTTGTTGCACAGATTAAGCCTTGGCATCATTTTGTGGGCTGTTCCGAAGGCTTCTTTCACAACCATACTTGCCAGGCAGAGTGCTCAGGGGGCTCAGGTGCACTTGTATATGTGTGTCATTTTGCAGCTTTTTTCTTCTCTCGTTTAACTTGTAGCCTGTGAGAGCCAAAGTTACAAAGTGTTCTGTCTCCTGGATATAGTGGAGAGTAAGGTTTTTTGTGTATTTGCTCTATTAAATGTTCTTGAGGTTGACTACTCATTATTTTAGTTTCAGACTTTGGAGGAGCCTTGCAGTGTCTTTAATTCCATTTTAAAATACGTCAAACCTTTATAAACCATTCCATATTAGAATTAATAAGAGTATTACGAAGTAGAAACTGAAATGTTTTGTGTTCTCCTTGCAGATGATTTTGTGAGTCTGTTCATATGGTTTTAAGATGTGGTATGAGGAAATCTGAGGCCTTCATGTATGGGTGGAAAGATTTGGGCTTTCTTCAAATCAGTAATTGTGTAGGGATTAGGAATGTATTCATCTATGTTTGTTGTTAATCCATTTTATAGCTGCTTAACTTGTGTATGTCTGTTCTTCACTTTCCATCGAGCTGTATTGCCTTTTTAGTCAGTGTAAGCGTAATTAAAACTCACAGCCCATTAGATGTATCAGTGTTCTAATGTATGCATAAAAAGATAGGCTTTGTCCGAAGTATCTCTTGCAATGTTAAAGTGATGCGATTGTTTTACTTATGTATTTTGACTTTAATTTCCATTTTAGGCATAAAGTGTTAAAACGTTGTGCAGCAGGACCCAGTCGCCCTCCCACAATGTCTCAGCCAGGGTTCAGTGCAGGACCGCCATCATCTTCATCCTTACCGCCCCCTGCTGCTTCTAAGCACAAAACCACGGAAAGACAAGACAAGGGGGACAAACTGCAGAAGAGACCCCTGGTCCCGTTTCACCACCGGCCCTCGGTGGCGGAGGAGCTGTGCTTGGAGCAGGACTCGCCGGGGCAGAAGCTGGGGCTGGCAGGCATGGACACCTCCCTGGAGGTGGCCAGTAGTCGGAAGTATGATAAGCAAATGGCCGTGCCTTCCAGAAATACAAGCAAGCAAACGAATCTGAATCCTATGGATTCCCCTCATTCCCCCATCTCCCCGCTGCCGCCGACACTCAGCCCTCAGCCACGAGGTCAGGAACCAGAGAGTTTGGACCCGCCGTCCGTCCCTGTGAACCCAGCCCTGTACGGAAGTGGGCTGGACCTTCAGCCGTTGTCTGCGCTGGATGACAGGACTGTCCTCGTAGGCCAAAGACTGCCTCTGATGGCCGAGGTCAGCGAGACAGCCTTGTACTGTGGGACTAGGCCCTCAAACCCGGAGTCCTCGGAGAAGCGGTGGCGTAGTTTTCGTCTCCCGCGCAGTGGCGATGCTGAGTTCCGGCCTCCAGAGCTCCCGGGCGAGAGGTGCGATGCCAGGCTGGAGGCAAGCCCAGAGAGCACTGCGCTGCAAAGGTAAGGTAGCAGCCCACCGGCAGGCCTTCCCTACGGGGGCTCGTCATCCTCTCTGCTGTGTCTTCACGCCCAGGGGAAAGCAGTCTTGGGCACTGTCCTAGGTTCTGTATATAGGAAAAAATTATAAGTCAGAAAGGAGGAGAGCGGGGAGTGTTCAGTGCCAGCTCACCGGCCTGGCATGTGTGAATTCAGTTCTCAGCACTGTCAGAAGAAAGGCAAAAACAGAAACAGCTCACCCCGCCTTCGTGCTTTGTGAGGTTCAGGTACACAGTTGTCATTTAAACGTACTTTCTACATTTTGGTCGACTTGGTTTCTATTCACTTGTTTCATTTTTGGTTTGCTGCTTATTAATATGAGACTGAACACACCACTGTCTAGAAGTTGACACTTCTGAGGAAGGCTGTGCATGTGTAGATGGCATGTCATGCTTCTGCTGGTGATGTTTCTAGTGCTTTTGAGCCACCTGTGATTGTAACCACTTGGTGCGTGTAGTCTCATTTCCTCTTCATGGCCACATTACTATGCTGATTTCACAAATGGGGAAGGAGGAGTGTGCAGTTAGTGACCCAGGAACTTTGAACTTGGCATTCTGCCCTGAGACCCTGTGCTTTTAAGTGAAATCTATGGAGTCTGAGACAAAAACTTACTTTTGACAAAACCTTCTAATATAATTGTGAATATAACCTTGAAAAGAGAATGGTCACAATGCCGACTTCTTCGGGCATTGCTTTTTACAGTTAGTTTTAAAAAATCTTAGAGTCCTGTTTTTAAAAAGTTAATTCTACATTGTTTATCTTACCACAATTGTCATGTATTTTATTTTTCTTTTAGACTCTTAGCACAACCTAACAAACGGTTTAAAATCTGGCAAGACAAGCAGCCCCAGATGCAGCCCCTCCACTGCCTTGACCCGTTGCCTCTGTCACAACACCCTGGAGACAGTTTGGGAGAAGTCAATGACCCGTACACCTTTGAAGACGGTGACATAAAATACATCTTCACAGCAAATAAGAAATGCAAACAAGGGACGGAGAAGGATTCCCTGAAGAAGAATAAGGTACCACTTACCGCAGAGCGAGTCTTCCGCTGTGCGGGCTTCTATCTGTGTCAGCGCAGCGTGCGGGAAGAGTCCTGCTGTGGCAGGATGTCCGAGGCAGGCGCTCCTGGTTGCTCTGTCCCCATACTCATGCTCTCCGTACTGTCCTACCGACAGCGGACCACTCCTCTTTATGTCATGGCTCACCTTTGTTTAAAAGTCAGCCGAACATAAATGAAGCTGCATATTTTCCAGGCTATAGCTTGTACAGTGCATGTCTCCTCTCATATGCTAATTCTTGTTGGCCTATGCTCCCTGCTTATGTCTTCCTAAATATTATTCCAAAATGCCCAAATGGAAAGAAAAAAAAAGTACAGATGTGTACAACTCCTTAAGCGCTTCTTATGGTTATGGTGCTGAGCGCTGTACCCGTAGAGGCTCTGAACTGATAGTGGTACTCTCTCTACTGCCAGTAGTTTACTGGTTCCCTTGTAATGAAAGCGAGTACTGGGGCTGTCTGCTGTCTTTAACCTTAAATTTTAAGACATTCTAAAATACTGGGCCATTTTAAGAGGGGTTCTTGAGAATAAAGGAAGTATGACACATGTAAGAGGCCAGTATGGTGTGAGGAGTGATTTGTAGATCCCTTTGAGAGAGATCTGTGTGGATCCAGAAGGCTCCATATCTGCTTCCCCATCTAAAATGTCACTAAAGGCAACTTTGAACACCACGGCAGGTCTGTAACCAAATGCCACCAGTACTGTTGAGGAGTAAACCCACTGATTGACCCAGCCTACTTGGTAGGATCGAGGGGAAAGCGGGAGAGTACTCGGTTCTGTGGAAAGCCCAGAGCAAAGACATATGCCATTTGTTTCTTTGGTTGCATAGACCATGGTTTACCGCACTGTGCTCATAACAAGTTCCATTCCCCCCTCTAATTCTTTGTGTTCTCCCTCATATTCCACACTTTGGGTTGGTGTTCATGTGTTTTGTTTGGCTGAATTTATTATACAGTCAGAGGATGGATTTGGTACCAAGGATGTCACTACACCAGGTCATTCCACGCCGGTGCCTGATGGGAAAAATGCCATGTCTATTTTCAGTTCTGCTACTAAAACAGGTGTGTACAATGATTATTTGCCTCACTTGGACTGTTGCTAAAATAAGATGTGAGGGAGATGCGCCTCGATTTAAATTATGTTCTATTGTTAACAGCAATAATTTGGTCTCACCTTTAATATATTTTTCATAGTTTTTCAGTTCTTTGCAAAACTGATAAACATATTTGAAAATAATTGTCTCTAAATTTAACTGAAACCATAGGGAAAAATTCACAGGCAGATCTTGTTCGTTGCGATCCATGCCCTCTCCTCACTTCTCCTCCCGTGACGAAGCTGTTCATGCTGTCTCTCCCGCCTCCTTCCCACAGATGTCCGGCAGGATAACGCTGCTGGCAGAGCTGGCTCCAGTAGCCTTACGCAGGTGACAGATTTGGCACCTTCCCTGCATGACTTAGACAACATTTTTGATAATTCTGATGACGACGAACTCGGGGTAAGTCTACCTCTACCGGTATAAAGGTTTTGCTAAATATGAGGACTTTATGTTAGAGTTTCATAGTTCTTTGTAGTTTGATCTACCGAATTTGGTGACTGTTTGAGGCTCTAAATATTCTTGAAGAACGTTGATTGAAAAAGTATGTTATCTAACACCTCTCCCATTCTGTTTGTTCATAGCTTGTTTCATTAATGTTATTCTCCTTGTAAGCATGAAACCTTTTACTTTCACTTTTAGGGAGGGTGGATGCACTAGGAATTTGTACTTAGGGTCTTTGCACTAAGCTACATCTCCAGGCCTTTTTTAAAGTTTTGTAAACAGGTCTCGCTAAGCTGAAAGGTTGCCCACACTGGGCTTAAACTTAACATTCTCTTACATTAACTTCCTAGAGTCTTGGAATTAGGAATTCACATCACCACACTTGACTTTGCATGTATTTTAATTCTTCCAAGTTTATGAGATTAATAGAGAGGCATTAGTTTCAAAATAATACCGACATAACTTTTTTATCCATCTAGTTAATTAGACATTAGTCTGTTTTACACATGCACACACATATGCATACATATACATGGTCTGTGCTTTTTACAGTGATAATATTGTAAGGAAATTGAATTTATATGCATCAGAGTTAAGTAACTTAAAATAAAAGGAGTCGTGAATACTGTGACAAGTAGGAATCAAGGTAATTCTCTGTAGATTGGGTGAACCAGGAGTTGGGCCTTCTTTGTCCTCCTCCATCTACTTTATACATGTTTGAAAATCGTGTGATGAGCAGTCTCATGGTGGCAAATGCTAAGGTTAATGATCAGAGTTGCAGATGTGATCAGAGTCGGTCCTTCTGTTTGACAGGCTCACAGGCTTGCAGAGAAACAGCAGATAGAGTTGCAGTACACTTATTTTTATAAATGTGATGGTGGATCAGAACCTAAGGGTGCCGAACATTCAGAAGTGACGTGGCAGAGCAGTAGTGTTTAAGGCTTGGAGATTAAGTAGGGTTCATATTTTTTAACTTCAAAATAAAATATAGTTACTTAGCAGATATTATATCCCGCTGGTGTTTTAGGGCTTTGGTGATGCCAGGGTTGGAGTGGCCTTGAAGGACGGGTTTGGCTGAAGTATATAAAGGCAGCATGTGTCAGTGGAAGGAGGCTAACTAGCATATGGAATAAGCTTTGATTAAGCGTCAAGGAACAGGCAGCTGACTTGTGGGCTGCTTTTTATGGTGGCCAGAGACTGATGTGTCTTGGAATGGTTTTGGCCAGGCTTGCAGATTTGGACTTCAAATTCTGTCAGCAATGTGAGTTCCTCTGCCAGCTACTGAGTGTGGAAATGATTTAGTAGAACTGTGTGCTACTTCTTATCAACAAGATAAGCAGAAAGCAAGAATCCTACTTGGAATGTGGGGGTCTGGATGCAGGTAGTAGCTACTTGAAGGGAAAGGACATTTTCATGTCAGAAAGTCTGTTGGAAGAATTAGCTTGTTCTTCTGGGTGATGCAGGCATTGGAAATCTTTTTTTTTTTTTCTTCTTTTTTTTTAATACTGGAGTTTGAACTCAGGGCTTTTGCACTAAGCTATATTTCCAACCATTTTTCATGTTTTATTTTGAGAGAATGTCTTCTTAAGCCATTGAATTGCCCAGGCTGGGCTACAACTTGCATTCTTCTTGCTTCACCCTTCCAGAGTGCTGGGATTATAGGTGTGTGCCACTGTATATGGCCGAAAAAAACCCAAGCTATGAATTGGCATGTCCTGGTCACAATAGCATCCCTGGTGATTGTTGTCTCTGCTCTGGGTCATTGAATTTATTCTCTCTATATAGATTATCGTTGGACTAAATTATTGTTGGACTTACTGGAGAAATGCTGTCCATTTTGGAAATATATTTTGTTATACACAAAGGAGAGTTGGACAATTTCTATCAAATTTTTATATATCTGAAATTAATGTTTGTACTTAATAACTCTGATTTTAGTCCAGCATCAAATTACACGAATAGTTTACCTTCGAATCTGTTGCTAATTCATCTACCTAGCAAGTGGAGTTGAGAGCACGTAGCTGAGTTCTCATCTCAGATACCTGGAATTTAACTTTACATTTCAACTGTGTGATACTGTCTAAGTATAAATAAGTAAAAGACCTTCTATTTGTAAGAATCTTTTTTTATGGCCTTATTTTATGTATGGTATTTTTGTTTGTTACCAGTTCATTTGAAGTCATAAAAATAATCTTGCCTAGTAAGGGAATTGTTTTATTTCGCATAATCAGAATATCTGTTTGTATTCAAATAATTTATAAGCTTAGATTATGTTTTGTAATGATAAGTGGTAACTGTCAATAGAGGCATAGGACGTACATAGTTTGGTGTGATTAAGCAATAAAATAATAATTTTAGCAAGTTTGAGGTAGCTGCCTGCTTCCAGACAAGGCAGACAGCCAGGTTCCATTACAAGTGCCACCCTCATGTGGTGGTTGTGCTTAGCGAGCTGTGTTGTTAATGACCAGGGAGAGGGGAACGGCTGCAGGTCTGCAAGCTCTGCTCCGGTGCCACAAATCTGTCTTCACAATATTTATTCGGAGGGAAAGACTTTCTTAGTTTCTCTGATTGATGAGCTTATAATCATCTCCTGGGTTTTCTAGAAGATCACTGGCCTATTTTTAGTTTAGTTTAGTTTTGTTTCTATTTTTTGGAAGCAAGGAAGCAAGCCCAGGACCTTCACATGGAGCTTTACCTGCAATCTACTTACAGTTTTTGATTTTGAGATGGGATCCTGCTATGTTGCCCAGGCTGGGCTCGAACTTGGAAGTCAGCCTCCTGCCTCAGTCTCCCAGAGTGCTGGGATTACAGGCCTAAGCCACTGGGCCTGGCTTCTGAATTTTTTGGGCATAGATGCTGAAATATAAACTATTGCCCTACTTCTGTGTGGCTCATTTCACTAATAATAATCTGTTTTTAGGCTGTATCACCTGCACTGCGCTCGTCGAAAATGCCTCCAGTTGGGACGGAAGACCGGCCTCTCGGGAAGGATGGAAGAGCTGCTGTTCCTTACCCACCAAGTACGTGGAGGTGGCTGACGGGAGCCTGGGCCGCAGCCTGTGATGATTGCCTAAGACCATGGGGCTTTGTCTGACACCTTTCCTTTTTTCTCTCTCTTTTGACAGAGTTTCAACCACGAGTAAGATTTATATACATAGGTATTCAAGGCAGTTGTTTACAGACACTATCATAATTTAAATTCCTGTTCTTTAGTTTTTGAGAGTTAAATTGTATAATTAAAACATGGAAAAGTATGTTTCCTCTTTTTTCCAGTAGCCTTTACTAGTGTAATAAATGTCATGGTTGATTTTCAGAATAATATTCTGCTATCAGACATCATATAAAATATTTCATTTTTTGTAAGTTAATTTCATTCCAGAATAATTATTACTTTTTGCTGTGATCCTTTTCAAAGTTCTTATTTAAATTTTTGTTTCCTTTTGAGATAAAAGTCATTTCAATATATTTGCTGATAAGAAAAACTTCCCTTTTTTACCCCAAGAAGCTGCATCATTCTGTAGGTAAAAAGAAAGTCGGACTAGCCTGATGGGCTGGTGGGCTGACAGGGCAGAGGCACACTTCCATGGCAAATCCTCCCTTTACACTTTCTCATTAACTTCACTGGTAATGAGAACAAATTGAGGGGAAAAACCACCTTGTCATAGGGATGAGTCAAAAAGTTTTATGAACCTATAAATGTAGAGCTGATTTACTCAAATGCAGAAGTAGAAAGTGCAGAAATTGGGTTCTGACAGCTTTAGTGGATCCAGAGCTTTTTAAAATACGCAATGCTTTCTCGAGCATGACGTGGATACAGATGAATGATGACAGCCAGCCAGTTGCTGCGGATTTTTTTAATTAAGCAGGTGTTTTTTTTTTTTTTTTACTCCGTACTGCAGAATTTTACAAACAGGGAACTTCACAGATTAAAAGAAACAGTGTTAATGAAGATGCCTACAAGACAGGTCAAATCGCAAATTTGTTTTCCCTTCTTTGAACCAGTTAATCCTTTGTGCTGTGTGGCTTACGGTGCTCAACAGTGAGAGGGGAGGTTGAGGTGCTGACGTGAACCAGGTTCTCCGCTCGCCCATGACGGCTACTCAGTGTCACTGGCCATTAAAGCAGATTGTGCCGCTCACTGCATCCTTCCACTTTTAGTCAGAAAGTAATCATTTTTAAAGAAGCTGGCCAGCTGGCTATGGCAGCATGCATCTGTAATCCTACTGCTCTGAGAGGCGGAAGCAGCAGGATTCCAAGTTTGAGTCTAGCCTAGACAACTTAATAACTTGCTGATACCTTGTCTCAAAAAGTAAAGTGGGCTGAAGGTGGAAGTCAGTGCAAAGGATTGAGGTTCAGTCCCCAACGCTTCCTCCCAAAGTGAGAGTCAGAGAACATGAGAGAGGAAGCAGCTATTCAGAATTTGACAAAAAAGTGTAAAAATTAACTTGAAATGTAGCATGGAAGTATTAGCACCAGAAAGATCCAGGTAAATGTGTGTACAAGTAAGTGTTTGTGGGAGCGCCTGTGCAGAAGCAGAAGGGCATACCTGCGCCTTTCCCCTTGAGAAGGGGCAGTGAAAATAGCTGGCGGGAAGGTCGTTTCTCTGCCATGGTGTTATTGGACAGCAAGGTAGGAATACAGGTGCATTGTAACATCTAGCACCAGTGACAACATTGTCCAGTAGAAATACAGACTGCACCGCAAGAGGACAATTACTATCTTTCAAAATGTTTAGTAGGTATGCTAAAAAAAAAAAAAGAAAAGAAAAATGTGAAATCATTGGTACATGTCATCTATATGAAAAGTTGCTGAAATATTCTCCTTTTGGGGAGGGGAATCTTTGGAGTCTCTGTACTTCCTGCATGCAGCTCTTCTGGGTGGTGGAGTGCTGTTTTGAACGCTCCGTAGCTGCTGTGGCCAGTGGCCATGTTTGAAAGCATAGGTTTGTCATCAGGGATTTGTTGAGTAATAACAAACAAAGCACTAAACTGACTACTCGGCTTAGTGTAGCATCAAGCTTGTTTTAAGGTAGTATTGCGTTATAATTAATAAACGCAGATGCTTTTCGTGGGCCAGTTGTTTGTGAATTTTTGTCCTTGAAAATGTGACAGTTTGAGGTAGACATCCTTGGAGAGGCAAAATGAGGGGGTGAATTGTCTTCATTTTGCGAGTTGTCTTCCTTTATTCTCTGTGCTGGGCCTCTGTCAGGTGTGTGTGTTGAGGGGGGATGGGGGGCTTCTGTCCTGCCCTGTTGTGGACACTTGCTCAGGGTAGGTGTGGTCAGTGCCCTTCCTCTGTTCCAGCTGAGGGCCAGTCGAGATGGAGGGGCCGGCCTGGTAGAAGCACCTGGAGAACAGGGGCAGGGAGCCCCCTCCAGCCTGCTCTGGAACTTTTCTTCCCTCTCGTTAGCCCTCCCCGGGAAGAAAGCTGACTGGCTGTATGGGACAGAGTACTAACAGTTTTTATTCTGTGTCTTTATCTTTTTTCTCTCTTACTTTGAGGCCAGTTCCCTTTGATCACCGCAAAACTTACCTCTTTGCAGAAATTCTGTTAACTGAATAGCAATTTCATCTTTTTCTAGTTGAACCAGAATTGGGAGGTAGAACTCAGTTGTGCTGACTACATCATTTACTAAATGTTGGGCTGCACGTGGCCCGGTGTGCACTTCTGTGCATGTGTTATCTCATATACTATGTAGGAAACTTTGCAGATGAAAGATTAACGTTAGAAAGTTTAGGCATCTACCTTAGGAATATCTAATAACAAAGAGTTGTGACAGGCTAGGGGCATAGCTCACTCTGCCTCTCTGTCTCTCTTTCACTCTTCCTCTCTCATTCCCTCCTTCTCTCCCTCCCTCTCTCTCGAAATTGCAAAGGAAGCTAGAGTTCCCAGCTTTGATCCCCAGTACCACATAATAGCTGGGCATGGTGACGCACATCTGTAGTCCTAGCACTTAGAGGCTGAGGCAGGAGGATGGCCGTGAGTTTGAGGCCAGCCTGGGCTCCATAGTGACTTCAGGACCAGCCTGGACTGCACTTGAGACCTTGTCTCAAAAACAGAAACAGAATAGTGAAGGCTACTTTTTAAAGTGAATTTCTGGCAGGCAAAATTTTATCAGTCCTTTTTTGTGTTCTATCTTGCCTTTGATAAAAATGGGAAGTCCGAAGTTTTGAACTCATGGACACGGTCCCATGTATGTGTGCACCTAAGTATATATGTTTGGTAGCAGGAGTGAAGATCAGGTATTCCTATGTGGAAAATGCCTGTATTATATTTCTTAGAGGAAATTTAAAAATGATGAAAGTCATTTTTGGTAAAAATCTTTTACTGTAGTTAGACAACTTGTAATTAAAGGCTACATTCAAATTTATTGTTTTGACTTGAAAACTTATAAAATTTCTGTATTTCCCATAGGTGTATACATTGGTTAAGATATGTAAGGCTATTTGAGTTTGAAGGTCTTATGAAGCAAAGTGATTATTTAATATATTATATTTATAAATTGACTTTATAACATTTTCATTAACTGCTCTTTTGCTTGGGGTAAAGTTAGAGGTGATGGCTGTATTTCATGTGTAACCTAATTCTAAAGTCTTCCTCTTTTCTAAGGAGAACTTACTGATCTGGTTGTTGCTGCCTTTGAAGACTTTTTTCACCTCTGACTTTTTCTCAAAGGAATGTCTCAAATAGTTCTCTAGTCGTTTCACTTTTAGGTGGGCTTAGTTCTTCAAGGTGAGAGCATTCTCATAGCAGGTGTGTCCTCAGGGACGAACTTGGAAGTTTTTCTTTTCTTTTTCTTTGCAGTAGCAGGTGCCCCTATCCCTAATGAAATTTTAAACAGAATCCTATCATAGAAAATTAGGCCAGATGAAGTTTCTCTAGTAGGAGTGAAAGGTCAGATCTGATCTCCGCCTGTTGGCCTTTCGGACTCCTGCTTTGCAGGTGTCACCTGAGACCAGCAGGCTTAATATTACATAATTGTTTTCTAGGAAACCCTGCGAACTGATCCAATATAGAGAGTTGCACCTTTTTACTGAGGGTGTAGCTGAAGCTGTTGGAAACACCTTTGCCTCTAAACAAAGAGAAGGAAAGGGGCTTGCTGAGAATTACACATCTTGTCCCTGCTAGATCAGGAAGGGAGGAAGTGACCCAGCTGTAACCCAGCAATACCCTGACCATCTGAATCTGGAACCCCAGCCTTTTGCATTGCCTTCACACATTGCTTGTGCTGGACTGTCCCTGGGGCAGAGTATGGGGTGTTATTCTGTATTAATTTCTGGTTAAAAGCCAGGAGTGAGATCTTAGTCTTTTCAAGGGTTACTGTTTGCTTGTTTACACGTTCAAGTTGCTAAAAAGACAGTAGGATTGGAAATTGGGACATCATCATATCATATTCCAGATCACAGTTTACACTGTGGCTCCAAACTTATTTAATCAATTTGCTGCATAAGGTACCCTCTAGTGGCCAGATTGTATAATCACAATTTGCTTTTTGTTACAGAAATCCTACTTTTGAGAATTGGTACCTTAATGAGTCTTTATGTTAGTATTAATAGTTATTTCAGGTATATTAAAGTGATTCTTTTTGCAGGACAGAGAATCACTGTTACAAGTGTTTCTTAAAACATACATCCTCTTCCCTTAAAACTCCCACTTGATTTTCAGTAAATTGTCTTTTTGTTCTAGATAGAATGATTAATCCTAACCACGAAAATTCATTTTAATGTCAGACTGGAGAGAGAATGTGGAATCACTTTCCCATAAGAGTGGTACTTAGTAATCTTACTACATAAAACTTACCATTCTGTCTTCATACAATTGTTATTCTTTGTTATATTTCAGATGTAATTATAAGTAGGGATAGGATTTTTAATAATGTGGTTACTTTGTCTAATTGCCCCCAGTTTCTATTTCATTTATATTCTTAGACTTTTCAGAGAATCATTTATTGGAAGAAAAATATATGTTATGTGGACTTTATTCATTTAGTTAATGTAAGCCATATCATGCAACATTAAGTGGGTCGTGGTAGAGATCTAGGAAAGCGTGATTTCATAGTGATGCCTCTGAATAGACGCTTCTGTTAGTAACATTCTGTTATGTAACTGATGTGACCATTTAATTAGCATTATTTTCAGTGCTTAACTAGATGCTTGGTTATGAACTACAGTTTGCTTGTTGTTAAAAGAAAAAACTTTCCCTTTCTGTAGCAGTTGCAGACTTGCAGAGGATGTTTCCCACTCCTCCCTCTTTGGAACAGCATCCTGCGTTTTCTCCCGTGATGAATTACAAAGATGGAATCAGTTCAGAGACAGTGACAGCCTTAGGCATGATGGAGAGCCCAATGGTCAGCATGGTTTCATCACACCTCACGGAATTCAAGATGGAAGTGGAAGATGGGTTAGGAAGTCCCAAGCCAGAGGAAATAAAGGTGATTCTCAGTATACTGCCTGTCCCAAGGCAGGTGGCTTCTCGAGTGAACCCGCGTATAGCTTCTTAAAAATGTTGTCATCTGTGCTGTGCACACCTATGTTTCTAAGCATCCTTTGAAATGAAGTGTGAGGGACAGTATTAGTCATGGTGTGTGTTGATTTGATTTAGAATTTTGGTATTAGCATTACTTCTGCTGATCAAATGAAAGAAATAGCAAGCCACAGCAGGGCTGTTGTGGTGTTTATGGAGCCCTGAGCAACGGCATCGTTCACCGGCCCGCTTTGTTGTCTCCGCAGGACTTCTCGTACGTGCACAAGGTTCCAGCCTTCCAGCCTTTTATGGGATCCTCCATGTTTGCGCCACTGAAGATGCTGCCGAGCCATTGCCTGCTACCTCTGAAGATACCCGATGCCTGTCTGTTTCGGCCTTCGTGGGCAATTCCTCCTAAAATTGAACAACTGCCCATGCCTCCTGCAGCCACTTTCATCAGAGATGGCTACAAGTACGTACAGGGCTCTGTCAGCCCCTTCCCATACTCGATGCCACCCTCACCTTAACTGAGTATTTGTTAAAAATGACATGACGAGCATCACGAAAGTTTTTCTTTACTGGCTTTTTATGCTTTCGTTAATATTGTCTTGTGTGGAAAATGTGCATTTATTTATAAATAGGCTATACTTAGAAAATTGGAGGTTATTTGCATAGAGAACTATGGTGCTCACATTCCTTTCAGTGTTGAGTCAGAGCCTGTCTATCATAGAGTCAAGTACTTGATTGGAGTTGCTAATGTTCTTGGGGTAGTAGTGGTAGTACGAGTTTTGTTTCAGATGGAGTCATTTCAGTGTGTTACTCAGACACTTTAAATATCATTGTAGTGAACTTCTATTGCTTGTGCTGTATCATGTAAGAAAGCACCAGCATGTTGGTGTAGGCTTTGAGGTCAGGAAAGAGGTTTTATGGTAAGTTGGATATCTTTCATTCTGTCCAGAAAAGCAGCCCTTGTATCAGTAATTCAGAATCAGGTGCCCTGAAATGATTTCATAAGAAGACCATTTAAGTGGTATAAAATAAAATACCCTAACCTCAAGTGAGCCCTGGGTCCAAGGGAGCAATGTGTGGATGACATGGCAAAGGTAGAAGGAAAGGCCTAGACCCGCTTCTGCACAGCCTTATTTTGGGGGACAGTCAGAGTGAGTGGGGTCGAGTGTGTACCCTGTTCACAGGGACCTTTGTTACTCAGTCGTAGGGAGTTGTAGTCAGAGAGGACTGGGGTCAGTATGGTCAGGATTTTCAGTTCTTGAGGATGATTAGAGATCTGGGCCTTATATACCTAGTTTTTCTTTTTTAAAGTATTGGCAGCTAATTCAAAGTTAAATTTATAGGAACTAACAAAATAAATTTATGATTCAGACCTATTGTGTGGGTTACTTGTTTTGATCACCAATAAACCATCTTGATGAAATCAGCGTGAGTGCAGTAATCAGGCTTTGTGCTTGTGTATGTAAAGTCAGTAGCAGAATGACAGACTGCAGCAGAAGTGTACTGGACAAACCCTAGACTTTGGAAGCCAGAGCTAGTGCTCCTGGACCCACATCCTGCCTTTGGAGAGGTCTGTGTGTCCCCTTACATGACCATTAAGCCTGTGTGTGCCTTTACATGACCGTCCTGAGTCTTTTGCCCTTAAAGTGGAGTGATTCTTTCCTTATACCCACACAGAACCTTCGCAAGCCTCCAGCAGCTAATGGTTTTGGAGGTATGGAAATAACCGTATACCAATAGTGTGAAGACTGTGTTCCAGACCTGTCGGGAGCGTGTGGCCTGCTGGCTGCTGCTGTACTCCTGTTGTCTTCTTTGGTCAAATACTGGCATGTCAGTTGGACGTCCTAAGAGCCAAGGGCTGTGGTCAGTGTGCAGTCACAGATGACAGTGCATTGCCTTCAGATACCCATTCAGCAGGGTGATTTCTACATGTACACAGGGTCCTTGAAGTGGTCGCACACAGCCTTTTGCTGTATGATAGTTTCAGTAACTTAGGTCATTATTTAGACCTACTGCATAGGTTGTTTGCATGTCACAGGTTCTTTATAATCTGTACTTGCACTGTTAATAAAACTTTCTGGGTTGGGCCAATGGCATAACAATTAAGGCACTTGCCTCGAAAGCTCAAGGCCTGGGTTCAGTTCCCCAGCACCACATAAGCGGGCATGGTGGCACACACCAATAATCCCATCACTCCGAAGGCTGAGAGAGGAGGATTGTCATGAGTCTGATGTCAGCCTGGGCTCCATAGTGAGTTCAGAACCAGCCTTGACTACAGACTGAGACCCTGTCTCAAAAAAGAAAGAAGGAAGGAAGAAAGAAAAACTTTCTTTGACGAAGGCTCTGTGTTTACTCTGCGCTGTCCAACGTGGCAGGGTAGCAACTAGCCTCATGTGGTAGCTGTTGGCCACATCAAGTGTGGCTGGTAAAACCAAGACTGACTTTTAGTTCTGTTTAAATTAATATAAATCTTGCCTGGGGGCTAATGAGCAGCGGCTTCAGGACCGGGACCCTCCCGTGGTCCTGGGCTCCATCACTCAGAACAGCGGAGACTGCAGGGCGTGGCCTCACTTGGTGTGTCACGTCTGCTGTCCTTGTGATGAGCCAGTTTTTCTTTGTCTTTTTCACTGTTGAATATTCAGATTCTAGAGTAGAGTTGGCACTCAGTAAATCATTTTTACTGTCTAGGGAGCAATTTAATCTTAGGTTTCTAGTTAGTAGTCATAGTTCCTTTTCTGAACTGAACTAGATAAGTAATTGAAGAGTTTTATTGCACAGGAAAGCTTGAATCCAGTTATAGTGAAGATCATTATCACACACTTAGTCTTTTGGTCTCTGAGAGACCAGTGACTCCAGCCAAGGTTTCTGTGTTGTTTTTATCCTCAAAGATATGATTGGTACCTCTGACCTAAATTCTCTTATTTGTTTTTTTTTTTATGTAGACATTAATCGCAAGAGAATTATATGACAAGGCATTCTTTCTGACATTGTTTTACTTTTAAAAGAAGGAATACATAGTTGGAGTTTGAGCACAACGTGTGTGTGTGTGTGTGTGTGTGTGTGTGTGTGTGTGTGTGTGAACACTAAGAAAGCTGTATTCTTTTGATATCTTCTAAGTGCAAAAGATGGGTTCATCAAAGTATATAATAAAAATATTTTTCAATGATAACAGAACATTGCCCATTTTGTTTTGTTTTTTGATCTGGCTATTCTTCTTATGAGAAAATAGATAAAATAGCCCAGTAAATCTCAAGGAATGAAAATAGTTTGTCTGTCTGTCTACTTACCTACTGTGTAACATATTAAAAAATTAGAAAAAGAAGTAAAAGTGCCTACCACTATATAGAAATCTTTTAGGAGCCAGGAATCATGGTATGATACATGTGATTTGGCACAGCCACCTAGTTCCTACTAGAGTCTTATAGCAGCTGGTGTTGTATTTATGTTAATTCTGCTATTGTTCTGGCAAGTGGGCTACCTGAAAGAGTTCTCTGCTGGCCACTCATTACTTACAAAGAGGTGAGCTGAGATAGAGCTCCATTTTAAAAATTAGAAGAATGTTAAATTTTCATGTGGTTTGATTATAACCATTTCAGCATCTTATATAGATTATAGCCTCAGAGAAGAAGTATATTGGCAGGCTTTCAGTTTCAAAAATGACAAAAATATAATTGCAAATTAAATGGAAATTTTATTTTTGGTCATCTAGCTAATTTAGCATCTGAACTCATGTGCTGAGGTTTCATTTCATAGTTAGAGCTTTTCAGTATGACATTAATCAAACCCGGTGTCGTGTTGTCTTGTGGAATCGTGAAAATTTTCTCACAAGGCTAAGCTAAGCACTGCTTCCACGTGGGGTGCATAGAGGGGGGCTCCGTGGTGAGCTGCTCCTCCTTCTTTGCTTCTGGCTTCTGTGCACACCTCACTGATTACTCTGTAACTGCCACCCTCTTAAGAGAAAATTATGTGCACCAAGTGAGAAGCTCATAGTGATGGGGTAGCGTGGTGGTGTGTAGACCAATGGGTGCGGCGTGCTGCCTTCCTGATGTAGTGCCTTCTGTTGTTGCAGTAACGTGCCTAGTGTCGGGAGCCTGGCAGATCCAGATTATCTTAACACACCACAGATGAACACACCAGTGACGCTGAACAGCGCTGCCCCAGCCAGCAACAGTGGGGCAGGAGTTCTCCCATCTCCAGCAACTCCTCGCTTTTCAGTCCCCACACCACGGACTCCCAGGACCCCACGAACTCCCAGAGGTGGGGGCACTGCCAGTGGTCAAGGGTCTGTTAAATATGACAGCACTGATCAGGGGTCACCAGCCTCCACCCCTTCTACAACGCGGCCCCTTAACTCTGTGGAGCCTGCCACCATGCAGCCGATTCCTGAGGCCCACAGTCTCTACGTCACCCTGCTTCTCTCGGATTCTGTGATGAATATCTTTAAAGACAGAAACTTTGACAGCTGTTGCATCTGTGCCTGTAACATGAACATCAAAGGGGCGGATGTTGGACTGTACATCCCTGACTCTTCCAATGAGGACCAGTACCGTTGCACCTGTGGCTTTAGTGCGATTATGAACCGCAAACTTGGCTACAATTCGGGACTCTTCCTAGAAGATGAGTTGGATATTTTTGGGAAGAATTCTGATATTGGTCAGGCTGCGGAGAGGCGCTTAATGATGTGTCAGAATACCTTTCTTCCTCAGATGGAAGGAGCAAGAAAACCCCAGGAGACACCCATAAGCCTTCTCCTTCTCCTCCAGAATCAGCATACACAACCTTTCGCTTCATTGAGTTTTCTGGACTACATTTCCTCTAACAGCCGCCACACTCTCCCCTGTGTGAGCTGGAGTTACGATCGGGTACAGGCAGATAACAATGATTACTGGACAGAGTGTTTTAATGCTTTGGAGCAGGGGCGGCAGTATGTGGATAATCCCACCGGTGGGAAGGTGGACGAAGCTCTGGTGAGAAGCGCCACTGTGCACTCTTGGCCTCACAGCAACGGTAGGTTGTCTGAACGCAAGTTCACATTGAAAGTATTTTAATGTGATTATAACTTAAGGGCTTTTTAAAACTTAAGTGACAGTGTTTTAAATTCATCTCTACAAAAGAAAAGAGGTGACGACTCTGTTGTTTTCATCTAAAATTTAGGCACCAGAGCAATGTTTTCTGTTGAAACACCTTTGGAGAGGAGGAAATGTTCTCTGAGAATTTTCTTCTCGCATTAATCTCAATTAGGCAGCCTGAATTGGAGCTGGTGGCTGCTGAGTATCAGGGCCCCCAGGAGTATGCCGACTGATGATTTATGTACTTTGATGCTTAAGTTCTTCACGATCAGGATTCCTGATGATTCTTCCTTAAAGCCGTTGGCCCATGTACTATTTTCTTTTTATCTGACTTGTTAGTGTATTTGTGCCTTTTGTGACACTGGTGGTGTTTTCCCTTGTGTTGTGGTTGCTGGAGCACGTCATGGGCTCCAGGTAGACCCGGAGTGTCACGCAGTAGTGGAGTGTGGGCTTTGCCTGTGTGAGGCCCTGAGGTCCCTCCTCAGCATCGTGGGGTGTAGGATGGGGACCAGATGAGCCGCAGCTGGCACATGGTTTGCAGGCACGCTTAGGAGGTGGCCCACAACTCACTGGTCCTTATCTTTCACCTTCTGTACTGTGATGCATCCTGTGTGGATAAGATGTTACCTGAGGCAAGGTACCTGCCCGCCTAGACTTTCTCCTTGGGAAAATGAGCATTTGCTCACTAATCAAACAATCTCATAAGAGAGCACACTGTTGCAGATTATCATAAATGGTGAAAACAGAATTTTTTATGAGAGACCGCTCTGGGCAGCAGGTCAGCAGCCTTTGCTCTGAGAGCTCCCTGAAAGGACAGAGCAGCTGAACAGGAGGGTAGAAGGCAGATCACTGGGTCCCTGTCAGAAGGACAGGCAGGTGTGAAGGCCTACAGTTACATGGAGCTTGGCCCTTCCATGAACTGAATGAAGGTGAGAAGCTAGCATGGCAGAATTGTAAGGATCCTCTGAGACAGGGAGGACTTGGGGGCGTCATCCAAGGAGCAAAAAGAAGCCCTTAAAGGTTTTAAGAAGGGGTCGACATCAGGTTTATATAGTTAAAACATAAAAATGAAAGCCTGGTGTGGTGTGCACTTGCAGAGTTCTGGGAAGCTGAGCTGGAGGAGCAGAAGTTCAAGCTCACTCTGGGCAATTTAAAAGCTTAGTGAGACCCTGTCTCAAAATTCTAAAAGTAAAAAGTAAACAAACAAACAAACAAAAACCGATTAAATAGCAAGAAAGGCTGGGATATAGCTTAGTTCAATCCCAGTTTAAAAAAAAACAGCATGCTGTGGGCCATTATATGGCTTGTGCATTGGAAAATGGCAGGAATGGATCTGTTAGTGACTTAAAGCTAAATAAGGAAAAATACTTAGCATGCAGATGAAGTGGACACATGCATTAGAGTTTATAAATTATCATTGCAAGACTTAGCATCAAGTTGAGCTTGAGGGTCAGGGTGAGGGAGATCTGGAGGAAACTCGTGGGATTGTGACTGGCATCCCTGGGAAGCCTGTGGTGTCATTCAGAGGTAGGGGTACGGGAGGAAGGACATCCTGGGGGCAGCGTTCATAAGTGGAGTCTTGGAGGTTTGAAAGTTCTCTTGAGATGTATAGGTGCACATAATCAGGTAGTCTGGGGCATGGAGCTCAGAGGAAGGGAGTGGTCGGCGTGCATGTTGTGTAGCTGGGCTCCAAGAAGCTCCCCCAGGAGGAGGCAGAGGAGGTGTAGAATGAGCAGAGGGCAAAGGCTGAATTTTAGCAGCAAGAGAGGCAGGCAGAGAAGGAAGAGCCAGAGAGGCCTGCCTTGGAAGCCAGGGCATCCGGTGGGTCAGAGAGAGGAAGTGATGAACAAGCATGAAATTGCACCAGAGGTGCTTGCGACAAGGACTAGACATGTCTCAAGAACACTGGGACAGCTGTTTCTGCAGAGCAGTGGGAGCGGAGGCCAGGCTAAGTGGGATTATGTGAAAGAGGCATGGACTCTGCCTCTGAACAGCTCCGAGCGTGCAAGGGAGGATGTCACAGGTGCTTCTCAAATACAGACTGAACTCTGAAATGTTAGAAGCATGTCCAGAGGACAGAGTTCAGTGACGTGGGGAGCGACTCACTTTCTGTGAGTAGGCTAAGCTAGGTAGAGACATGTAATAAAGCATGAAAGAGTCTCATTTTTATCACGAGGTTGGTTCAAACAGTGTCTTATGTGTAGCAGGCCCTTAATTAATGTCTGCTGACTTTACGAAGCTTAGAAAGCGCCACCTTTTTTTTTTTTTAAGAAAATGTGGCTGCTCAGCTTGGGCAGTCTTTTTATTAGATTGTGGTCTTTGGGCAGAAAAGCAGCCTGTGGATTAGTGTTACCCTCTCTCCATCATCTTTCTCTGTGGGAAATTGCACATCTTATTACAAAGGAAGCCTGGAAATTTTAGGTGCTTAAGAGCAGATTGTTACTGTAAATGACTGTCTTGGGGGAGACAGTTGCCGGAAGCAGTGTCTCGTGTCCTGTTCCTGTGCCCTCTGCACAGGGTAAAGTTCATGCTTGCCTTCATTTTTGCCCAGTCTCTGTCTCTTGGTTTGTCGTTCTCCACTTTTGGTGAAACTGTGGATTCAGAACGTACTTAAAAATAGCACAGCTTGCAGAAAAAGGGTGAGTGAGGCCACTTCAGTTATAGGCAGAAAACTTTGGTGGGGCTCTTAGCTCCCACAAGTGGTGGTTATGCAGGGGCAAGAGGCTCGGACGCTGGATTTCTGCATGTCTCAGTTTTGCAAGAGAATCTGGAACCTACATCTGAATATGTCATTGCCTGCAGCAGTTTTAGAAAGTACTGTGGAACCACTAGTTTGTACCTTGGGTTGTACTGACTGAAGAACACATATGAAAATGGCTTCCGAGTCCTTAACCCCCCTGCTCCTCAGATTTCTTAGGGAGAGATGTCCACATGCTTCCTGAGAGTGGAGAAGTAGGGCAAGGTCGGGTCTTCAGGAACCTGGCTGTGTGGGCTCAGGGCACATCACCCCAAGCGTGGGCAGCTGTTCCTGCGGGCCTATCTGAGAGTTTGGTGACTGTTATGGTTGCTCCATGCTGGAAGACGTACTCGTATGTCCTCATGCCCATATGTGTATACTCTTCTGTGCAAGAGGCTCAGGGGTTTTAAAAAAAAAAATTCTAGTTTAGGAAGCCTTTGTGAGGATGTCTGCAGGCAGAGGGAGCACTCCTGCGTGAGGAAACCCTTCCCGCTGCTGCCTACAGGTGGCTGTAGTCCTGACATCACTTCTGCTCAGTTGCCACTTGCTTCTGACTGCCCCGAAAGTTGTCTCTCTCTCTCTCTCTCTGCATTCTGTACTATGTGAAAGTATTTTATATTAAGAGCATTTTAAGATGATTTTATGTTCATGGTTTATTTGGAGGAGGGCAGTTCTGTGGATTGAACCCAGGGCCTTGTGCACAATGGACAAGCACTCTATGCCTGAGCTATATCCCAGCCCTTAAAGTTTAAGTTCTTTTTTTTTTTCTACTCATCATACGACCAGACATTGATACTTGAAAAGAAATGTGGTAATTATGAAACTTGTGCAGCTCTTACGAAAAGTGTTTGCTACAGATTATGTAATTTTAAAAATCAGTCCTACCCATTTTCCCCTTTTCGGTAGTTCTTCAGTTAAACTCTTAGTTTAAACTCTTACTCTAAACTCTTAACTACCTCTTTTGTTTGTTCGTGTTCATACTTACCAGTTTATTTTTCTAATTTAGAAGAATGTCTTTTCCCTTGGCTCCTAAGTCAAAAAGCTTAGATTCTCCTGTAGCTGCCAGCATCTTGGTCATGGATGATCAGTAACATCCAAAACGACACCAGAAAGCCGAGTGTGCTGACCCTGCCTCCTTGCCCTTCTCGTGTCTCTCCAGTGCTGGACATCAGCATGCTGTCCTCCCAGGACGTGGTCCGCATGCTCCTGTCCCTGCAGCCCTTTCTCCAAGATGCCATCCAGAAGAAGCGCACAGGCAGGACGTGGGAGAACATCCAGCATGTGCAGGGACCGCTCACCTGGCAGCAGTTTCATAAGATGGCGGGCCGTGGAACTTACGGTAGAGTCGTGGTTTTGCTTCAGTTCCTTCTGTCCCCAGGATGCCTTTCTGAAGAGCAGCTGTCCTCACTGTCAAGTCCTTGATTTCATGGCAGAATGGAATCTTGGTCATGTAACTGTTAACTTTTAATGCATACTCTTATTTCCTAGTTACTCCTGGAGTCAAGTTTTCTAAACACCTTTGGCATGTACCAGGTCACTGAAGTAAATAATCCTTAAGTAGTGTGCCATCTTCCCACTTCTCGTGGTGTTTTCGTCTGATGGTCCTGTGGACACATTCTGTTTGGCTTGTCCTCTTCTCTCTGTATTCACTCTTATAAGGCTGATCTTAAGAGACCAGGGCATAGTGCTGCTGGGAAAGCTAATTTGGACTTGTTCTCGTCTGCCTGTTAATGCTATTGAACATTTTAAAATAAGTTCTGAGTCACATAATTAAGGATCTTCATCAGGGCCATATAATTAGATGATATGAAAGATTCTTGTAAGGGCATGATGTCAGTAGATAATGGCCTTTCGAATGCCAGAATTAGGATCAGTGCACCAGAAAGTTCTAAGGTGTCCAGGTTGTGGGAAACTGACTCTCTCAAGTACTTTCCTAAATGATGATGTTATTTTAGGTTCAGAAGAATCTCCTGAGCCATTGCCCATCCCCACCCTGCTGGTAGGCTACGACAAGGACTTCCTGACCATCTCACCATTCTCCTTGCCATTTTGGGAGAGGCTGTTGTTGGACCCATACGGGGGCCACCGTGATGTTGCCTATATTGTGGTGTGTCCAGAAAATGAGGCCTTGCTCGAAGGAGCCAAAACTTTCTTCAGGGACTTGAGTGCTGTTTATGAGGTGAGAAAGTCATTGTGAGCATCTTTTTTGATGGCATGAGTCTTCTTGATTGTTTCTGGTTATGGACTAAATTTGAAAGAACATATCTTTTAAAGTAGTCAAAGTTTTAATTATAAGTAAAGAAAGGAATTACAGTGGCAGTTTTTTTCCTGTAGTAAATTGCTTTCCCCTCTCAGCTTTATACTTCATTGGGCCAACACACTCCCCAACTAGCCTTACTACACACACTTTTGAACTCAAGGTTGAAAAGCATTACTCGCAGGCCAGTGTGGAAGGCGGGCCTCACTCCACCACCACACGTCTACTCTTTGTAGTTTTTCTTGGTAGTGGAATGGGTGGGTAATAGCCCCTGAAAGCAGTATAAAAAATGTTCAGCTTTGAAACTTCTGAGTCAAAGGTAAGCTTAATGAATCATACTCAGGTTGTGTTTAATACTGTATTGATCTTCATATGAAATTTTGTTAAAGATTAAAACTGCATTGATGGCAATAGTGTAAAACCAGGTAGATCTTCTTGTAACCTTAGCTTGTACATTCTGTTGGATTTTAGAAAGTCAGCATTCCTATGTGTCATTGAGGAGTGCCACACTTGTCTGCTGACATATGTCTGTGCTGGCTATTTCTTAGGATCTTAAACTTCTGAGGTCTTCTGCCTGACAGGATTAAATGAAAGTAGTCGTTATATAGAAATGTGACAAGCATGTTATATACATTACAAACAGTTTTTTTAAAATGAGATGCTGGGCTGAATTCCATAATTCACTATCTTTAAATGTCTAAGTACACATGGAATGGTAAACTTAGGAGTTACCCAAAGGAAGTGAAGGGCTAATCTGTGACACCAGGCTATCGTCTGTTAAGTTGCTGGGAGAAACCTGGGTGCAGTTGTTTGTGAACAGTCCATGGATACACGATACTATTCAAGCATTATTACCCTATTATAGCTCATCTGAGCAACTTCAAAGCCCAGCCGTGCTCTCCAATGAGGCTTTCAGTAGAAGTTGCAGAATAAACCATCTCTTTGGAGGAGGTGCAGGCACCCTTTTTTTCTTTAATGACTTTCCTGGGGCTGCTCATGTGGTGTGATTCATACTTGCTGAGAGAGAGTGCACCTTGCGGGGGCTGGCGAGCCTTTAGTTCACAGCTCTGGTCAGTAAGTGGTACTGGTATGAGCCCGCCTGCTGGTGAGCAGGCAGTTGTCTTTTTGTGGGCATGTCATGTTAATTTCCTACTGTGAGCACACACTGAGTGTCCTGGCGATTAACATCAGATTACATTATCCTAAAACAACTGTTACGTTAAAGAAGAGATGGTGTGCTTACTGCTTCAGTGACCTTTGGTATTGGTGATCTCCAAATGTCCGTAACAGTGGAACAGATGGCTCATAAAGTTTGGTGTTATCTTATGGGAAAACATGACGAGAAAGGATTGCTTAAGAGGCTTTAGTGGACACATGTCTCAGTCAGACTTGGTAGTCAGGAGTCGACCCCATTCTTTATTTGCCCCACAGCATCAGGAAGTGCTCGGCACTCCCCTCTTGTGCAGAAGGAGTTGAGTTGGGTGAAGAAACTTTTTTTAAAAGAAGGCCTAGTCTAGATTTTATAGGGACAAATAGCAGTTTGTTATAATTATCAAAAAGGACCAGCTTATAATATTGGCTTGGGATTGCCTTGAAAGAAGAACCTGTGTGAGTTTTCAGTAAAGATCTCCCTTGGTAGCCAGAGGCACTGAGGAGGTGACCCTGTCCCGTGGTGGTCTGTAACGATCTCCCTTGTGGTGTCAGATGTGCAGGCTCGGCCAGCACAAGCCCATCTGCAGAGTGCTCCGTGATGGGATCATGCGTGTGGGCAAGGCCATGGCGCGGCAGCTGGCGGACGGGCACGTGAGCGAGTGGTTTAACCAGCCGTGGAGCAGCGAGGAGACTGACAATCATTCCAGACTCAAACTTTATGCGCAAGTTTGCCGCCATCACCTAGGTAAATGGGAATTTATTGGACAAAATGGAATCTAGAACATGAAGTAGCATATCCTCTACAGATGCAGCGCATTTTGTTCATCCCAAGCGATGTTCATGTTCTCTTCCTGTACCTAGTTAGGACCAGCGTTTGTGTTCTAGCTAGTTAAATGCTAATTTTTGTGTGGACACGTAATCTTCAAGAAACTATTTATTTAAGGAAGTCAGACCTACTTACACCACAGTTTAAAACCTTTGCAACATGGCCTGGTCTCAACGCCTTCAATCTAACCTGTATTCCTAAGAAAGCTTTGTTGCTCCTAAAGCCTTGGGCACATAGCGGTGCCTGAGTCTTGAAGCTGTAGGAGTTTGGAGGGATGTGGAATCTGTCTGAAAGAACAGTATGAGTGGTTACTTTCTTTTCAAATAAGCATCTTCTCTGAAATTGTAAGCTGCTTCTTGTGTGTTTTGACTTCGCAAAGCATGTTAGCATATGTTCCGATGTCGTGCCGGGTTCGGGCGCTGTAGTCAGGGTCGCCACCTGAGCAAAGCTGTTTTGGAAAGGGACTGGTCTAAGTTTCTGATCGGTCTGATGCTGTTGAGCAGACATGGCTAAACTCAGCTCTGCGTGTCCTCTTTCCAGCACCTTACTTGGCCACTCTGCAGCTTGACAGCAGCCTGCTGATACCACCTAAGCACCAGACCCCACCAGCAGCAGCGCAGGCCCCGGGGGCACCTGGGAGTGCTGGGCCTCTGGCTGCAAATTCAGGATCAGCGGCTCCCCCGCCTGCCAGTGCATTTAATCCCACCTCTAATGGTAGTTCCGCAAACCCTGCAGCAAGCACTTCCACACCCGCGTCCTCCGTGCCACCAGTCTCCTCGTCTGCCTCGGCTCCAGGCGTTGCGCAGATGAGTGCTGCCTCTTCCTCGGGATGCAGTGGTGGTGCTGGGGGCCAGAACCCCGGCCCTGGGGCCAGTTCCACCGAGAGGACTTCAGGGAACATCAGCTGTGGCGGAGACCCCGAGCCGGGGCAGAGCTCTTCCCAGCCTGCACAGGATGGGCAGGAAAGGTGTGTGCGTCCCACTGATCCAGAGAGAGGGCTTTGGCGGGACCTGTCTTCTCCCTTTCCTCTTCTCCTCAGGAGTCTCCACAGTCACAGGAGGGCTGTTTTCCTTCTTTTCAGTAGAAAATGACCATTGTCAATCTCTGTCTGCGTTGGAAGTTTGAGACTTCTACTACATAACTGACAAATGTATTATTAATCTTAACTTATTAACTTGTTATAAATCCTCTTTGTGCACAGAAAAGAAAAAGGAGTTGAAAAAGAGCTCGCCCATTGTAGAGAAAAATAGAAGCTGAGTGTCCTTTATCCAAAATACCTAGGACCAGAATTTTAGACTTCAGAGATTTTTACATTTTGAATATTTACATAGGCTTTACTGGTTGAATGTCCCTAACCTGAACATCCTAAACTTAAAGCCCTCCAAAACCTAAGACTTCCGAGCATGACGCCTCACTTTTAAATGAGGGGTATTCACACTGTATGACTGTCCCCTGTAGCCTCTTGTTGACAGCCAGCTTGTTCGTCTGTAGTAATTGTCCAGAGAGTCCACGTGCTCATGCTTGAGTGTTGGTTTTATTTGCTTAATTTACATTTGTGCACTTCACAAGTGGCTCTCTCTGCAGCGTCACAGACAGGGAGAGGATAGGAATCCCCACGGAGCCTGACTCAGCCGACAGCCGCGCCTGCCCCCCCGCTGTGGTCATCTACATGGTGGACCCATTCACCTGCGCTGCGGAGGAGGACTCCACGTCTACAAACTTCTGGCTGCTGAGCTTGATGCGCTGCTACACAGAAATGCTGGATAACTTACCGGAGCATATGAGAAGCTCTTTCATTCTCCAGGTTATTATTTGCGAATTTATTCTTTACAGTTCTATCTGTTTTTATAAAAGTAAACATAGGTTTACGAATTTTTAAAAATTGAAAGTATAAAGGAAAAATACCCACAATTCTGCCTTTCAGATGAAATCATTACCGTGTTGGTATATTCCTAGCCTTTTCCTCTGCATCTTTGCATATTTATGATCCTGTTTCTTGTAGAATTTCTGGCCTTTTTATATTTTTTCATGTTACTTAAAGTTCTCGTAACATTTTAATAGCCATATTTTTATATTTAACCATTTCTGTATGCTTAGCCATTTAATTTATCTCCAGTTTTTCACTAGTATTAGTTAAGCTGTAGTGAACATATTCATGTACAATCTGTTTTATATTTCAGGGGTTTGGACCTAATGATAAGCATTGCTGAGTTCTTCCTGCCAAGGTTGTGCTTTACATTCCTTTTAGCAGTGAAGGACGGTGCTCATGTCTACCGCACTTCTGCTAGCTTTGTAATCAAACACTTTTCTGTCGATGTGTGATGTAGGTGAAAAGCACTGCCTTGGGTCTCCAGCGTTGCAACTCATGCGTGTACTCGCCAGCTGACTGTGTTTCTGGAAGGTGGAACCCAGGCCTCCCTGGGTGAGGGCTCCAGCCCTTCTTATTTTTTATTTTGAGGCGGGCTGGCCTCAGACTTACTCTTGTGCCTCAGCCTCCCATCGTCACTTCAGTAGGCATGTGCCACTGTGCCCAGTTTTATTGTTGGTTTGATAATAGTTATCTTGTAGAATTAGAAGATTGAAGTTGAAAGTGATTTGGATAGATTGTTGATAGTTTTTCATTGTTTTTAGGGCAGTGTCCCAAATGATTAGCCAGTAACTTTAGAAGAGTCCACTTATATTATGTGTAGATATTACACAAATGAAAACTGTAGTTAAATGCAAGTTTAAAAATTTGAGGGCCTTGTCAATAGCGAGAACTTATCCGTAAAATGGGAACAGGATAATTGCTAAGTAAAAGTGTAACTTGACCAACCCAATGATGCTCCTTCTTAAATTGCTGGTATATATTTAGGAAATAAGATTTCATGTCACTGGAAAGAATTAAGATTGGATTATGTTTGACGTTTACATACCTTAAAGTTCCCTTTTCCTTCCTTCCAGTGGTGAATTCACACCGTTTCATTTCCCAGAAACACAGTAGACCTTCTTTCCTGTGATAGTTTTGTCCTGTCTTGTCTTCTTCTTTCTTTACCCCTTCTTCCCTCCTCTCCCCTCCTCTTTGTTTCTCCTTGGTACAGAGGATTAAACCCCAGGCCTTCACACTGAGCTACATCTCCAGTCCCTTTGTGAAAAATTTTGAAACAGGGGTTTTCCAATTTGCCCAGGCTGGGCTGGAAAGCCTGCCTCAGCTTTCCAGAGTGCTAGGATTACAGGTGTGCTCTGTCATGCCCAGCTTAGGGTCACTTACTCTGGTTTTCTTTGGTTTGTGTGTTTGCCTTTAGATTGTGCCTTGCCAGTACATGCTGCAGACAATGAAGGATGAACAAGCTTTTTACATTCAGTACTTGAAGTCCATGGCGTTTTCAGTGTACTGCCAGTGCAGGCGGCCTCTGCCTACACAGATCCACATTAAATCCCTCACAGGATTTGGGCCTGCAGCCAACATTGAGATGACCCTCAAGAACTCAGAGGTGAGTTTGGGCAGGCAGAAGCTTGCAAAGACAGTGCTTGTAGAATCAGAATGCAAACCAGCAGTATGTGTTATCTAACCTACAGGTTGGTTCTTCTTTGCCCTTGTGTAAGGATTGCTAGTTTTCTTTAATCCTTAAATGAAAGTAGGTAATTCTCTGAATTTTTAAAAACTTTTTTAATTCTTTTTTTTTCCCTCCTTCTTTATTTTGATATGAGACCTTAAGGCAACAATGTACTTAGCACTTTCAGTTACTAATATTCAGATTTCCTGTTTATCTTCTGTACTTTTCCTGGTAGGCGGTGTCCTTCATTACAGGCCCTTCTTTGCGCGGCCTCTGCCCGCCCCTGCAGGCTCGTGGCTGGGTGCCGTGGGGCCTTCCTCCAGGAGCTGCTTCCCTCCCGTGGCCCCATGGCTGCTAGGTAGGAGGGAATGTTTTTCCCTCCATCTTCTTGGACCCACTTCCCACAGCTAATGTGTCTCAAAAGGAATTTTAAAATGCCAAAACCAGACCATGTCTGAAAAAATGTTATATTCTTTCTGTCTCCCTAATGACCGTAACTTGAAGACAGTTGAGCAGGGCAGTATTTTGGCTTTTCAAAGCCTTCAGAAAATCTGTTCCCGTGGTTCCATTGCATGAAAGATGATCTGTTAATAAAAGTCAGCAACCATCTCTTCGTTTTAAGAGGGCTTCTTAAAAACACTATCACTGATTTTAGTTCATAGTATATTTTGGGAAAACTTCATGAAGTTCTTATTCTTTTATAAATACAGACTCAGAAGTGAACATGACGCATGTAGTTAATAAGTCTCTGCCTGTGGTATCCTGGGTCAGGGCAGCCTGGTCCCGAGAGGTGCCCGACTGGTGACTGGTGACCCACCTTCATTATCGTGCTAAACGCAGGTTTTGTTTTTGCCATTTTTAGTTTATTCTTGTACTTGGAATTTTTTACATATGTGACCAATTCATCCCTTCTCTTAGCTTTTTCTAGAGTTAAAAAAAATGAATTTACCTGTTTGTCTTCTACAGTTTATTTATTTATTTATTTTTGAGATGGGGGCCCAGGCTGGTCTTGGACTCATAACAGTCCTCCTGCCTCAGCCTCCCGAGTGCTGACATTATAGACATGTGCCACCACGCCTAGCTTTAGGTGGTACTGGGCATTCAGACTTAGGGCCTTGTACTTGTGAGGCAAGTGCTTTAACTGTTGTGCCACTCCTCCAGCCTTGTCTCTTTCAGTTTTAAATTACTGACCTTCTTTGTAAACATAGACTTCTTTGGTTTTTGACCGCCTGTGAATATCCTGCAATTCAGATGTGATCATTTCTTGACACTTTGGTTAAAAAAAAAAAATCACAATTTTAAGTGACAACTTATAGTTTTGTATATTCCTTGGTGGAAGTTAAAGGCTAGCTACTATTAAAATGTCCTGAGGCATTATGTAACATTTTAAAAGATTTTAGTGTACTGGCAGACCACCATTAGGAGCTCATGAGTTTAAGTGAGGCTTAGCTGAAAATAAATGACAAGAAGACTTCGAGTCACAGGCTTTTTTTCCTTTTTCATGGAGCAGGAAGAGAGGAAACAAGTCTTTTTACTTTATTGGAACAAGCATACCACATGTATTTGCTGAGCCTTACAAATGTTCTGCCTGCATTAAAGTCCAGGTTGGTTGGTCAGCTTAGCCTCTGTCACTGTCCCCAGCTGGCACATTGTTTCCATTCAGCTTTATATGTTTGTCAGCAGTGCCAGGTCTGCTCCCCCAGTGCCCAGCATGCTGTGCTGAGCAGCCGCCAGCTGCCTGCTCCTCAGAGTTCTCGTGCCCCAGGGTGGCACAGTCTCATGAAAACACGTCTTCACACAGAATGAATGTGGTTTTTCAATACATGTCATGAAAATTTTTAAGGAAACCTGTTCATGAAGTTCGTAGTGTCATTTTGTTTCTATGAAATATTTAACATTTCAGAAACATAGTCTTGGACTAGTAGAGAGAAATTTTGATTATTTTCAACATAGCAAAATGATAAATGTTTGGGGCAGTGGATTACCAGTTACTCTGGTTCTGACACTTTCCATACAAACTTAGAATATTGCACTGTATGTGATAAATATGCACAAATGTCTGTTAAAGATAAAAATATGTTTAGTATTTGAAAACACAGTTTGGGAATTTCGTTTTACCTAATAATCTACCACAGACTACCTACTGCATCTAAAGATATTGGACGTTTAACCTTTTCTTTTACACAAAACTTTGCAGTAACCTCGCTTGACCCCTTCCATTTAACAGCTATATGGAGGTGTAATCCACATATTGTGACATTTATCTTTTTAAATTTTACAGTTCATAGTTTTAGTATATTCACAAGATCGTACAACTTATGATTTTAGAATATTTTCAACAGCTCTGAAGGATGCTGTACCCATTAGGTTGCTCCTACCTCCCCTCTCTGAGCTCCCGGCAAGCACTGGTCCACCTGTTTCTGTGATTTGCTTGTCCTAGACATTTCATGTATATGGAATCATAAAATAATGGGATCTTTTATGTGTGACTCCTTTCATGTAGCATAATATTTGAGAGGCATATACAAATTTTTTGTTTTTGTTTGTTCTAATACTTGGGATTAAATGTAGAGAACACAACCCTTTATAAACATTTGTATTGCCAGACTGGGTCTGGCTAAGTTATTGAGACTGGACTTGAAATTCTCTTGCCTCAGCCTCCCAAGTAGCTGGGACTAGAGATGGGGACAACCATGCTTGGCTCAGTAGAAAGAATCTTTGTAGACATATGTTTTCAGTTCTTTTGATAAATACCTGAATTTCTAGGTCACTTGGAAAGTGACTGGGTAGTGTTGTGTTAGCACTACAGTGGTGAGCCAGCATTGGAACATCTCTTGCCCTGGGTTTCAAACCCCTAACATTAATATGCTGGACTCTAGTATTTCCAGAGTCTTCCGTTTAGCTTTTCAGTTCTGTCTCTGTGTTTATTCTGTACCTTATGCCTTATGTAGTTCAGGGGTCACAGTTTTGGCTGTGGGTCAAGTCTGGCTTACCATCTGTGCTTGCACAAGTCAACTGAGTAAGAATTACTTCTGCGTTTTCAAAAAGAAGAATATTTGACAGAGAATAAACTATCATCTCAACTGCCTGTTCCATCATAGAAGTCTCCTAACTCCCGCTGCAGTGTGTTAGAAATTGATGCATGCGTGACAGCTTTGAGAAAAGATGGTGACTGCATTTTGTCATAGTCTTCCTATAAATGTCTTAGGTGACAGCTCATGTTTTGATTTTGAAAAGTAATCATAAGTATACTGACCAGTGAATTTTTACTTAGTATAAGTGTGTATCAACAGAAATGAAACAGAGTTCCTTCGTTGTCTCCTCTAGTCATTCTTTTTTCCCCTTATTAGTACCTGTATGCCACGCATCGTGGTTACGAAGAGTGTGGGTATTTTATCTACGTGTGTATCACACCAGTGTGCAACCCCTTCCCCAACCCCCCTGTCTCTTACCATCACCCTCATTCGCTTCTGTAAAATGCCTGTATTCCGGGTTTCTCATATTAGAGAGACCGTGTGATATTTAATCTTTTGTGTTGGCCCACTTCACTAAGCATGATGGTCTCAAGTTGCAACCTTTTCCTACAAGGGCTTCACACCCATTCGTCTTTGTGGAAGCGCAGTCTCCGTTGTGCGCACACTCCACGTTTCTGTGTCCCCCTCGCTGGTAGCTGCCGTTCTGACTTCTAACAACACAGACTGTTTTTGACTGGTATTTAAATTGAACCATTCCGTTACAGTTTGTATCCTCTCTTGTCTGGCTTTCTTTGCTTAGTTCTGGGATTCATCCATGTGTCACTGGTAGCTGTAGGTTTCTGTGTTCTCCTTTGCTGTTCAGTAGTCTGGTTGTGGGACTGCATCACATTGGTTACCCATTGTGCTAGTGATGGTAACTAGGTTGTTTTCAGTTCTGCCTCCGTTTATTTTAGACATGATGGTGGACCTGTGTAGTGTTGTCTCATTGTGGCTTCGGTTTCACACAGGCGTGTCTGACTGTAGCCCACTTTTTGTTCTGTGTTAATTTGCTTTTTCACTCTCCCTTGTTGGAGTGAAGAGGTATTTCCTACCTGTCCATAAATATATATGACAGTTAATATTTGATGAATTTTAAAATATTTTTATCATGACTTTTTTGAAAGAAAGAAAAAAGGTGGAGCACAGGTGGACATGCCTCGAAATATTTGGGCCACTGTACTTTCTAAAGTGGTAATTTCTTTTAATAAGCAGATAATGAGTTGGTTGAGTTTCTTGACATGCCATTTGAACAACCTTTTTGCTTTCCTTATGGTTCCCATAACGAGTGTTGGGGGGGGGGGCACCTGTTGACCTCGACTCTCCGCATGTCCCCCTCAGCGCGATTCCGAGCTTTGCTGTGAATATGGAGCCATGCGACTCTGTGTTGGTTTTGATTTCAGCGGCCCAGCCCAATCCAGCTTTATTCTCCTCCCTTCATATTGGCCCCAATCAAAGACAAGCAGACGGAGCTGGGGGAGACCTTTGGTGAGGCGAGCCAGAAATACAACGTGCTCTTTGTGGGCTACTGTCTGTCTCATGATCAGCGCTGGCTCTTGGCTTCCTGCACTGACCTCCATGGGGAATTGCTGGAGACCTGCGTTGTGAACATTGCTTTACCAAACAGGTAGGTGAGCGGCCCGATGCATGTCTGCGTGTCAGTTGACGCACTGCCTTCCCTCCAATATGGAGCCTCCCGATTTTTCCGTCTGAATTCATCAGGGACAGCATGGGTATGTTATTTGGAGGTTTCTTTGTCTTATTTATTGAGTGGAAACATTGATTCATGTCGGGACCTCCGCCCCATTTCTTTCTTTGTTAGGTCACGGAAGAGTAAAGTATCTCCACGAAAGATTGGACTGCAGAAGTTATGGGAATGGTGTATAGGGATTGTTCAGATGACATCTCTACCTTGGAGAGTTGTGATCGGGCGACTTGGGCGGCTCGGCCACGGGGAGCTCAAAGGTGAGACTTTCCTGAAGCTGCGTGTGTGAGAAGCAGAGGGCTGAGAGGCGCGGCAACTGGGCACAGCGGGAGCATCAGGTTGGCAGGAAGACGAAAACAGATAATATTTTCTAGTTGTTCTGTATTTACAAGATCAACCAATGGTTCTTAAACCTCTCTTTAGCAACAAAACTATTTGCTCAAATGAAATTTTAAACACAAAACAAAAAAAAGTCTATTGGTATAAAAGTGATAGCCTAAATTTAAATTTCTAACATGACATGAAAAGAACAAGTCAGTTTTAAGACTAAAATTTTATACCAGAGATTATAGATGCTTGTTGATGTCCTGTGTAGTGAAAACAGGATTCAGTGTGCTTGCTGGGTGGCTGGTCATGGTGAGGTTTGAATTTCTCCAGTTTATTTTTCTGGCACAATTGTAAGAAAATCCTGTTCCTCCAGGATAAATACTAACAATTAGGAGCAAGACTTTACTCACCTTGCCAATGCCTGGCATTTTTCAGTCTGGAAGCTAGAAAAAGCAAGATTTTTAGTTGTGTTTCCAGATACTTCTACCACTCTATAGACTCATCAGTCAGGAAACGCCAATCGTAGCTGGCCAAACACAACTGACCCCTAGTACCTGCTCCATGTGACACTGAGCCCAGCTCTTTGCCTGTACGGGTGCAGCGCTGGCATATTTTTATATAAGGACTCGGAATAGGCTTCCATTAGTTTTTAAAGTCTTTTAAGCTAATGGTACTTCTAAGAACTTAAATATATTCATGTAGACAGGAGCTGGTTTTTCCTCAGGTCCACACAAAAGGCAGGCTTATGTTTCAAATAAACTTCATGATTTCCTACGTGCAAATGTATTAATGTCAGCAAAATTTGTCAAGGACCAGAAAATACATACTTCCTACTTCACTGGTTTTTATTTTGGTGTATAAGTTATTTCTTCATTGGAAATTTATATGATCTGTTTGTGGACTCTGAAATCAATTCACTGACACAGATAGAGCTCCCATCGTGGGCATGCCTGGGTACAACTCACTTGCCATGGTGTGTGTGAGGTCTGTATCTCATTATCAGGGTTTCCATTAGTTTAGACAAATGTTACATAGCATGTATTCAATAAGAGTTTTCTTAAGTATCTGTTACACACAAAGATTTTTTAGTAATACTTGATATATGTCAACTTGATACATGTCAATGGGAATTTTGGCCCTTTTCATTTTTTAAAGAATATTACACTTATAATGAGTCTTGTTTCCATAGCCTGGAGGACAGCACAGTAGGGGTTCATCATTCCATTTCTTTCGGCTTTCCTGTCTTCCTCCCAACTCTACTTTTTAGTCAGTCTCATTTCTTAAAGGCTTTGAGCTATTCTTGACCCTTGGGGAAGGTTACAGTATAATAGGAAAGAAGAAGGGAGGATGAAAAGTGTAGTCTGGTCGTCTGGTCACTGGGTATTTTGGAAAATGATTAAAGCCATCTGCTGTCATGCGATTGTCAGAAGGGGCACATTTTTTCTTATCTCTTAGAGGAGGTGAATGCATGTGTTGCTAGAGAAGGTGATTGAAAGATTGAGAGAAAGTGCACTTTCAGGGATAAAAACACAGATGAATGTAGGATACACGAAATGTGTTCATTGTTCTCCCACTCCTTCTCTGAGAACCTGAAGTCTGTGGCCTGTGCCATGTTGTATTTCTATAGGTGTCTGGTAGGAGCCTGAGGCTTCAGATTCGGCTTTGTGAATTTCTGTTGTCTTCTCGAATGTGTGTGATGAAACACATGGCTTCTGCCTTGTTTGGTTTGAAATACGGAGTTCTCATCTGTGATTTTCTCCAGTTTTAAGGTGTCCATTTTTCATGTTCTTGGCCACCTTTATTTCACCCTCTTCAGTCTGAAGCTCATTAGGAATACGATAACATTTTTCTGTCTACCTGCTCTTGAAGAAAAGAAACAGCTTCTCTGAAAAAGCACAAGGCTGTAGAGAAACCTTCAGCGGAGTGGCATGTGATCAGTGGGCTCTGACGTGACAGCGATTTGCTGCACAAGAGTAGCTCATAACTGGTGGATGCCGGGAGGTCAGAGAGAGCACTGAGTCTGTCCGCTTCATAGTGGAGCGTGCCCTCAGCAGGGCTTCGATTAGGCATAATGCTTTTGTTTGGAGGGAGTAAAATCATAGGAATAAAAAATGTGCCAGTGTTCACCGCAGGCTGCCATTGAGCAGACTTACTCAGCCTGCCATCTGTGTGTGGACGTCCATAGGCAGGTTCCCTTTATTTCTGTTGCTGCTTGCCTTTCATGGAAGTAACCAGGCAGTAAGGAGAACTGAGGTCCCCCAGCTCCCCCCGCTGTGTTGCATCCAGAGAAAAGTGCTGATGGGACAGTTAACCAGATCCTGAGACGAAGAATGGTTAGACCAGCCAGCCCTGATCTCAGCTTCAGAAGGTACTGTAAGTGCCTGAACCGACCAGGTCTGCGTAGGCGCTCGGAAGGTCATTCCAGACACGACTTCAGCCTCCAGAATAGTAGGCTTTTGTTTCTGGGTTAATGAAATGCAGTAGAAGTCGAGTTACATTTTCCTTGTAGTAAGGATGGGACTGATCGTGGAAGAGAATATGGAAAGCCATATTCCCTTTAGAGTCCTGTCATGGAAATTCAATTACCAAGCAAAACTGGCAAAAAGCTCAACCCTTGCAGCAGAGTGAACTTCTAAAGACTGTGTTTGACTGTGATATTTGACTTCAGATTGGAGTATCCTCCTTGGAGAATGTTCACTACAGACAATCAGCAAACAGCTCAAGGACGTGTGCCAGATGTGTGGAATCTCTGCCGCAGACTCTCCTTCTATCCTCAGTGCCTGCCTGGTTGCCATGGAGCCCCAGGGGTCCTTTGTAGTGATGCCAGGTAAGTCTCCGACTGTGTGTTCTATTAACTAGATGTTAAACCACTCAGTCCCTTCAAATGGAAAGTTGAAGACAAGCGTAAGATGAAGTGTTACATTTCTACAGGAGGACATTGCACTTTGATTTAAAAAAAAAATAAAGGAAACCATTTGATCTCTGCCACGGGAAGCGGTTTATGATTTTATTATCTTTATCGACCCCAGCTTGGAGAGCAACAACGTTCTGAATATGACTGGGATGTCTAGGGCCGTGACTGTTACCTGGCTCCTGTTTGTCACTAGTATATGGAGAACACTCTCCAAGAAGATATTAGCATGATACATATTTGATGGTTTGAGTGAAGACAGGTACTTGAATCTTCAGGTTGCTTCCACATGGTTTTCAGAGTCTGACACAGTTGAGGACGAATGGCAAGGCACAGAGGAAGCCTGTTGTACAGTAGGTGGCGTGCAGTGAGAGCTCAGGACCTGCAGGTCCCCGCTGCGCAGAGTCAAGATGTGGCCGCAGAGTGTTTAGAATATCTGGCTGCTATATGAACAAGCTGTTTTATAATTTTATACTAAGCAATTTATATTTTTAAGTCTGTTACCATCTAGATGCACTGTTTATTTGGCCCAGAGAGAACCTGCTCCCTCATCACTGTAAGAAGTGGTAGTGTTGTGGTGTGAGGTGAGGGAGAGGCTTGCAGGTTGCCTGTTGTCGGAAGGTGAAGCATCTGCGCTGGCCTGCTCGTGGTGGCCCAGCTCGTGTCTACTGCCTGTGCCATTGTGTAGACCTTACTTCCTGGGCTTCTTTCTGGCCTCTGTAGATGGGGGAGTTGCCTGCCTCCTCGAGGTAGCTGTGCCGACTGAGTGACAAGACAGGAGTAAAGAGTTCTGTGCAAAAACTGCTGTGTTTTAAGTATTCAGTAAATGCTAGTTGTAACATTAGTTGAATGAGGCCTTCTGTTTTGTTACAGTAGTAAAAATTGACCTTGGGTCTTCTTCATTGAGCTATATATAGCACTTTGTCAACCCTTTATTTTAAAAAAATTTTTTTTCTTTTTTTTTTTTCTTTTGAGACGAAGTTACTAAGTTGCCCAAGCTGGGCTGGAACTTAACACTTCTCTTGCTCAGCTTCCTGTAACACTGGACTCACAGGTGTATGCCACCATACCAAGCTGAATAGTTCTGTTTTTATAGGATTGTTAATCATTTGAGAGGAGCAGTGCTATATCAGTTATGACCAATCATAGGAGGAAAGAAGGTAGATTTCTTTTTAGAAATACTTCGAAGTCATTTAGAATATATTTGGTAGACTTGATCCAGTTGTATCTGAACATTCCCAGTGCCACATGAGACTTAGATTCTCATCACTATATTGTGAGCCAGGTTCTTCGAAGACCCATGCGCAGGTGGCCCGTGGGTTTTGAATGTGTGTCCTTTAAGATGTTTGTGGGAGACGTGAACTAGCCCCCGCAGGTGAGTGGAAAGCTCTGCTGTCCAGGGCTGTCCCCGGCAGGCGGCAGATCTGAGGCAGTCCGTTTGCTTCCAAGATGCCGTCACGATGGGCTCGGTGTTCGGCCGGAGCACAGCACTGAACATGCAGTCTTCTCAGCTGAACACCCCCCAGGACGCTTCCTGTACGCATATCCTGGTGTTCCCGACGTCGTCGACCATCCAAGTGGCTCCGGCCAACTATCCCAACGAAGACGGCTTCAGCCCCAACAACGGTGAGTGGGGCCTCTACCTCAGGGGGGCCCAGCAGTGGCTGCAAGCTGTTCCGTGGGGTGACAGAGAGCGTGTGGAACATGAGGAAGGGACTGAGGCTTGAGAATTGTTCTGACTGTGAAACTTTAATTTGTTCTGTGCCTAAAGCCAAATAAATATTCTTGGGCGACTAACTTTTCTCTGTTTTACATTAAAGGCAAAAATAGTAACTGCCTGCACATGGGTGCCAGTGTTTCAATAAATATTTGCTGATCTAATTTAAGTGCTTGAAGCTGTGAAGACAAAGCCCCCTTCAGCTCGTCCATGGGAGGCTGACGTGCTGGAGTGCAGCTTCTGACTTCATTATCCTTAATGATTCTTTTGGTTTTAACATCTTGAATGGTGTTTGTTAAGACAGTCGTTTATGAACTGCCTGCCAGACACTCAGTTTTGTACCTCCGTTTGTGGTGTTCGTGAAGAATTTTTAACAGCTGCGGGCTTTACTTGTGTTAAACAGGGAGAGGAAGGGAGGGACAGCCAATTCTGTGTGAAGCAGGACCACAAAAGAATTACAAATGTGTAAGAAAAAGGGAGAATGGTAGCAAAAATGTTCATGATGATTAGGTTACGGGTGATGGCTTTCCCTTTTTATACTTCCCAAATTTCCTCCTGTGACGGCCATGTGCTTCCGCACTGTGGAGAGAGTGGCTTTGATCTGTGTTTGGAGGAGGCCTGCTCCCGTCCCAGGGCAGGCTCGCACCTGCCCGCATGCACTCGGCAGCCTCTGGTGTTCAGGTGCTAATTGTCTACACAGATGGGATCTCCTGTGTTCTTGCATGGTGTCAGCATCAGCTTTGTATAATGATTACGTTGCTTTTTTAGCTGTTGTGCTGTCCTGTCTTTGGAGGCTCTATAGAAAATGGGACTGTTTTTTTTTCTTCCATTCTGTTAATGCTTCATGTTAGGAGATCTTTAGAGAGAGGGAAAAATTTAAATAAAAATTTGCCAGCACCTTGCACACAATAGCAGTCATAAATTCTCAGTAAGTTCTTAAACAGGTATCTATAAGTCTTAGGTTCATAAAACTCAGTGTTGCTCGCATTGTGCCTATGAATTATGAATTACCTTTTTAATTTTTTTTGCTTTTTTATTGCCCTCCCTTCTAGATGATATGTTTGTCGACCTTCCATTCCCAGATGATATGGACAATGATATTGGCATATTAATGACCGGGAACCTCCATTCCTCTCCCAACTCCTCCCCAGTTCCCTCCCCAGGCTCTCCTTCTGGAATTGGTGTGGGCTCTCAGTTCCAGCACATTCGGGTAAGAATGGTTGGAAACGGGCGTTTGCGATGACCACAACCCTTAGGATGTATGATTATCCTTTTACGGCACACACCTTTCTTTTTGAAGGTCTGAGTCCCTGGTACTAGGGAGGTAAATGTGGGAAAATGATTCCCTCTTTCACTATGTATAGAAGGCAGGAGCTTAGAAGAAACATGTTATTGTTTCTGATGCATAGTTTTATCAAAAGATAGTCCCAGTATAGGCGCAAGGATCTGTTTTGTCGTATATTTTTCACTGCTGGAGATTGAATCCAGGCCTTTTTATATGCTAGAAAGTTGCCCTACCACCCAGCAGAGACACAGTCCCAGGCCCAATAAAAAGGTTTTATACAATTCTTCTGTAACAAAAATTAGCTTTGGTTACTGCTACATCCCAGTTACTTTGCTTTTCTTCTTTTTATTTTTTCTTTTTGGCAAAATAGTGGCTTTCAAGAGGTTAGTCCAGTACGCTTGCTTCTTTAATACACACTGTAACTACTAGCTGAGGAACCCATTGTTGCTAGTCGCTTGCTCTGCAGGGGGCCTGACTATCCCCATTCCTGCCCAGGCCTTCCTTTTGGAGTCCTGATCTTGTGTGCAGCCAACCTGCTGGAGGCTTAAGAGCCATCAGGAGGCTGATCTTACAGAAACATCCACGTTAAGGCTGGAGTATTAAGGGAAAAGCCAGAGCATACAGCTGGTTTCATCTTTAAATAGCCTAGGGATCTTGGAGGCAGATTAACTGAAGATTAAGAGTTAAAACGTTCTGCCACAGTTCATGTTAACTTCACTTCACACCTAGGTGACTCAGGTCTCATCACTGTATTATATTTTTATTTAAAATGCAATGAGATTAACAGGTTAAGTCATAGAAAAATAGCTCTGTCTAGTACTGTAGGCTGAGCAATTGTAAGCTCCCTGCTCAGAGTCATTTCTTCAGACACAGATATGGACTTACAGGACTTACTTTTCCATCAGGGGGATTTTTTTTTTTGTCAGCACTGTATTCATTGAAGCATGATTAAGAGAAGATTTAAAGCTTAATCACAGAGAAGGTGAAACAGAGAAGGGACCCAGACTGCCTAGTTAGTAACAATTTATTTGTTTACTGGAGGTTGTTGTGATAGGAACCAAAACAAATTTTATACTCGGTAGTTTTAGGTTACGTTTTTATGAATTCTATGGCAGTTAAGCAGCTAGGAATGCGGCCTGGAGCCTCATCACCATGGCCTGGACTTGCGGCTCTGCCATGCATCGTCCCCAAGACCCGGGCAGGCTTGCTTCACTTCCGTGTCTGGGAGACCCCGCTCAGTGCCTCTCAGTGCCCAGGCGATTCAGTTCATCCATCTGCAAGGAGCTGGCAGTTGAAGGTCATGCTGCTTTCATGACAAACAAAAGGCGTGCTCTTCGTTGTTGGGGCCTCCAGCCCTGAAGTCCGTGAGGGTCACATTTGGAATAGTGCTGCTTGCAGCTGGGCAGGCGCCTTTTTCAGTCCTGGGTACCTGCCGCTAGATGAGCTGCATGAGGCTTTTAGCTTTTCCTTCTTCTAAACTGTTAAATACTCTTTGGTAGCCAGCTAAGACTGCAGGGAAAGAGAGTTTTCAGATAGAAGTGAGTTTTTATTTTTTAAACCCACTCTCAGTTAATACAACTTAACACAGTAATTGGAAGATCGTTTTGTTGCTCTTAACAAAAATCTTTTAAAAAGAAAAGCACAGTCTCAGTCTTGAGACTAGCTAACAGATTTAAAAATGAAGAAAATAACCAGTTGCAGAACGTCTTGTGAGGTCTGCATGGACCCCACGGGGGTTGAGGTTGATCAGCCGCGCTCACCCTGTGGCAGCTTGGTAGCATCGGTGCCGTGCAGGACCCACTGGTGCAGGTCACGTGGGTGCTGGTCAGCATCGATGGAGGTGGACAGTCAGGTGTGCACCTACATTTTTGTTGGCTGCTGACAAGGTACCTGACTGTGGTGGAACCTGCATCTGTTGGGCTACAGTCGTTCCATTCTGGTTTGTTCTGGGAGCCAATTTTACATTTTGTAGGAAGGATCCAGAGCACGTTAAATTTGTGCTTCCTTGATTGGTGCTGTCAGTAGCTTCTGCCCACTGCAGCGCTTGTGAGGTGCTTGTACCTGTGTGCCACGGAGTCGGGGCCTCTCCTGTCTGCTGGGGCTGCCAGGCAGAGGCTTCCTCTGGGCAGCATGTGGAGTGAAATGGTGGAGGTTGGCTTTTAAAGACTTTTGTCTTAAAAAACAACAACAACAACAACAAAAAACCGGTGTGATAAAGGCTGGTCCTGCTCTTGGGGCCATGTTTTCTAGAGCCAGGGTGAGCGTCTTCTCTCCAGAGAGGCCCCAGAGGAGCTCAAGCAGCAGCCCCTGGCCCTGGGGTACCTCGTGTCTACTGCCAAAGCTGAGCATCTACCCCAGTGGTTCTGGTCGTCGTGTCCGCAGGCTCAGCACCAGTGTCCTCTCTTCCTGAAGGTGGGTTTGGTATCATATCTGAAGTGTATGAGCAGCACGTGATTCATGCTTAGACTCAACTTTGGCTAGAGGTGTGTGTCTCAGTCACGTAGTCTTTTTCTACTCCTTGCTTCTCTGGTGTCACTTATATTCTGAGACTATTTTAGTTACAGTGGCAGATGGAGAGTAGAATTCTGAAAAGGGACCCAAAACAGACACAGAGAAACGAGTCCATGTTGACTTGTGCAGGAGACCCTGTGGGACTGCGGGGGGCTTCGGGACGTCAGTTCTGCCACCGAGTCCCTGTTGAGTCGCTTGCGGCTAGAGAAGTTGAGTCTGAGTAGACCATGTTAGTCGCCGGCTGTTGTCTTTCTTTGCCACTGGCTGTCACCATTGGTCACTAGAGAATGGCAAGAGTCCATTTAAAAATCTCATATTTACACTTGTTCTTTTTTGTGTATTTCTTAGAACCTTTCAATCCAAATTTTAAGGGATTAAAACAGAGATCCCCTGCTTGCAGATCGTGTGAAAGAACCTAACGTGAAATCTAATTCCTGCCCATTGGTTGGCAGAAGAAAAGAGATTTGACAGTTCTTTCTGTTGGTCGGGGAGAAGGCCGGCACAGAGGGGATACTGAGTGACAGCGGCCCCACCCCCTCTCCAGTGGCCATTCGTCTTGCCTCGCTTCAGTAGTCTATTCCAAAAGATGGATAAATGAAAGGTGCACTAGTAGGATAGTATGGACTGAGTGTGCCTATACGGTGGGGTGTGAGTACTCACAATAGAATGAGAACTACTCTGTAGTCCCTGTGGCTTGTAGTTTCTGGGGTATAACAAGGCACCTGTATATACACATTCTTCTGTATTCTCAAAAAGAAGCCATGGAATGTTAAACCAAAAACTTAACTAGATGAAGCAACTTGCTTTTCCTAATAACTTTAATATAAAATCAGAGAAGTAATATAAAAATCTGTAATTTTATTTTGAATTAAAATTATTATTATAAACCTAGATTTATTTTTTCTCTCTATAGAAATAGGAATGCATTTTTACCTCTTCCTACTGAAAAATTTTAGAAGCAGTGACAGATTAGCAGTAAACGCTTCTTTTGGCAGGATGTGGCTCCTAAATGCCATTTATCATTCAAAAGAAATGGCTGAGTCTGGGTCTGAAGTAACAAGTATACATGAGGTGTCTCGTGCATCCTACTACACTAAAGCAAGGGGGTTACCTAAGGTTATTAAGGTCAAATCAAAAGCCTCAGGCTCCAGCTTGGAAGATCATCTTGTTGGGGCAGAGTTGGCACAGGTAGATCATTAAGACAGACTGATAGTAGTGGTAGATTGAGGCAGGTCCCTAGATGCCTAATAGTGCTAGAAAATTGTGCGCGTGCGCGTGCGTGTGCGTGTGTGTGTGTGTATTGATTCCCCTTTGAAACTACTAGAGCATTCATCAGCTTGTTAATCTGAAAACTTAAAAAAAAGAGTCAAGTATGTGCATACTCCATCGTCTTTGCCATTTTTCTCTCTCAGGTATTTACTGAAAGCCATTAGGTGACAAGTTGGTGGGGAACTTTAAAATGGGTAGTGCGTGCAGGTACCAGGTGAGCCCAGTGGCCGTTCCCATTCTCCCAGGTGGGACAGCGGCTGTTGGGTGCATTTGACATTCTCGATTAGAACTCAGCCCCAGCTGTGAGGTCTCTTGCCCAGCGCACTCCCACAAGCAGGCTCTTAATTGTGGCCCCCAGAACCAACTGGGAGAAGCCTGAACTGTAGAAACACGACATGAGGTAGCCATGTCCAGATCGTGGCACCTTCTACAGATTAAGCTCTCAAGAGGCCCCTCACCTCAGGATTAATAGTGTATAGACCAAGTATGGTCATGATGATAAAGACTTTTTTTGAGATTATCAAGGAAAATTGTGCCTGGATTGAGTGTTGATGATTTTAAAGAGTCATTGTTAACTTTATTGTGTATGACATTGGTTTTTAAAGATCCATATCTACATTTGTAGGCAAAAATGATACAATATTTGGAGTTTATTTTTGAAATGATCTGCAAGAGGGACAGCCTGAAAGTGACATGCAGTGGCACTTGAAATGCCTTGGTGACACCATGCAGAGGGCCTTACTTATCACACTATTTTTGTATATGCTTGACATTTTCTGTTGAAACAAAGCATAATGGGCAGAAAAAGAAATACAGACTGCAGAGCTGCTTTGTGTTTAGGCCTAAGATATGGAGTTGTGATCGCACGGATGTTTTCAAACATCTTAAAACTCAGAGACAGGTAGACAGCTGCCTTCCAATGGCGTGGAGCCCCTCTCGGGCAGTTGTGCTCCTGTCCTTCCCACCGTGAGGTAGTCTGTATCGGAAGCCAATGGCCTCTGTTCTTTCGCAGGCTTCCCTGCACCATCACATCTCGGTAGCACAGACTGATGAGCTCCTCCCTGCCCGTAACTCCCAGCGGGTGCCACACCCTCTTGACTCCAAGACCACATCTGATGTTTTAAGGTAAATCCACCAAGGCAGCATAGCAGTCCGGCTTGTCGTGGTGTTTTATTATTTTGTTTTTCCAAGGTGCTTTAGTTTTAAGTGTGGTGGTTGTGGGGAAGATACTGCTGTGTGTGTGCAGTCACCCCATGAAAGCCATCGACCCCACACGGGCTGGGGTGGGACGTATAACATGTCATCCAGTTGGATCTGTGCTGCCCCCACTGCCCTGCCTCCTGTGCACAGGAGACGTTCATGGCAGTGAAGGGTAAAGTGTGAGGGAGAACAGTCACATGACGGTGTCTGGGGTTTAAAGGACTCTACACTGGAAGCAGCTGTTACTTTCCCTGACAAGTTGTGTAAGTAAAACTGACCAGAACATAAATCCCACACTTGGAAAGTACACCCTAAAGTACATATTAATTCTTTCGCACAGTTGTTAAAAGGCCGTAAAATTCCTCATATACCTGGAGAAAATGTATGAGCTTTTTCTAATATTCACTAACTTTGAAATGATTTGCAAAATACGGTTAATCAGAAACCTGATCAGTGTGCACAAAATGCTCAAGATCAGTATAAACTTTAAAATTTGCACTTAAACGTATCAATAAAATGAAAAAAAAAAAAACCCCTGATCAACATGAGTTTGGTTTCCAAGGTCTCTGGTGAAATACTGTCTAATGAAAATATAATCTGGCTTTGTAACTCATTAAAAATTTTCTAGTAGCCACATTAAGATAGTTAAGTCCAAGAACTCAGTTTTTAGTGAGGTTAATTTTAAGAATATATTCTGTTGGACTCCACATATCAGAATTATTACCATTTTAGCACAGAATCAGTATGAGAATCAAAAGAACTTGCATGCTCATTGGCATATGAAGTCGTTAACTGCAGTTTGGGCTTAGAGCACATCTGGATTCAGACTTGCCTTACTTCACTGCTCAGTGGCCACAGGGACTAGTGCAGAGGGAGCAGAGAGGGCACGCGTGAGTAGAAGCTGTGCGAAGCTCCTAGCAGGGGACTTGGAAGACTCCTGCCCGGGATCAGGCCTGGGTTGGAATCCAAACTCCAGCCTGCCCTGTGTCACGGGTCCTGCACTGACCCGTGCGTTCTCTCTGGCAGGTTTGTTCTGGAGCAGTACAACGCCCTGTCCTGGCTCACGTGCAACCCGGCCACCCAGGACCGCACCTCCTGCCTTCCCGTCCACTTTGTGGTGCTCACTCAGTTGTACAATGCCATCATGAATATACTTTAGTGGGAAAAGCACTTGCTCTCTCTGGCTCAGTCCCCTCTCCCGCAGCCTCAGCCCGAGGCACCTACTCACTCTGCAAAGCCCCACCTCCTTGTCATCAGGCCGCTCTCCACAGTCCCGCACTGTGATGCCTTCCCAGCAGGCACCAGTCCTTTCTGCAGCGTTCGCCACCACGGTGACTCCGGACACTTCTCTCATGGACCTGGAAACCTCCACGAGCAGTAACTTTCAGGCCATCTGTGGTGTGTGCAGCCTCCAGCCACGGTCCGCAGCCGGTGGTGGCTGTTGGTGGCATTTAGGCGGGCAGCAGAAGAGACGGTGTCCTTTTGCACAAGTTTGTGTTCTCAGCCTCTGTTCAGAGATGGGGGCGGCCTGGCCCTTGGGATGAAATCCTCTGGTTATTGCGGTATGGCATGTGGGTAACCCAGACTCCACAACCCAGAACTTTTTGAAAACGAGAACCAGCTCACATCCACGCTTCTTCCTGGGGCTTCTTCCCGCCTCTTGCTCCGGTTGCCATTATGCCTGTGTGGACATACAGAAGGTCTGGGGACAGCCTCATGTTATTTATTTTAAGCTGTTTTGTCATAGGCTTTTTGTGACTTTCTTTTGAATTTTTTAACTCTTGAGGACCAGGTACCATAGCTGAAACCCAACTCAGAGCCGCTGTAGGATCTTTGAATACATACCTCTGTCCTGAAGGCCGGAAACGGAGTGAGACCAGCGGGGGAGATCACACCAGAAAGGTAGTAGATTCAGAACCATCCAGCAGTAGGTTTTGCTAGGAACAAACTGCATGGCACGGCCAACCTTCCTGAAGGAGAGTACGTCCATACCAAGAGCAGTCGAGTGCGCCGAGCTGCGGGGCAAGTTCCTTACCCAGTTTTATATAAGTCACAACAGAGATACGTTTTCTAGAGAATTCTCATGGAAGCCAGGTCTCTCCTCTCATTAGATCAAAGGGATTCGTGTACATATCACAAGCAAAAGTGTTTGCTGAGAAAATCAGTTATAAATATGGTGAATTTTTTCTGGACCACAGAAATATTATTTCAAAGAAATATTACAACGTAACCATTAAATTAGTACTTGAAGTTGAGCCTTCGTGGTGGGACTTTTTTAAAATGCCTTTTTAAAGCATTAATGGCTAACCGAAGTATTTTACGGCCCCTACCCCCAGGCCCAGAGGGTTGTCCTGCAGACCCTGTCTCTGCCTTGCGTGGCGGTGTGTCTCCGTGTGAGGGCCGTGTGCGGGGACCGGCCACCTGGGAGCCACGGCCACTAGCCACGCGTGGGGCTCCTGTCATCTGTGGAGAGAATCATGCAAATTTTAAAGTTCTTCCAAGAGACTTCTGTGTCCTGGTTATTAATGAAAAACAGGAAAAATGTAATAATTGATATGATTTTGTAAAAGTATTTTTCTTGAAATAATCTAACGTTTAAAACATTATATTAAAAAGTTGTGTGGTGGGAATGTGAAATCAGAGAAATAACTTGTAAATGGATAATTTTGTTCTCTGTACCACCAATTTCAGGGGGAGGGGTCGACTTTCGCAATGTATAGGTTAAAAAAATCCTGATATATCAGACCATTTGTATCTAATGTGTACAGTGTAAAATTGACTTTAAAAATATTGCAGTGCTATTTTTTCTTAATCAGAATGGAAAATTCTCAAGGCCTTTTGAAGAGCATAAGATGATGAAGATTGTAAACTTGTATAAAATTATCTTGGTGAGAAGACAAATTGTAAAGTAGATATTTGTAATCTTTTACCACTTTGGGGTTGCTTTTTTTCCCAGAATTCATCAGAACTTTGAATTTTTTTTTTAAACGGGCTGTTTTTAATGCAGGGGCTTTTCTTCCCTAGAAACCCAGTTCTAAGCAGAAAAAGAAAAAAAAATTAAAAAAACAAACAAAAAATCCCTATAAAAATTTTTTTAAAAGGCAGCAAAGGGTAGTTTTCATCTGGTGTCTTTTATTTAAGTTTTTTAAGTTAAGAAAAGCTGGTGACATATTTATACGTTTTGTGCAAAAATAAATGAATGGCAATAGATTTTAAAAAATCTTATTATGTACTTCTGTGTGAAAAGTCTGTATAATATTTCCCTTAAATATGCATTATTTTACTTGTGAGTTTTTTACTGAATTAATCTGAAATGTACAAGCCCTGGATTTGCTACAGAGTGAGAAGTTATTTTATTTTTTTTTATTTTTAATTTTGGAAATTCTGCAAAAATCAGAACTCTTACCATGGTTTGAACTAAAAGGGGAGGTGGGGAGGGGAGAAGGGTGGGATTGTCCAGCATGCTTGTATGTATATCTCAGAACCTTTTTTAAATGTAAAAGCTGTACATTTCTGGGAAGTTCTGAATTCCTTTTGTTTCCTTTTTTCCTTCAAGCATTTTGCAGTGAGCTTCTTTTATATATAGCAAACAATTTGAAAGAATACAAAAATATGTGAAGTTCATTTAAAAAAACTACAGTATAGCGCTGGTACAGTACACTAAAAGACTTTGATAAAAAGAAACAATAATAAAAGGCCTCCATTTTAAATGTCATTCATATATACCTTGTGGATGAGAGCTATATACTTTTACACACTTTTTTAGAGGAATAAATTATTGAATTACTGAACCTTTGACTGGCTGTTTTCCCTCCCATCTGCCTTTGTAATGATATTGTCCACACCTATTGAAAAGCTGTATGTGTTGTGGATTGGGCACGGGACTTTCCTGCCAGCCCTTCCGGAAGGGCATTCTCGGCCTGCGAGCATGGCTGCCACGCAGTCCAGAGGCCGGGTGCTTGCAGACATCTGGCCCTGACCTAGGAGCCCAGTGGCCAGGCCCTTGATGTTTTGAGCAGGTCAGATGGGGCAATGTGTCCCGGTTGTAAGACTTCTGCCAGCCCTAGAACAACTTGAATCTCTGTTTATATCCCACCTTTTTTCTCTCATTGTCCCAGCCAGCTTCTTTTTGATGTTCCTTAAAAACAGCTGGCCTTTCGTGCTGTCTTTCTGATTCGCAAGCTGGTGACAGGACTTGTGTGAAAAGTCTGTATAGTATCTGCTAGCTAGCACCCCACCTACAACCAGGTCCCTCGTTGACCACCCGCGACCCTCTCCTCCCTCTGTTCTCTTTGGTCCTATCCAGGGAAGACCACTTACTCCAGGGGAGCCTTGAGTGGTTAGTCCTCACCCTGCCTTGGCACCGCTCTCCCTCAGAATTGGCCAAGCCCCAGATCTTGGCAGAGCTGCCGGTAAAGAGCCAAGCGACTTGTAAGGCTTGACTTTTTGTCACCGTCCATCTGTTTAGAAATATACTTGGTGAACACGCCACTGTCTCAATTTAGAGGTAAGAATGTAGGAGAACTCAGCCTCAGCCCTTCGTCCTGCAATGGAGGGATGAAAGATGGTTTTGTGAGCTAGGCCTTGCACCTGGAAACCTGCGCCCCTGCTTTTGTGTCTTTGAGGCCAGAGTATGGGTGAAAAGGTGCCACTGGTCCCCGTGTCACCCAGTCACCACTGCCTTGTAGCCGTCTGCAACTCCTCTTCCTCAGAGTGTTGACGAGCCACACGCTTCCTTTGCTCTCTCCTGTGCAAACGTGTTCCTTAGCTTGGATGCTGAGCTCACACTGCCCAACAACTAGGGTTGGCTTTGTCATGGGGCCACCATTTTACTAACAGCCACTGTGTGTACCAGTTCAGCACCTGTAGCCAAGTCTCTGAGACATGCAGAATTATTCATTGAATGCATTTAAACATTTTTAAAATGAGAAAAACTCAACTTGGCACCTTAGGATTTGCGTCACTGAGGTGTATTGGGCCCAACCCCGGATCACCTAGTTTTATGTTCCTGCCATTCAGGAAACAGTGGGGCAAGGAATTTGTCACCAGCTGATATCAGAGGAGTTTTATTTTTTAAATCATAACGTTTATGACTGTGCAGTTCGCCAACAGACGTTTTTAAAAGATCTCTCGTAGGTCCTGCTGAATCATGAGCCACAGATGGAGACCGCTCCTGCCGCTTGTCACCCGTGCCATCTACTATAGAGAGGAGGGACTTCCTTGGCCTTTGAAGTCACCACATGCTAGACTCCTATAGAGGTGCGGTTCCAATGTATTAATGTGTTATCTCAGTATTAAATGAGTCTCTTGTTTATGACCCCTTGACATAAAGGTCATCCTAGCAGCCATTACTTCATGTCATTAATACCTAATGAGACCCTAGTAGAAAATTCTGTGGTGCTAGGTAATTACAGGGAGAGAATGTTCACCCTGGGCAGCAAGCTCTGCTTGGAACCAGACTTACCAGTCTTTCCCCACTTTGCTTAAAATTCCCAACTCAAGTTGAAGATTTGTTGACATGTACAGCTTCTGGCTAAAGCTCTCAGGGTAATGGAACAGGTTTTAAAAAGAGAGAGATGAGAAGGAAAGCTGAATCTCTAGGAAGGAGCTTGGGGAAACTTAAGGACACGCGTTTTCCTCCATGAATGTGACTCTCAAGACGCCATGTGTTGGGAGGCGGGACAGTTCCAAGGTTTTTGTTTTTTTGTTTTGCAAGGAAATTAGAAATGCACACAGGATGCCATCATCTGCTAAAACAGCATGGTCTAAGCTGTTACCAGTAGGCGTCCAACCTAGACTGTCCCAGAGAGCACACAAAAGCACCCAGTGCTCCCAACAGGCGGATGAAATCAGTAGCAACCCCGTATTGTGCCTCCTTGGCCTGGCCGGGTGATCTGGCAGGCTGCAATCCACCTGGTGCATAAAGCCAGCGACAGTAAGGAAAACTGTCCGCCCAGCCTGAGATGAGAGCCTCTGAGGGAGGATGCACACACACACGCGCGTGTGCACACCCGTGGGATGTTTTGCAGGAGGAAATCAGTTTAAATAATTTAACATGTAAAATAGCAGTTGTATCGTGTTTACTTTGAGCGCAAATGTTTTTCAGTAAGTGTTGTCAAGTTAGCTCTTCTTCCTGAAATCTTATTTGGTTCATTTAGGATTCTTGTCGTTATTAACTGTACGCATTATTTTGCATAAGGAATTTCCTATCTGATCCTTTCAAGTGTGTGTGGTTTGTTTTTAATTGTAGAGGAGACAGGGTTTATGTTGTTGGGCATATGCATCAATTTTTTGTTATTGTTGTGGATGGTGGTGGTTTCTTGTAGCCCTGGAGATCTTAGGAAGTTATTTGTGGCCAGGTGTAGAGGAAGGTCCTGTGTGCCTCATGGCATGACCTGGCAGCCTCTTTCTGTGACACAGGTTATCTTATGTGCAATGACTTTACCTTGGGCCAAGAGTAGGCGAACAAGATATATTTGTCAGAATATATGCAGGGAACACCGAAACTGTGGAAAGAATAGAATTATTTGCACCCCAAAGACCCAAAATAATTTACCAGTGAATCCGTAAGATCTGGGTGCTTCTGGAGAAGGCAGTTTAGAAAAAATACAGAAATTTATTTTTCTTTCATGTTGGGTTTTCTCTTCTGCCATTTATTTTTAATTTTGAGTTTCACAGGGGAAAATGTTGAGTCTTTCAAATGTGTTCCTATGCAGTTGGCCAAGTGCCCCCTTGCCTCTGAACCCATGGCTCCTGGGAAGTCCGCTCGCCCTCACTTCTGACAGGGCTTAATGCATTTTCTGTCTGTCAGATGTTGCTAGCATTTGGCCACTTTTAGTTTTGATTGCTTTTCCCATGGAAGCAGCTCATGGATTTACCTGTTATGCTGTTCTCATCCTTGTGTTTGTCCCTACACATTTTTTTCCTAGTCTTCCTCAGAGTTTTTGTTTCATCCTTCTCGAATTTTAATTGCCTGTGTAACTTATTTCACGTTTGACATCATGGTTGAGTGGAACATGGAGGCTTCTGGAGACGCGAGACCCTCGAATTACATGCAGAATGCCTCCCGCTTAGGCGTCTTCCAGCTGGGGGACCCCGGGGACCCTTTGGAGATTTTTACCATGACAGACAGAACTCACAAGCTGGGGTTACGTTTAAGTTGCCTGTTGAGAGTATTGATGTTTAATATTTTCATTTTGTACGTTTACACTCTTAATTACCTCTTCCTTGCTCCTTCTTTAAGGGAAAGTTCTCTATGAATTTAAAGCTATACGTTATCACACATCATCACGTGGGAATGCGGGCTCCTGACAAGCCTCTCCGAAGCCAAACAGGATGTGTCCTATTTCCGGGCAGAATTGTTCCATAGAAATGTATCTAGCGAGCCACAACTGGAATTTTGTATTTCCTAGTATCCACATTAAAGAATAAGAAACAGATTAAGTTAATTTTAACAATATATTTTATTTCACCTCTTAAATCCTCGTTCTTATGCTATTCCAACCAAAAATAAAGAAAAAACATAAAACTCAGCACCATTATTCTGCATGCCTATAAGGCCTTGACCTCGTGTTTCACGTACAGCACATTAAAATTGGGGTGCTGCAGTTTCCAAAAAGAATTTTACCAAAACAGTTGGATTTAGCAGAAAAAAAATGTTTTTATACTCCTTCGATTTTTAGATTCAAATATTCATTGCTCAATCAAATTCAAAAGTGAGTTTGTCAATCGTAAACACCACGTTTGAAAAAGCACCACCCTCGGGGCTCTGGCTGGGGGTAGACCGCGGGGTGGGGGGTTGTTCACCCCAAATTCCAAGCATGCGAATGCATCCTCCGGGCGCTGGACCTCCGGCTCCATCCCCGGCAGGTGGCCGCAGTTAGGATCTCCCAGCCCAAGTTTGCTCGCCTCTTCTCCCTCTTTGTGTTTCGTTATTGGTGCATGAAGTTTTAATGATGTATCTGTTATATAACTGGCCGCTGTATAAAGGCCCCTTATTTGGCATGATGCTTCCTCGCTTTGAATCGTACGTTGATATTAATCTTACCAGGCTCTTTGCTTTGATTACAGTTCCAGAATTATATCTCCGACGGCCGTTCACCCTCGGCCCCTCGCCAATCGGGTTAGGCGGCTTCCTCGGACAGACTCGCATTCGCTTTCTCCGACCTCAGTTCGCACGGGGCCCTTTTTCCCTGTGCGTTTTCTGTTCCGTGTTAGGCTTGGCCAGTTTTGTAAACAATGTATTCGCCCCCTGTTACTCTTCAGTTTGTGTTTGGACTCCGTGTCGTCCTTCCACCTTGTAAGCCACTTCCAGAAGGGAACCAGTGATGGTGTCCACCGTGTGCCCTGACTCCGAGCGCCACCTGTCCCCCTCATCCGACCCTGCAGAGACGAATGGGTGTGAGCCCAGCCCCCCGGGCCCAGCGCCGCCCCTTCCCTCGGCTCCCCGTCCGCCATCCCCGCAGGTCATCAGAGCTGCCTCGGGCCCCGGGGAGGCCGGGAAGAGCCCATCCGAGCTGTGCAGACCTGGCGGGGGTCGGGGACGGGCCGCGGGGGAGGCCGCAGGGACCGCGGGTCACCCCGGCGCCAAGGGGCTCGCCAAGGGCGGAGCGGTGACCCCGAGCTGGCATGGGACCTTGGGCACACGGGGCCACTGGGGCGGGCAGGCAATGACGCGCTATTCAAAGAAGGCCAAGATGGGGAAAGTCAAAAGGCCACACCTCGCGTGGGCAGGGAAGAGGGGGGACAGTAGACCTGGTGGGCGTTTTGGATGTGGAGATTTCTGACCCGTGGTTGGGGATGGATGGCGGCGCGGTGGCTGGGGGGGCCGCAGCCTCTGGGGGTGCTGAGGACAGCTGGGGCAGCCGGCGCAGAAGCCCGGGAGGAGAGAGCAGGCGGCCGGGGCTGCTGACTCGTGGGATGGGAGCCCCGGGCCTTTGCCCATCTTATATTTCACTTGAGAGTTTCCCTAAAAGACTCAGTTGCCCCGGCTGGGCTTGAACCTACAATCTTCCTGCCTCAGCCTCCCAGGGTGCAGGGTACATAGGCCTGTGCCACCGGGCCTGGCTAGCCGTTTCCCCCCGGAACTGCCTTCCTGGAACAGAGGAGCCCATCCGTGAGTCGCCCGGTGTCCACACGGGCGGTGGGGCGGTGAGCTAAGGCCGGGTCCTCCCCCGCTGCCTGCCCAGCCTGTGGCTGGTCATCGCGCCGCGGCCTCGTCCCCCCCTTTCCTGAGGCTCAGGATCCCTGGGGACCCGGGACGCGTCTCTGTCCCCCAGTGCTCTGTGACCGAGCGCCTGGCACAGGGCAAATTGGAGGACTCACTTTGATGTATTCGGGTCCCTGCCACAAGGTGACGTCCAGGGAGCGTGTTCCTGATGCGCTGCCCACCCGCTTCTGGCCTCTCTGCCACTGCCCCCCCTTACCTCCCGCCTAGCCCTAGCACCGAGTGTGACAACGTAATTGGTTTGTTGTTATGTCCCTCCTGCTGCTGCCGGCACTGGGGATCCAACCTGGGCCTTCACCTCACGCTATGTCCCCTTTTTGTTATTTGAGATAGGATCTCACTGAGTTAGTTGTTAAGTAGCAGGGGCTGGGCTCAAACTTGTGAACTCAGGATCCTCCTGCCTCAGCCTGCCAGAGTGCTAGGATTGTAGACCTGCACCACCGAGTCTCGCTGTATCTCCTTCTAAGACAAAAGTGGGGCTGGAGGAATGGCACAGCGGTTCAGGCGCCTGCCTAGCACACACAAAGCCCTGAGTTCGATTCCCCAGCACCACATAAACAGGACATGGTGGCGCACGCCTATAATCCCAGCAGTCGGGAGGCTGAGGCAGGAGGATTGCGGTGATTCCAAGGTCAGCCTGGGCCACATATTGAGTTCAGGGCCAGCGTGGGCTGCAGAGCGAGACCCTGTCTTAGAAAAAAGGGGTAAAACCAAAGATCTCTAAGGGCACGAACTGACTGCAGTTCCAGAGGGACCTTTCTGTCCGGGAAGACAGCCCTTAACTTTGCATCTCGCCCCCTACCCCAGTGCTGGGAACTGAACCCAAGGCCACCTCACTGAGCTACAACCTCGGCCCTCACCTTTTTCTTTTAAATCTTGACACAGGACTTTGTTAGCTTACTGAGTTACCAAGGTAGGTTTCAACCTGTGATCCTCCTGCCTCGGCCTTCCAGAGTGCAGGGATTATAGGCAAACTGTTACCAACTTTTGACATAGTTTTTAGATTTACAGGAAAGTTGCCAGATTACATGCAGAGTCCTCATCCCTCATGCATCTCCCTGCATGATAATACCTGGCATCACTGCGTCACGTGTAGAACCAGGCGTAAGCATGGCTGCCTCACTGTGACCTGAGCCTCAGTGCATGGGCCACCCAGCACCCTATGTGCACCCATGGTGTCGCCTGCATCCCCTCTGGGCCAAGGCTACCCTCCCTGGCTGTTGGGCGACCTCGACACAGAGGTCTGCTCGTTTTATCACAACTTGGTCCCTCCCCATAGCTTGGTCTGCATCTTTGCCTGGCCAAATGGGACCGGGGAGCCAGGCCGGCCCCCAAGCAATGTGCCGTGCTCAGTCCCACATAAGGGCTCCTCCATGTCTGTCGCTGGTTACTTTCACCTCGACGACTTTCTATGCCCCTCAAATATTCGGGATTAAATAGATTGTACCAAGTCTCCACAGAAAAGCAGACACGTTTTTGTTATGCTCCAGCATGACCACCAGGGGGCAGCCTCCGCCGGCAGATCTTTACTGAAGAAGTCAGTGGGTTGGAGGCAGGAGGTCCCAGGCCTGGGGGTGGTTCCGGAGGGCTGGTACTGGTCCACTAGCAGAGTCCTCACTGCTGCGACGTTGCGGGGCCAGGTGTCAGGCTGGCTCTGAAGGGCAGCCTGGCTTGGCAAATTCAGAAGGCACGGGGGATTGAGCAAAGGCTGGGCGGCTGCCAGGGTGTGTGCGTTTGGGGAGGGAATCGTTTAATGCTGTTGGGTTCACCACCTGAGCCCCTGGGCAGAAATAAGCACTCCAAAGCGACATCCATCCTGTGGTGGCCCGTCCATCCTGTGGTGGCCCGCTGACCACCACCAGACACCTCGGGACGGGCCTGTGGCCCCAAGCAGGAAGCGACCCAGGTGTGAGACACTTCCTGCGGCTATGGAGAAAGTGAGTTTGGGCCAGACCCCAGAGCCGTGGCTCTATTCCTATTTAATTACATTTTCATTTAGCAAGACATTTGAAAAATATGACGACCAGCAGTGAGTGGGCAGGAGCAAGCCTTCTAGGGTAAAGCAAATATTTCTCTTTTGTTTGGGATGACACTATATTTCTTAAAGCCCAAAGGACTTTCAAGGACTCATGCCTGAAAAACTACTTTCAACTGCAGTTAAAACACACAACGTACAAAATTTGCCACATCAGCCATCTTTTAAATGTTTACTGCACTGGCGTTTAGCTGTGTGTGTCTGTTTCCACATTGACCTTCCCTACACTTCTTCTGACCTCTGGAGCCATGGGAGAAACCCTGGACCTATTATTCTTTCATTCTGTCCTCCCCACGGGTCCCCTGACTGTCTCTTTATGAGGTTACTGGCAGAGGCATCGGCCCTAGATCCTTGGCCACCCTCCTCATGTCAGCTGCTTCAAGGCCCCAATTCAGAATTCACTGTTCTGGCTGCGGGATTGTGGCTGTGTGTGTCCCCAGGCCCACAGATAAATCAGACTGTTGTGTTTCATCAACCCTTCTGGTCACGTGTTGCAGGTTGCCAGATTTATGAGATAAAAATGCAGGCTGCCCAGGTAACCTGAAATCTCACATAGCAAAGGATGTTTAGTGTATCCCGTGCCCTACTTTGAGACATACGTAAACTAAAATATGGATTCATTTTTTAGCTGATATTCAAAATTTAGCTAAGCATCTTGTATCAGTATTGTATCTGATAGCACTATCTTGGTGCCGCCTTGTGACTGTTAATCTGGATTGTCACCTGAGCTGGACTGACAGATATCTAGGGAGCTGGGAAAGTCACTTATGGGTGTGTCCGGGAGGGCATGTCCAGAGGTGATCAGCACCAGAGCAGAAAAGCGACAGAGGGGCCGTGGGACCCCATGTGACGGGTGAACCAGGAGAGGGGCAGAGAAGTTCAGCTCATTACCCTCTGAGCTCTACTTGAGGAGCTCCAGTGGCCCAGGCCCATCATCCCAGCACTCCGGAAGGCTGAGGCAGGAGGATCACAGGTTTGAGCCCAGCAAAGGGTAACTTAGCCTCTTGATAAGACCCTGTCATAAAGTCAAAAATGAGCCAAGGATGTTGCTCAGTGCAAAGACCCTGGACCCCATCCCCAGCACCACAGACAAAGAAGGGGGGGACTCATGAACCCCCTGTGTGGAGGAAGGCAGTTTGTGAACTTAGGAAGAATTTTGTTTATTCAGCTGGTATCTGGAGGTGACTTCTGTCATTCACCATGTCATACCTTTCACAACTGTTGGGTGAGTCGTCAGGATCCTCAGTTAAAGCAGCCCCCTTCTTGTTGGTGAACAGCTGAACGTGGGGTCCCTACCCCGTGAGTGCCCCGTCTCGGCACCTGCATGGCTCCAGGTGAGTGGCAGTCACTTAGTCCCTGTCCACTTCTTTCTCAGCTCAGAAATGGCCGATGTCTTTCCTAAGGACACACCTTTGGGCACCTGTCGAGCGGAAGAAAACCTCTTTCTCGTGAACTGGCATGCTACAGTAATGACTAATGTGTGTTCTTTAGAAAAACTAAATAAAATTCTGGAAGGAAGCAGTAAGAAATGGTTAAAGGAAATGGATACATCTGTGAATAAATCAGTGAATCTAGGGTAAGGCCCACCAGAATAAAACATGACAGCAACAAACCAAGACATCAGAAATAGATCCAAATATGTCACCAGACGCAATGCATCTTTTCATGTCAGTAACATCAATAAAATGCATTGACTTACTGGGTTCAGAGCAAAAATAAAACACGGTATCCAGATATATGTTATTTATTTATTTATTTTTTTAAAAAACACTTAATGGTAAAGGCACAGGAAGATGTGAATACAAGGACAGAAAAAAATAGAGGCCAGGCAAACACTAAGAGCAAGCTTGTACGACTGTCTTATTATCAGGCAAAAAAGATTTTAAAGCAAAATAGCACTTTCAGAAATAAAGAGCCTTACGCTGTGATGTTAAAAGATGTAATTCCCGGGGGAGCTAGAATAATTTTAAACTTGTAGGTACTTAACATATCCCCAAACCCACAATTATAGCGGAAGATTTGAACATGCCTGTCTCCATAATTGAGAGGTGAGACAGACAGAAAAATAAATAAGAGTGTAGGCTAGGGGCGCGGCACAATTAACAACCAAGATCTAATGGACCCGTGCAGAACCCACAATTAGAGACAACACGTCCTTTTCAAGCATTTACAAAAAAAATAATCGCATCCCTGGGCCGCAAAGGAAGCCCCAGTGGTTACTGAAGGGCGGGTGCCAGCAAAGGAGAGCAGAGGATTCTGGGAACATGGCTGTCCCACAGTGGCGCCCACCACCTCAGCTTTCAATTCTAAGCTCTTCGCCTCTCCCGGGCTGAAGCAGCTGCTCCGACCCAATACCGAGTGGACGCTAGGCTCCTCTGGAAGATGCCTTGAGGTCATCGTAAGGGTTAATAACGTGGATGAGTTCTTGGCTCAGTGGTCTTACTGGAAGGTGAATCCTAAAATTGTAAAAGGTGGGTCATGAGGACGTAATCTTGGGGGTTGCATTTGGTTCCTAGTCCCTTCTCTTCTCCCTACATGTCTGTCTGTCTCTCTCTCTGCCTCCTGCTGGCTGCTGAGGTGAGCACCTTTCCCCCACCATGACATTACTGTCTCAGATCCAGGTAACCGTGGACTGAATCCTCTGAAACCATGAGCCAGAACAAACCTCCCTGCCTTCCGGTTGTTTTTCATAGGCACTTGGTCAGAGACCTGGCCCTCCGGTGGCTCGTGGCTGCCACCCACATTCACGCCTTGCACTGGGAGGGGCCCACTCTTGGTGTGCTCTGTGCCACAGGGTTGGGACACCGTGCAGTGACACTGTGGCGCCGCACAGACAGAGCCGTCTACTTCCAGCCCCTGGCATGCACAGATCATTTTACTCGCTGTGTGCTTTAGCCTTTTCTAGAACACCAGAGAGTTAGAATCACACAATGTGTAGCCTTCGCAGGCTGGCTTATATTCCTCCCCTCCAGACATCAGTGCACAGGTGGGCCGCCCTATCTCCTAGCCCATGCTAATTCGTGCCACTGTCCCACTGTGTTCTTTTTTTTTTGCTTGCTTCAGGCCCAAATACGCAGCCTCTTCCCTGTCCCGGGGCCTTTGCGTGCTCCGCCATGGCTGCCTGGGTTAGCTTCATTTCCTTTCCATGCGGAGTTCCCTACCTTCCTGCAAGTGCTTTCCCGGCCATCTCGGGGAGGACCTGTGGGCCCCCGCGAGAGCGATTCTTGATCTGAAGACGGAACGACGCAGTTTGCATCTTTTTCCTTCTTTATCGGCGCGGCTTTTGCACGGATGCGTGCGGATTCCGGGCGCGCGTCGACGGAGCGCGGCCTGGACCCCAGGGCCCCGCCCAGCGCGCGGAACGCGCCCAACGTCCCGCGCGCGCTGAGCCCACCGCCGGCGCCGAGCGGGTGTTGTTCCGCCGCCGGCCGGCAGGTGGCGCCACAGACCAGGAAGCGGCGCAGCGGCGCAGGCGCAGACGTGGCCTCACCTGCCCGGCCATGGCGGCCGCTGCGCGCGGAGGCAGGCGACGGCGCCTCGCGGCTCCAGGTGAGAGTCGGCCGGGCTCGCGTCCGCGTCTCCCGGGACCCTGAGAAGGGCGCTCGGCGCCCGGGCACCGCGGGAGCCGGAGCTGTGCGTGGCTGTCACAGGACACAGAGAGGCCTCGGGCCACACAGCGGCGGCCGGTGAGGCGCGGCGGCGGGATTTGAACCCGGCGCCTCCCGGGCTGTGCTGGTGGCCCGCGGCCCTGCTCGGCGGCCTGGGAAAGGGCCACCCGTGCCACCCTGTTTGCCACCCTGCTCCGGCGTGTTGAGGGACTCACGTGCACACAGGCAGTGCGGGGCGCGTGGGCCACGACCCGGCCGTCCCCGTCCCGTCGGCCCTCGCGGCGACCCGCTTCCTGCCCAGAGGGGCCAGAGTGGCCTGTGTTGGCCCCGTGTGCCCGTCCTGTCCCCAGCGCCTGCCCCTGCAGCTCTTGGAGGATGTCAGGCCGGGATGGGTGTGGCGTGCCAGCCGAGGTAGGCGCCTCCGGGAGCCCCGAGCCCGCGGTTTTTTCTCCAAGGCGTCCGCGGCGGCTAGGGGTGTTGCTCTTCTGGGGCTTCACCTCCAGTGCTAATAATATTAATAAAGGTTCATGGAGCGTGGTGGCCCAGGCCTGGGGTCCCAGCGTTCTGGGAAGCCGAGGCAGGCAGATCGCACGCTTGAGCCCCGCCTTGGCCACCTGGCGACTTACTGGGAACGTGTCTCATAATTAAAAGTAGGCTGCGAAGTCGCTGGGCACAAATCCCTCAGGCTCCCGATTTACTTAACTAGCTGCAAAAAGTAGCCAGTAATCGTCCACACCTGCTCTGTGCTGGTGGCTCTGAATAGGATCTTGTTTAGTGCTCACAGAATCCCGTAGTCACCGTAGTGCTGGGATTAAACCCAGGCAGGGCCTTTGCACTGATCTACAACCCCCATTCCCAGCACCCCCCCCCCCCCCCCCCCCCCCCCCCCCCCCCCTCCACCTTTTGAGGGTAAGACGAGTTCTTGCTAAGTCGCTAAACTGCCCGAGCTGCGATTCTCCTGCCCCAGCCTCCCGGAGCGCCGGTGTAACAGGTGTGCCCCAGGCCGGCTGCACAAGGTGCGTTGGAGAGGCGTCTCCACCACTGAGCGGCCCGTGACGGGAACGTGCTGCCCACGGGTTGCGGTTGTGGTGGTTGGGCGCCGGCGGTCGCTCTGGGAGGGTCTTTGAGGGATCAGATGTTTCATCCGCCGCCGGCCCCTGTGGCTGGGGCCCAGGTCTGTCCACCCGGGGCCTGGGGCTTCGCCCAGAGCAGAGGATGTGGCCACACTCGTGGCCTTGTGTTCCTAACCCGAGCAGGGTTCCTCATCCGGAACTCAGGCTCCTGGGGGTACTGAGGGGTGCGGGGAGCCCCCAAAGGAGGGAGGGCTGGTCTGTGCCCAGGAACGGGCACGAGGGAGGCCGCTTTGCAGAGTGGGGGCCGTCTGACAAAGCTGGTCCTACGTGCCTTCCTCCAGGGGCCCTGGCTCCCTCCCGGCCAGCCTCACAGCAGGAGGCGGTGCGGGCCAGCCTGTGAAGCTTCCTGTGTATTTACAGCCACTCCCCATGGCTGGTGGCACCGCCTAAGCTCCGCCTCTGGTCAGGTCAGCCACCGTGTTAGATTCTCATAGGAGCAGGACCCTGCACAGGGGGTCCAGGTCGCCTGCTCCTTTGGTAGATCTGATGCCTGATGATGTGGTGCAGTGAGGTGGCGCCATCCCCTCCCCTCCTCAGCTCTGGTCTGTGGACAAAATATGGCCCACCCAGCCAGCTGTCCAGGTGGGTGTGACGCCCAGTGTTGTCCATGTTTGTGGAGAGAGAGGATTTCTGACACAGATCTGATGAGAACCACCGGCCATTACACACAGTGAGAGGTTTCCTTTCAGCTGAATCCCAAAAAGGCCCCTGATGGCAGCCTCTCCTGTTAGGGAGACAGTTACAGGCAAAGTTATATTGCACAATAGGAGGGGTTTTTTATGCATTCGAAAAATATGAAAATTTATTTGTCTTTTGTTTCTTACTCAGTTTAATCCTGCCACCTGTTCTTTTATGGGTCCCGTTGCCCCCTCTGTTTCCTGTTTCTTTTGGTGATCGGTGCTCTCCTTCCCCTAGGCAGTGACGGAGATGATGGTATTCTGTGTTGGGGATTTGTTTTTGAATTAAGCCATCCATGGCATCTGTGCACGCCGTCAGCATCCCCTCCTCCTGCCTGGCTCCTTGTCACCAGTGCCCCACCTCGCTTTGTGGTTGGCATTTTCTTGTGAGTAGTTCATGACCTTCTCTCACTCTTGCATGTCACCGAAAAGGGGCAGTGTCACCTCGCAGGGCAAAGTATCTGTTCTTCTGGTACTGAGGACTGAGTCCCAGGTTTTCACACTGAGCTATAACCTCAGCCCACTTTTGATTTTTGATTTTGAGACAGGGTCTTGCTTGGCCTCTAGGTTGCCCAGGCTGTGCTTTGATCTGTGGTCCTCCAACCTGTAGGCTCCTGGAGTGCTGAGAGTATGGCCCTCTGCCACTCGGCCCAGCTTCCAGTCTACTCTTGAGTGCATCATCTTTAAAATAATGCACAGACATAAAAACTAACATGTCAGGAGATCTAGGAAATCCAGGAGAGAGAAGACTAGCTCTAGAGTTATGCTAATTGATTACCTTAAAGTCATGAAAAACTAGATGCTCTAAAAAGGAACAGCCAGGAGGACGAGGAACCCTTCGAAACCTGGACGTAGGTATCTTGTTGAAAAACTACTCAGCGAAAGAATCTCAGAACTAAGATATGAAAAGAAAACTTGAGAACTGACTAGTGGAAAATCTAGCAAGGAAGAAAAGAAAAACATGAAGCCTTGGAATTAATGGGAGAAGATACAGGAAGTGATGTGGAACATGTTGCTGTTGGCTTGAGGAGGTCCACCTGGCCCCTGGGTCAGCGATGAGGAAATGTCAGAAGTTTCTGTTCTAGCACTTTTCCTGTCATCTGCATTAACAAGTCTTACGGGGATGCTGCTTCGCATGTGACCACCCATCAGGGCCACCAAGTCAGGGCAGAGGGCCTCCAGGATGCACCCAGCAGCCACTGTCCTCCGTGGACTCAGCACCACCTTCCTCGTGATGCTGGCACTTTGCCTCTTCCTGTCCCCCACCAGCATTGCATTCCTTGTTGGGTCGTCGTGGTGAACTCCATGGCGCAGAAATGACACGCAGGACGTGAACTCCTCATGTGTGGACAGAGGCTCAAGGTCATCTTTGGGAAATCTCATTTTTATTCCAATAAAAATCCCTAAATGATTTGAGTGGACGTTCAAAAACACAGCCAGCACATCTGATCCAGATGTTAGGGTTGCAGTTGTTTAGTCTCCTAAATAAATTTTAAATTTTGAATGAAAGAAAATCCCACTTTTCACAGTCAGGCCAGGAGGTATCAGAAACTCACAGGTTGCACATGGACTTCTCCAACATTTAGGAAACTGCTGTAAAGTTGATCAGCTGTGGCCACTGTCTTAGTTACCTTTTCCTTGCTGTGACTCAGTACCCAACATCCACAAAATTAAGGAGGAAAGGTTTATTTTAGCTCCTAGTTTCAGAAGGTCACAGTCCATTCAGGGCAGCCGGCAGCCATGGAAGCACATGTCAGAGGCAGAGGTGGACGCAGCTTCTCACGGCATCACACACAGGAAGCCACGTCAGGGCAAGTTGAGACTAGTCCTCCAAGGAAGGCAGGCAGCAGCTTATACATCCTTCCAGTTCTCATGCAAGTGATCCGCCCCTCCTGGATCCAGGTGTGGAAGGTGTGGTAAGCCCCCACTACACGCCTGTAATTCAGTTTACATGCCTGTAATCCACTCCTCCAGACTAGGCCCCAATCTCCCAACAGCCCATGGTTCCATAGACAATCTATAACATTCAAATACGTGAGACCTTTGAGGGACATTCCAGACCCACACCACAGTACCCACCTCCCCTGAGGTCTTGAGTGCCTGAGGCTGCAGGCTACCCTTGAGTTTTTAGCTGATGCCTGTGAAATCCTCAGATCCCATGTGCTTTATACTCAGGACCTGCTGATCCCGCTCACGGAGCCAGCCTGCAGCTCCAGCCCCTTGTCCACTATCATGGGATTGTCCCCTCCCAGCCCCTCACCTGGCTACAGTTCTCACCTCCCGTGAGCACCAGCTCCCTCCGTGGTGCTCTTGGAGCTCGTGACCCAGGGCCACGATCCTTCCCCACACTCCAAACACCTGTGGAGCATACCCCAAGTTCTCCCGCCCCTGGAAATGGTGAACGCTCCCTTGCATCCCTTTCTCCCGGCTGCTGTCTTCTCTGCTCCTCGCTGGCACGTTTTTTGGTGCTCCCGTTTCTTTTCCGGGTAGTCCGCCTAATCTGAAGCCCCTGGCTGTTCATCACCTAGTTCTTTGGCTTACACGAGTTGAACACCCACTAAGCTTGCTGACCTCCCGGCTCAAAGGTTGTCTTTGATCGGGTGATTCTTTTCCTCTCTGAATCTCAGCCAGCCTGTATACGTTATCACTCAGGGCTTGGCTTAAATGCCACCTTTCGGAGAAGCCTTTTCTGAGTCCGCTACCTGTGACTACCAGACCAGCTCCTTTCCACAGCGCCCCATGCTTTACCTATTACTAGCACTAAGGAGCACCTGGAAGCATCTCATTAACTGCTAATTTGCAGAATCTTTGTTGTTTTTCTTTGTTCCCTTTCCCTGAAGACACTCCTGGAGTAGATGGAAATGTCATTCAGGGGATGAACTGAGAGTTATCTGAAGCAGGCGAGGGGAAGGGAGCTGGGTAGTACAGAGAGAAAAGCTCAGGAGGGATGTGACCTCCAAGAAGGACAAAAGGAATGACAGAACAGAGTCGGGAGTCCAGGTGCACACATGGGTCTTTTTCACAAATGCACCACATTCTCAACCAATAGCATCCAGACATCCAAGACCCAAATGTGAAAGTTAGATCACGGAAATTCTAGAAGAAAAAATGGGAGAACATCTTAGCTACCTTGAGGGCAGGCAAAGGATTTCTTAGAAAAGACACAAAATCTACTAAACATTAAAAAAAAAAAAAAAAACTCAGGGAAATCATACCTGGCCAAAATTCAGAACTCATGCTTACTGTTGAATCCTTTTAAGAAAAGAAAAAGTAAGTTATATGTTACAGGGAAAAAACACCCTCTTGACCCATGCATGTCATGAACCTGCTGGAATACCCAGAAATCAGCAATGAAGACATGATGAAACAAAAGACTTGAATAGAAGAAAAGACTCATAAATGTTCTAGAAGCACCTGAAAAGATATACAGTGTCATTGGCCAAATTAAAATCACAGGGCAAGCAAGCCAGGCGGTGCAGGGCTGTCACCCCAGCACTCCAAGAAGCTGAGGTAGGAAGACTGCAGGTTTGATCCCAGCTTGGGCAACTTGGTGTGATTCTATCCCAAGATTAGAACTAAAAATGAGCTGGAGGCATAGCTCAGTGGAAGGCCCTGGGCTTGATACCCCGTATTACACCAAGAAAAAAAAAATCATAATGCAGATTAAGACCACCATGTGATGTCATTCACAACCACCAGGGTGGGCACCATTGGAACTCTAACAGCATCTTCTATTGCCAAGGCTGCAGAGTGACTAGAACTCTTCTGTCCCTGGTGTGAAATGGTCCTTCCACTTTGGACAGTGGTTTGAAAGCATCTCATGATGTAAAGTTATCTATCCACCTTATGACTAAGTCATCGCTCCCCTTGCCATCCACTCAAGAGAAATGAAAACACATGTTCACAAAAAAATCTTATGCAAGAATTTTTATAGCTGCTTTATCCTGTATAGCTATGAGTTGGAAACAATCCAGATTTCCATCAACAGAAGAAAGAATGGATAAATTGTCATAGATTCATACCTTTGAATGGTGTCCAGCAGTAGAATATGAATTACTGATATGCACAACACAGATTAATCTCAAAGCTACTATGTGGAGTGAGAGAAGATTTATACAGAAGGCTCCATATTGCCTGATTCCGATAGCTGATGTTCAAGAACAGACAAAATTAATCTAGGGTAATAAAAATCAGAGTAGTGGCTATGGAAGAGGTCCAGAGGACCTAAAAGGAGGCAGCGAGAAGTGGGGGAACTATCTTAATTTTGGCCTGTGGTGTTGGGTTCAGTAAGTAACGCTCCTCAGAACTCATTGAGTTGTACATTGAATAGCTAGCTATTTGCTGTAGATTTTCTGTAAATTCTATAAATAGAAAAGATGAAAAAAGAATGTAATAGCTGGAAACAACTTCAGTCTAAATCTTCTGGAAGTTAAATTGCAGCATGGAGTTCATCCCACTTTGAGTCTCTGGGGTCTGAGCTTTTATAACCCCAGCACCTCAGAGCCCCCGGGTGAGGTGGGCTTTGCCTCTGGAAGGGGTATCTCCAGATTGGTCGAGAGCAATGACCTGGGATGGAGGTCGGCTAGTGACGAGCTGTCACCAGCCAACAGTGTGTGAGCGGGACGCCGGTACAGTTCACTCCTTGGATGGGCCGGCTCTATTTATGCATCATGTGAGTGAGCTTTGTCTACTCTGTGGTTTCTCCAGGGTGCTGGGCAGTCATAATTTCTGGAGAAATTTACAAGAGGAAGGGTAGTAGGATGCACTTGAGCTCTTGCCCTGGCAGCAGCCCTGAAGGTCACCCCTAGTACCGAGCATCTCTACCCCCTTTTCCAGGTTTCTCTGTCCCCATACTTGCCTCATGGGGTGAGCCAGACTCACTCTTGAGGGGTCTGAGCCCTGGGGTACCATGTCCTTATCAGGCTGGGGTGCTGTCTTCCCACTTTCCCATTTCTCCTCAGCCCGAGGGTACCAGGAGCTGCCCCAGAGAACCTCGTGAACACCAAGCCATGGCTGAGCCCATGGCATGACTCAGCCTCACCCTTCATGACCTGATCACCACCATGGAAACTTTATGCTTTCCATTGGCCAGTGGGTACAAGTTACCTAATGGGACTGGAGTACCGTCACTAATAATTTGAGCTTGGTAGGATCTTGTGTGTATTCTGCGGTGAAATGTGGCACTGCTAGACCCATGGGGCTGCAGGATGCAGGGATAGAAACCTCACATCCCACCCGCATGTCCCCGGAGGCTGACTGGATGCAGAGCCCCCCTCGTCCTATCTTGCCATCATCACAATGTCAGGTCTCTGACATCAGCTGCTGTCTGTCTCATTCACTGGGGTGTCCTCAAAGAGAAATCAGGTACTTGGCACACCTTAAACACTCAGTAAGTACTTATCAGATGATACCCAGAAACTGGCGTTCTGCTTTATAGGGTGCGTTCAAACAGTACCTGGGTTCCCGAAAACATTCAGTGCATTTTATGACTGCAGAGTTAGATGTGTTCATTATAGAGAACATTAAAATGTCTTCCAGAAGCAAAAGAAACTCAAAATCCCCAGAGCTAACCTCTTTGGAGCTAAGCAAGCCTGTCCATGAACTTGGTCTACATCCGAGGCTCCCAGGGCATTTCTGGAGGTAGGACGTTTCAGGCAAGTCGCCCAGGATTTTTTTTTTTTTTTTTTTTGAGAAAAAAGGAAGCACGTATCCTCTGTAGAACAGGAATCCTTCTCAAAACTCAGTTTAAATTCTGTTTGAAGGCAAGAGCTTGCAAGGAAAACAATAAAAACGGTGGAAAACCACCCGTCTACACTGCAGAGCTGGCTGGTTTCCCCGGCTGACATCCGATTTCACATCACCATCAATGAAGTGCGCAGATGGCCTGGGGTCGGCGATCGCACATGGCAGCTGCTGGCACGGGCCCAGCCCTCGGCACAGACGCCCGCTCCGAACAGGGCCGAGTTACATGGCAGACAAAGGGAGGTTTTAGCTGCAAAACAAGCCAGATGTTGCCGACTGGAAGAGACCAGCGGTGGTTGGAAACAGAGCTATGAATGAGTCATGTTCAATCATCCCAGACAAACATAAAAGTATAAAAAAGATTAGCGTAGCAGAGAATTTATACTGGTCTCTGTGCTGTCTGGGAACATGATTTAGATTAAAAGAAGAGGGGGAAAATCTCTTGGAGACACCTGGGGCACCGTCGTCGGAGGCTTTCAGGGCTTGGGTTTCAGTACCCGTCACCCTAAACTCTTCAGTTGCTTTTATTTTTGGAAAGCCATTTGGATGTCTGTAAGAATAACCAGATCAGGACAGGACTACGTGCCTCTGACTTGGGTAATGTGTCCACGCGGGAGTGGGCTCCGCAGCCCATCACTGCAGGCCCCATGCTGTACCCACCGTCCACCCCATGGGGTTGGGGCTGAGGTCAGCGTAGAAGCCCCCACCAGACAGGAATAGGGGGCCGGAGACGGAGCAAGGTGGGCTGGGAGGTCACCTTGTGTCTGTGTGTGTGTGAATGTCACTTTGCCCACTCCAGGTCCTGGCAGTGGCTGCTGCTTGGGTTTAGTGGGACACAGTTGACCCTGTGTCCAGCAGACTGGTCACAAGTCAGCTTGGCTTGGTAACAGAGGAGCGGGATTGCCGCAGTTCTCACCAACACTTGGGATTGTCTGACTTTTGAATTGTCGTTATTCCCGTGGGTCTGTAGTGATATTCCACTTTGGTTCTCAGTGATCTTTCCCTAGTAAGTAGTGATGGTCAACATCTTTCCATGTGTTTATTGATCATTTAGAAAAATTTTTTCCTATTGGTCCAAATGTCCGTTGAAATAGAATAGAAAATGGGCTCTCATGGCTGGACTGTGGAATATTATATAGCAACTAAAAAGAGACCAGATACAGTTGTAGTAACAAGGGTGAAGCTTATACACATGCGCGTGCACACACACACACATGCACACTTCCCACATGTACACACATACCCCAGACATAGATGGGGTGTGTGTGAGTGTGGTGGATCATGTGTGCATGTGTGTGTGTGTAAGACAAAATTCATACTCTCCAGCAAATGCACACAAGATCTTGAAGCAGACCAAGCTAAATAAAATGTTGGCCCTTAGGTTACCCAAAAGGCACCTTTCAGGGAGCGGGAGTGGTGGTTGGGAGGCGGAGTGCTTGGAGGGTGTGGATGTTCCATTTCCTGACCTGGGTGAGTGTTTGCTTTATAATATCACATTGACCTGTCCACTTCCATTTGTACTTTTTCTGTGTGCATAATATTCTTCACTGTAAATTATGAGAGATAGGAGACAGGGAGGGAGGAAGAGAGAGGAGGGGATGGAGAATGTCGGAATTGCAGCCGGGGAGAGCGATCCCGGGGCTGGGGTGGGCTGCGGGCCCACCTGTCAGCTCACCCCTGAACACTATGTTTTGGGAGCGGGGTACACTGTCCTTCTTCCAGGCTGTCCTAGGTGGGGGCACCCAAGAGCAGCCAGGCACTGACATGGAGCTTTGCCTACCAGCGGTTTGCAGTGGGGTGCGGGGCACCCTGAGGAAGGTGGGGAGGTGGCTGGGGCGGGTGCCGGGGAGCCCGAGGTGGTCCCATCCCGTGGGAGGAGGTGGGGGCTTTGCACTACTGCTGTGTGCGTGTCTGTGGGCACACACGGTGCCCCTGCACTAAGCTCACATTTCTGTCCTCTGATTTTGACATCTTGGGCTTATGCACACCCTGAGGACCTTCTGCTTTAGAGCCAAGCAAGTCCTGAAGGTGGAAAGCGAGGGACCAGAGCCTTCACGTGCACACGGCCCAGCCCAGAGCTCCCACTCCACTGCCTGCTTCCTTGTCCCCAAGCCCCTCACTCCAGGGCCAGCTGCCACAAGCCCAGAGACAGCCCTGTGCCCACTGCCAGCTGGGACTGTTCAGAGCAGCCAGCCCTGAGCTGGTCACTCTGGCACATCCTACCACAGGACCTTTGGACTTGCTGTGCTGGGAACACTCTTTCCCCAGGTGTGCTTTTGGCTCCCGCCTTCACCTCCTTGTGCCCTTTGCTCAAATCCCTCCCTCCCTGCGCCACCTCCTCTACAATCCCCGCCCCTCCTCCACCCTCACCGTAGCCTGTCTCTTCCTTGCTGTATTTCTACTGCATAGCGCCCTGCCTGTTTGCTGTGATTTTACTTAATGCTGTTTTCCCCACTTAGACACAAAAGGTTCCAGGGAAGAAGAGAGAGGGATCGTGGTGTCTCTTGTGCTTGCTGGGTCTCCGCGGCCCAGTCAAAGCCGGGCACCTTGTACCAAAATGGCCGTTCGGGAGGCGGTGTTCTGGGCCGGCTCTCAGCGTCCTGGTGGGAGGGCTTAGTCCAGCGCCCGGCACTTTCACGTTCTGCCCTCCCCGCCCCTCCTCACCCACGGCCATATCTTCCTTCTCCCGCTCCTTCCTACTTTCCATGGAATCACATTAACCAAATGTCTCATCCCTCAGCTGTGGCCGTAATGACGCGCCGAGAGCCGGGCTTGTTTTGATTTTCCGGGGACTCAGGATCTCCGGGCGTTTGAACACTTGTTTTGATTCGTTAGTTACCACTTGACCTCCCCCCCCTTAAATAAAAAGCCTGAAAAACTTAGAAAAACATCAGAAATATCCTTTTATTCCCCCCACCCCCGCAATGGATTCGAAGGGTTTTGTTTTGATTTGCCTCTTGAAAACACTGGGTGCTAAAAAGAGAATCACCTATCTCTAAACTGGCCCCCAGGGTGCAGATTGCGACTTGGGAAGGGGACAGGTTCTGTTGATGGGGGGCACAGAAGGCTCCCCCCTAGGTGGGCTTGGTGGGATCCTGGGGGCCACCGCGGCAGAGGCAGGAGGAGGCCACGTTATGGCGCCATTGGTATCGGGGCTGGAGAATTCTCGCGCTGGGTGATGCTGTGCATTTGAGGGCACCGAGTAGCGTCTCTGGTCTGTTGTTTATTAGATCCTGGAAACACCTTGTCTTATCTGTGGCCATCAGGAATGGCTCTGGTGGACGTTGCCAGACATCCTAGAATCACCCCAGCACACACACACACACACACACACACACACACACAACCTGAGAATGACTAGATTCCATTAAAGCTGGTGTGATGGTGTTCCTCGCAACACGGCTCTTCACACCTGGAATGAGGGGACAGCCCACCTGCCCACCCATGGGGAATGGGCTGGCCACAGGTGCGCTATCTGTGAAAATAAATTATTCAGTCACAAAAATAAATGAAGTACTGATCCATGCTACGGCAGGGACAAACCTGGAGACCTCGTGGCCAGATGCAGCAGGCAGGTGACCTGCTTACAGAAGACATCTCCAAGTGGTGATGGCCCGGGGCCAGGGAGGGACGGGAATCACATGGCGGTGAGGGCTGGCCACCTCGGCAAAGGGTACCTGATGCCCCAGGGATGCCCACTTTAACTTGGTGAGAACGGTAAATTTTGTGTTCAGTGTATTTTGCCACAAGCAAAAAAACCCTGAAACGACCCGAAAGGCAGCTCGCGCACATGGCTTTGGTTGGTGCACTATGTTCCCGTCAGGACCCCTAGACTTAAAAAAGCGCCGGCAGGAGTTGAGAGTGATAGCGCATGCCTGGGATCCCAGCACTCTAGGAGGCTGAGCCAGGAGGAGACTCAAGTTCAAGCCCAGCCCGGGCCACTGAGTGACTTGGGGAGACTGCGTGTCACAAAAATAAAACATTTTAAAATAATAAGTAAATTCAAGAGGCTGGGGACATTGCTCAGTGGGGAGGCGTTGGTTTCAACCTTAAGTACTGAAAATAAAAAAAAATGGCGGGCTTGCACATGGGTAGGCGGGTGCGGGGGGGGGGCGGGGGGGCGCAGGCTGGGACAGGATTCCCAAATTTCCGAAATCTGTTCCCTAGAGCCTGGGACGATTCGTCCTCCCACGCGGGAACCTTGGAGAAAGCATGTTCTAGTACACAGGGTGGGGAACTTATTCCCGGGAGTAGATATTTTTTAAAATGTGTGTTCCAAAATTACCAAACTCCACAGGAGCCCTGCTGGAGACCCGCCGCTTGCCACCGGGAGGAGCATCGTCGCCGCTGATCGGCCCCTGCAGTCAGCCGAGGCCCAGCACAGCCACCTGCGCCAGACCGAGGCGGGAAGATGCTCCCAGGACTAGCAGGTAATCCAGGCGGCCTGCGCCGGCCTCACAGTTCTGTTTTTTTTTTTTTTTTCGATGCCCTTGTCGCCGGAACGGGACGAACGCGTGGCGCGCCGCCGCCAGCCGTGGCCGCAGGTGCAAGGGCACGGTGCATTCTCCGGCCTCGGGGCGCAATCAATGCAGCGAGCAGGAAATGAGAGGAAATTAACCCCCCCCCCCCCCCGCCCCCGCCGCCCCGGCCGGCCCTCCTGGTTTTACACAAGGGCCTTTTAAAATGCTGGCCGCTCTCTGATTACAGCGCAACAGAGGTTGCAAGAGCCTCCATGGGCCGGCGCGCCCTGTGTCCTCGGCCGCGATGGGCCGGTTACCTTGGTAATTGCCCTCATCTGCGGCGGAGAAGCCACAATTAGGGAGGTTTTCTGGGTCCTGATCCGCTTAGTGCCTTTTTCTTAGAAGTCCGCGACAAGATGGGACAAAGGGGCCTAATAGATGTTGCTGCACTGACTCCTTTCAGGCCCCAGGAGCCTTGAGTGCCGTTTCAATTGGCTGCTCCGGGGAGAGCAGAGTGGCCCGGCCTCTATTAGCTTGAGGGCCGGGGCCCAGAATGAAGCGGCAGGCCAGCCTCGGCCTCCGGCTCGCCGCATAATGGAAGCCCGGCCTGGGTCCTGCTGGGTGGCATCTGGGGCCCAGGCCGGGCACTTAACCTTTCACTGATAACGGAAGGAAATGGACGGTAACTGCTCTCTTGAAACTCTGGGCTGAGTCAAGTTCAAGGCGGCCGAGCTTTGCGGGCTGTTGAGATGCCCGAGCTGGGAGGGTCTTGGGCCAAGGAGGCCTCCTACCCTCTGCGGTGGGGTGTGGGGGGAGGGGGCAGGGTTGCATTACCCGCGATAATTGCCATGGTCAGGTAATTTACCTGGAGAGGGGATGCGGCGCTCAAGGCTGGGGTCTTGTAATGGCTGGGGGGTGGGGGGGTCTAGCCTTTTTTTTATAATAGAGGGAGAAACTGAGGCACATCAAGGTGAGGCCACTTATTCAGGTAGAATGTGGCAGAGTTGGGATTCAGACCCGGAGCTCCCTGACACAGGAATGTCCGTCCACTGGAATTATGTCAGTTCTGAGTGTTGGTGGGGATATTGGCCCGAGACATCTTTGAGCTATAGTTTGGAGACTGTCTGTAGTGAGGTGTTCTGGGTACTCTAGAGGATTGGAACTTCCCTAGAGAGGATTGGAACTTTGCTGAGTTCCCACTGGGGACAGAAAAGTCTTGGGAATGGGTCTCATTCATGACTGTTTCCCCCCTTGGGTTATAGCTGGGTTGAGCAGAGTTCTGAGGCTGTGTCTGGAGTTACCAGCAAGGGGCGCCATCTTGGCCGGTGATGTTTGCTGTGAAGGATGGTGGGAAACCATGTACCTCCTTCCCTCCTTGGCCTGCTTACCGGCCATTTCCCCCTGGGAGGTTAGGTTAGCTCACTGGGTTGCTCTCCAGATGTGATGATATTGAAAAACACAAGAGGATGTGGTTGGAGCTCCATCTCACAAATTTCAGAATTATTTAAAAATAATTTCTAGCATTGAAAAGTTTCAATAGGAATAGCATGAAGAACATTGGTTGGTCCTTCGTTTGGGTTCATTTACATGGGATGACTGAAAAATATGGTGAATACTTCCATAATAAAAAATGTCACAGTACAATACTTTGCTGTGGTCTTCCTCGAGACCCTCCTCCTTTGCTGAGCACACTGGTGTCTTTATTTTTGTTGTCCAGAGGAGGTATAATTAAAAATAAAAAATGTGGCGAATGCCGCTGCCCAGTGTCTTCTGCTGGAAAAGTTGGCTGGTAAATACACCACAGTGTGTGTGTCCCAGTGCACCGTGTTCTCCAGATCTGGTGTGGGAGCGACTTGTGGCTCTTTCTCTAAGTCCAAGTGATTATGAAAAGTAAACATTCTGAATGGATTCAGAACATCGAGGGAGCTCCCACAGCCTAGCTAAAGCCCAGTTCTGGAGCAGCAGTACTGTGGGGGACACTGTTCAATGCAGAGAGGTGTATTTTTACAGGAAATGAGAGCAAGGTGTCTTGTACCGCTATATTCATCAATGTGCATCTCCAACCCAGGTGAGTAGCCTCTTGGGTCACCTGGTTCCAGCTTCTGACTTCAGAGAATTTGTCATGAATGCCTTCTTTCCTCTCACCTGCTGCCTCTGTCTAGCTCCATTCCCGAACCCTTGAGTCCTCCTAAGAGTCCCCCAGGTGCTGATCCCCTGGGGGTCCTCGCTCTTAGCTGTGCCTCCAGCTCAGCCCCCTTTGTGATGCCGTCATAGTTAGCATTCCCCTTGTTTTGAAGTGTCCCCTCAGAGCAGTTTAACATCTGTATTTTCATTTGGTAGTTTTTGAGAACATGATTACGTGCACTGAGCCAGGTGCTGGGCTTCACAGATTTAACATTGATGATTTCTTTATCTTGAGTCACAGACCATCAAGACTGTTTTGTCTGACATCACCGAGCACTTAGCCTGTTCCATCTCCTGGGAACCTATCCAGTCCCTGTGAGGGGTGGCTGTGATCTCTTGGGGGCAGCCTCCATTTGGAGGCTCAGGGGTGTGACCGGAAGCTTGTCTCAGGCATCTTGACTCTAGAGCCACTCTTCCCACCACTGTGTGATTTGATCTTGGAGAAATCAGTTCAACAGCCTGGTAGGCATATTTGAATAGATGGCATAGGAAAGGTTCGCTTACTGGTTTATTAATTTGTTCATTCATTTATTGTTTTAACAATTAATTCAATCATGGGTCGACTGTTGGCTCCACTGTCAGTGACTTGCTGCTGTGACAAAATACCTGACACCCACCACTTAAGAGGAAAGCTTTATTTAGCTCACGGTTTCAGAAGGTCTCCCACAGTCTGATTGAGGGGAAGCCGGCAAGGGGGAAGACCAGGAAGAAGCTGCAACGATCATTCTTCTTTCTTTCTTAAATTCCTCCAAGCCGACATTTGCAACCCTCTGCCACGGTGGGTGCCTCTCCCTCACTTCCGGGCCCACGAGTCAACAACACGCACCTGAAAGCTCTACCCCGGGTGCCCCCAATCTCAACAAGTTGATACGATTCCTCCATGTTAAACTCCAAGCATCCACCCCTTCCAGCTGAGCTCTGTAACACCCAGTTCCAAACACATGAAGACTTCAGGGGACACTCGAGATCCAAGCTATAGCAGCCTACCCATCTATTTCTCCACCCATCAACCTGTTCACATACCCACCCACCCCTCACCTACTCCCAGCTCTGTGGGCAAGACTCTGTAGGTCCTGGGGTGCAGCAGTGACAGAGGACACGTGTCGCCTCATCCTCATGAGGTTCACTGTGCCAAGGGAGAAGGCAGGGAAGAGAGAGTAAGAGAGTATAAGGAGAAGACAAATCTCACCTCCTCCAGAGGGTGGGGAAAGGCCCTACCAAACCACATCCAAACGAGTCCCGAAGGCTGAATGGGATTAGCACAGAGAGGGTGGAGAGCACTTCCTGGAGGAGGCTGCATGCCAGCTGGGTCTCCAAGTGTAGACATGGTGGAAGACCCAGAGGTGGGTGACGGGTTCCCAGGGAGAAGAGTAGGGCCACATGTGGGACACATCAAAGGATGCCTTAGCCACTCAGTGATGTCTCCCAGCTGCACCGACTTGGGTCCAGTCCGTGTTACAGGACTATCAGGTTGAGGAGGCTGAGAACGTGTCTTAGTGTAGCCAATTCACCGGGCACCTGGACGCTTCGCCTCTGTGGCCGAGTTCCCTGGTTGGCACCATCATGGCGGGACCACCCCGCCCACTGAGGACTCCTGTTCCTCTTGAGTCCAGGAGCAGTTGCTTTTGACATCTCATCACCCAAAAACATCTTGAGGATGGCCAGGGTGCCAGCTTCATTGGCAGTGGACAGCGGGAAACAGAACAAAAAACATCACATCCTTGTGGAGCTTGTATTCTACAAACTTACTTGTAATTTTAATGACAACTTCAAAAAATAATTACGGAATGGGGGACTTGCTATGGTTTGGATCTGGAATGTCACCCCAAGTGGAACAGCTGTGGAACCTGTGCTGTGGAAGGGCCAGATGCTTGGAGTTTGACCTGGAAGGATTGTGTCAGCGTGTTGAGAGACTGGGGGACACCGGGGGTAGAGCTTTTATGTCTGTTATTGATTTATGGGCCAGGAAGCGAGGGAGGGGCACCCACCCTGGGTGTGGGGGCCCAAGTGGCAACTTGAACTGAGTAAAAGAGGGAGGAAGAAACCTTGTTGGAGCTTCTTCCTGGGAAAGCTCTGGTCTTTGCCTTGTTCTCCAGACATAGTCTGCATTTGGTGGCTCTCCACCATGCTTTAAAGGGCCTTTGCACTGAGCTGTACCCCTGGCCCTTTTTTATTTTTGAGACAAGTTTTCACTAAATAACTCAGACTGGGGCCCTCCTATCTCAGCCCCCAGTGTGCTGGGATTATAGGTATGCAACCCACACCTGGCTTTACATTTTACATTTTCTATTTTGAGACAAGGTCTCACCTAAATCTCTAACCTGCCTGAGTTAGGCCCTGCTTGGCAAGATCTTCCTGCCTCTGCCTCCTCAGACTGCTGGGATTACAAGCCTGAGCCACCACACCCGTGACAACTTTCATTAGAGCAATGTGGGGCTGGGAGGTCTCTTTGATGTGAGTACAGTTGGCAGCAAAAGCGGTCAGATCTGAGGACTTGGCTAAGGCAGACCCGGCTCTAGGCCTGAGGACCCTTCTTTGTCTAAATAAATGGGCTCAGTGAGATTTGAACACTTCACCAGCTGGGAAAGTCTTACTTTGCACCCAACCAACAGGGCAGCTACCAGCAGGCACTGCGCCTGGATGGACAGCCAGCTATTGTCTCTGCTCCCCGTCTTCCCGAGGACCCCACAGGCCCCTTGAAACAGTTCACCCTCCGAGGCTAATCAGAATTCTTTCTCTGTCGCCCTGGTTTTCTGCACTTTGACTTGTGCCATGAATTATTCTTGCTCTAAATGGCAGACACAGGTATGTTACCAGAAGGTCACACAGGACCCCGATCAATCCCAGCTGCTCTGATGACTCTAGCGCCGCTCAGACTTGGGTGTGTGTCGCGTCAACTTGGAAAAGAGCCTCAGAATGGGTTTTCTGCAAAGGTGATTGAATTTCCCTTGAGAGTTCATCGCGCCGGTCCCTGTGTGGTGGGTGCGTGTCACCCACAGAGGCATTAATAAAAAAGATAATGCGTTTTCCCCCTGGCATCACTTCAGCAGGCTGACAGCAGACCCTGGACACGACATTAAACAATAAGACCAGGGCAAAACTGTAATCAAGCCAGCTACAAACTCTGTAGCTGGGCAGCATGGTGGGCACTTTAGTATCCCAGCCACTCAGCAGGCTGAGACAGGAGGATTGCAAGTTCAAGACTGGCCAGGGCCAGTGAGACCCTGTTTCAAAAAAACCAAACCAAACCAACCAAACAAAAAAAAACCCAGCTAGACTTGGATGTGCAGTCTTGTAATTCTAGTACTCTGAGAAGTTGAGGCAAGAAAATTGTGAGTTCAAGTCCAATCAGGTCAAATTAGTGACTGTGTGATTTCGAGGAGTTTAAATAGTCACCATAGTTTTAATCATACCACGTGTGACAGCAATGTGCCCAGCCCCTAACATAGTGGGCACCTGGCACCCCAAAGGGGTGCAGTACATGTTTGCACAGAGACCAGGCATGATGAGGGTTCAAGAGCATTCTGCATTCTGTACCATTTAGCCTTAACTCATGCTGGATGCCATGTCATGAACAGTATTTGTAAGCAGAACTCTGTTGCTTTTAGGAGAGGTGACCGAAGGGTCAAGGGCCGAAGCCACATACTTCTGGGTATCTCAGAATGCCAACGTTGAGGGAGGCACAGAGGCAGGCTGGCACGCTGGACTTGCGTTGTGCCTAGCTGGTGGCCACTCCGGTCCACCTCGGAGGAGGGTGTGAATGCTGTGGGTCTTTTGGGCCCAGGGGTAGGTGCAGAAACTCGGATGTATCTGCAGGGGAAGGCTCTGCCCAGCGAGGCAGAGCTGTAAGCCAGCTGCTGGCCCATGATCTCTTAAGATGGCCCCCGGGTCCCCATGTCCAGGGTTCACATTCCCCTTGAGAGTGGGCGGGACCTGCAGTTTGCTTCTAGCCAACTGAATATAGGAAAGGCCGGTGGCTGGCCCCTCCCCATTCCAGGATTGAAGCTGGCACCGGCTGTTCCTCTTCCTTGCTATAAAAGCTTTGATAAAATATTAAGTTGCTATGTTGGGCTGCCCCTGTGATGGTGGGGTGCCTGAGAATGACATGAGACAAGGACAAGGACCTGAGAATTACATGAGAATCTTGTTGCCCAATTCCTTTATCCTGTTATTTGCTTCCTCTAAAGAATTTTTTTTTTTTGTCCTGTGTTTTTACCATGTGTGTGTCTGGTGTTTTGATCAACTGCTGAGCTAGGTTAACTGCTTGCTTGCTGAGTGGGCGGTGGGCTGTCATGGATCCAGAACACGAGTCAGAGTTGTCTGATGAATGTTCTTCTATAGGGCAGGGTCCCCAGTCTTTGTGACACCCGAGATCGGTTTAGTTGAAGAACAGGAACAAGGTATTTTCACGCAGCAGGTGGAGGGAGGCTTTGAAACAGCAAGCAGCAGTGGAAAGGGGCGGGGAGTGGAGCTCTGCCTCCAGTCAATCAGCAGCAACGTTAGAACCTGATAGGACCATGCTGACAGGAGGCGGGCTTTGCTGGCTGCTCATCTAGAGCTTCCTGCTCATCCAATGCAGGGGTCCTTCCAAGGTTACCAAGCAGCGCCCTGGGGCCGAGGGGGCGTGTGTGTGGGGCGGGGGGGAGGGGTGCTCTGCTGTAGAAGAAGCAGAGCCCACAACTTGTGAGTCTAGATTCTGGAGCAAGACTAAGTTTAAAAGTCTTATCTTTGTCATTAGCTGGCTGTGTGATTTAGACAATTGACTCAACCCCTCTGAGCCTTGGAACTTGGGAAATTTTTGTGGAACATGATGATGGGATGTGGTTGTAATCCTAGGACAGAGCTTGATATGTGCTTAGCAAGCACTCATGCGAATACTAGCTGTTGCACTAAGGGTGTAGCTCAGCTGTTAGAGCGCTCACAAGGCTCTGGGTTCAATTCCCCGAGCACCACATAAGCTGGGCATGGTGCACAGGAGTATTGTTGTGGGTTCAAGGCCAGCCTGGGCTACATAATGAGTTCAGGACCAGCTTGGATTACAGAGAGAGACCCTGTCTCAAAGAAACAAACAAGGAAAAACACTAGCGGCTGCTTAGGTGACCTTTCCAACCTGTGTCGTCTACAAGAAGCATTTCTTCTCCCCGGGTACCAAGACAACCAGTTTCTCTACATTTACATTTCCGTCAGCTATAAAACACAGTGACTCACCCATCCGAACTGTCCCCAGTCTGACCAGCTCAGCCTGTCAGGGCTCCCTTCTCTCAGGTATGCTGGGAAAACCACAGAGGGACCAACACCAGTGCCCTCTCCCTCCAGCCTCGCCCCCCCAAGCCATCCCCCTCGGCACCTCTTCACTCCCCTGGTGCTGGTTATGGCCACATCCTCCTACCACCGTGGGTCTGCCCCGTGGGATTCAGATCAGGAGATGGGGGTTCAAATCCCAGCTCCCCGCATTACCAGCTGGGTGAGTTTAAGTCACCGCTTTAACATCCCTGACCCTCACCTGTTCCATGAAGATTAAGGTAGGTGCCTCTTAGTCTTGTGCTAAGTTAGTTTGTGGGGAATGTCGACCAGCTGTCACTGGCATGTGAAACAGTTAAACGGGCCCTGTGTGTTATACTTAAGTCCTATTCCACTTGGTAAAAAAAAAAAAGTCACTTGTGAGGACCCTGTGGGTTCCAGGATGGGGACAGGGTTCTGTTTTGGTTCCCTGCCTCAGTTTCCCCAAGGTCAAAGTGATTCCGGGAAGATTCCGATTGAAGGCAGGGGTCCAAGGCTCTTTGGTCTTTTGGGGAGGGGGAGGGAGGAAGCATGCTTCCTGGCGAGCTGGCCTGCCACCACTGAGTTATGCTGTTCTCTAGGGCAAAACACGTCATCGATGCATCTGGAAGCTTCCCTCAATCCCAGATGCGTGGGTGGTGACAGTCCCAGCCCGTCTGCCTTCCTGGGTCCTTGGGTCTTGACCTTTTAAATGCCCGGGAGCCAGCCTGTCTGCTGCTGGTGTCCAGAGCCAGCTACCCAGTGAGTATAGGCGCATTCTGATATAGCAGGGGCGGAGCTGTCCCTTCCAAGGGGACCTCATCAGCCCCTGTGCCTGTCAGCCCCGAATGACACCGGTGAGTCTTAGGTCACCAGGGCACAGTTTGTTCTCAGCTAGAAAACAAGTGGAGCCTTAGGGGGTTGTTGTTGGATGTGGGGACATTGTGGCTTTTTGGACTGTTGGGGTCAACCCCTGCTTTCTCCAGCTTAGCAGCAGAGACCCTCTTGGGGTCTCAGCACTTGGTCTCATCCTGCATTACACTAGTGCCTACTGCATGTAGCCCACTGTATCCAGTGGAGATCAATAAGTGCTTTGTGAATCTGAGTGCAAGTGGGGATTGTTGCACAAGTGGGGTTTAGAAGGAGAGCAGGATAGGTTCCAGCTTCCACTACAGAGCTGAGAAGCAGTGATCTCTAAGGCGTCTTTTGATATTCTCTGTCCCTTCTTTGCCATCCTAAATAAAATTCATTAAACAGTTTAAAAAAAAAAAAAAGGTTGGAGTTTGGGCTGGGCGCAGTGGCACACACCTATTATCCAAGAAGTCTGGGAGGCTGAAGCAGGATAATCTCAAGTAGAAACCCAAACTGGGCAACTTAGTGATTAGCAAGACCTTGTCCCAGAATAGAAAATAAAGGCCAGGTGTGGGGATGCGCAGTTATAATCCAAGTTTTCTGGGAGGCCGAGGCAGGAGGATAGCAGGTGAAAGTTTAGTTGGGCAAGTTAGCAATTTAGTGAGACCTTGTCTCAAAAAAGAAAAAAATATGAATATGACTGGGAATGTAGCTCATTGTGAAGGCTCCGGGTTCAATCCCCAGAGCCACAAACAAAAAACAAGACACACAAAACAACAACAACAAAAAATTAAAAAGTCTTTAATGCTTTCTAAGGCCTGGTGCTAACATCCCGCCTCCTGTGGGCCTCACCCTGGAATGCTCTTTGTTTTGGGATAGAATCCACCGGATCCAGTTCTGAGAGCCTGGGGCTGAGGGCTGGGGCTCCCTCCCAGGCGGCAGCAATCAGAGCCCACTCCAGAGGCAGGCCAAGTTGCCAGTGTGTGCTGGTGGGGGCGGCGGCCCGGAAGGCACAGCAGTGAGAAGGAAGGCCGAGTGGTGCAGGCCTGTCTGCCCAGCTCCCTGGAGGCTGAGGCAGGAGGATTGCAAATTTAAGCCTGGCCCGTGCAACTAGCAAGACGCTATTTTAAAATCAAAAACCTAAACATGGGCTGAAGTCAGATGTAGCGTTGTGCAAAGGACCTGGCTTCCTACAAGCGCCTTAAAAAAGAACAGCGTTTGTTCTGATTGCCTAATTACGATTCTGTGACGGCTCCTGGCACCTGTCCTGCATTTTTTGCTGTTACGAGCTGTCCTAGGGTCGGGACTGTCGTGGCCGTGGGAGGAGCAGGTCCCAGTGCCCAGAGAAGGGCGCGCACTGCTGGGACCGAGGCCCGGAGCTGGTGCTGGGGCTTAGTCTAATTATACCTGGCAGCTGGTCGCTCCCCCACTCCAGGGGCACAGATGGCGTTTCCGTCTTCTGAGGAAGCTGCGTTGTGTCATCTCCAGAGCCCTGCGAGGTGCCCCCTCCGTCTACCCCGTGTCTGTCGCGCGTGGGCAGCTGCCCAGCTCCTAGTGGGGAGGAGGGCGTGTGGGAGTTCTGGCCGTGGGTGGAGCTGGGAGAGGAGAGAAGTTGCTGAGCTCCGGGAACACGCGGTGGGTTGGAAATAGAGCGATGAGGAATGGCCAGCTGCTCGTGGGTCACTCTGACCTCCTCCCAGCCGAGGTCGCACACACGGGCCGCTCGCTGCTCACGCCAGCAGAAACCAGATCCCAGGCACCCCGGCCGCGCCCTGGGTTCCAGGCCAAAGCTCTGCTGCTAGCTGATCTCTCCCGACACATGCGTGTGTCCTTTTTTCTCTCCTACACACGCAGCAGTCTTGCCTGTGTGGCCCTCAGGAAACTGTGCTGGGAGATCATGTCACTTAACTGCTTAGAACTCTTGTGTGTGCGGTGGCCCCGAGGCCCAAGTTCCTGTCCATGGTCAAGGCGGCCCGGCATGCCTTGGTCCCAGCCCAGCTTCCCAGCCTCACCTGTCACCAACACTGCACTCTGGGCAGGTGAGCTGCGACCACGCCCTTCTCTTGCAGCCACACCCCCATCGTGACCACGCCCCGCCGTGGCTATGCCTTTCATTGTGACGACGGCCTCCCCGTGGCCACACCCTCCCTTGTGACCACACCCCGCAGTGGCCACGCCCCTTCCATGTGCCGCACCAGGACCTTTGTTCTGCTCTTCTGGCCTCTTCTCTCCTTGTCCTAGGAAATGCTCCCAGATGTCCCAAACAGGGCCCTGCCCCTGCTGTGAGGCCCCTGGCTCATTTCCCTATCATACTTAGCGCCTGCTGCTACCCAGGCTCTCACCACTGGTCACAAACCCCAGAGGTCCCAGGTACAGAGGTCCGCAAGCGGTGGCTTTCACTGGCTGGTTTAGGTGGCCAGCCTGGTGTCTTCTGTTGGACCCTGCAGAGCCACTGGCCCCTTCCCTCCATCCTGCAGACCCATGGGCTCCCATCTCTGTCCCCACCCTCCCTGCCCTCCCGCCACCAGCCACTGGCATCGCGCCTTCACAGAATGGTCCGGTCTGTTCCCAGCTCCCAGCAGGCTGCTGCCTGGGTACACACAGTGGGATCAGCCTGGTGGAACCTCCACGTACTGGGATGGTCCCCATGGACCGCTGCACAGCCTGGGCACACTTGTTTCCCTTACTGTCCACCACACATGCCACCACAGCAGCTGCCAAATGCCAGGCTCTGGCTGCGTGTGCCCTACCATGATCTCCCTGCAACTAACCAACTGTTCTGTGCGCTGGGCCTTTGCACATTCCCCTGACATCTACCTCTCCCTCCCTTCTCTCCTCCCTTCTCTCCTTCCTTCCTTCCTTCTGACAGGGTCTTGCTCTGTAGCCCAGGCTGGTCCTGACCTCACTGTGAAGCCCCAGGCTGGCCTTGGATTCATGGAAATCCTCCTGCCTCAGCCTCCTGAGTGCTGGAATTACAATTGTGCACCACCATGCCTGGCTTTATATGGTACCAGAGGATTGAACTTAGGGCCTAAAACGTACTAGGCAAGCACTTTAACTACTGTGCCACTCTTCCCGCCCTGCTTCTCTTACTTTAAACAAAATTTCTCAACCCTTTGGGTTGATTTCTCCCTGTGTAAATCACCAGGTGTTTACCTGAGTAGTTTCTGATTGGCGTGGAAAGGAAGGAGGGGCCGGCTCTGTTCTCTCTGGATTCCTGAGGTCTCAAAGTCCCTCAGTAGCTGGAGCTGGGTGTGGTTCCCACGGTGACAGGTCTGGTTTCCGATCTTCCCAGGCCAAGAGGAAGGAAGGGCAAAACCAAGCTGAGCCCAGGAGTTTGGAATTTGAGTACGTGTGGTCAGCTGCCGGGTACTTGCTCTGTGGCAGGTGTGGCATGGGATGGTTCCCCGTGGGTCGTGGGTCGTCACAGTTCTCTCCCCGGCCCTGAAGAGCGCTCACAGGATCTTTGGTTTTCTGCACGAGTGGCTGAACTGAGCCACGGGGAGCTGGAATGGCGTGGTGTTGGCAAAGTGATAATTCCCATTCGTGCCACCTGACTTAGTTTACCCAGGCCCGTCCTATCCCGTTCATCATGTCACAGAGCTAGGCAACCTCTGATGGTTGCCATGGCAATAGAAAATGCTGGGCATGGGGTCCGGCATACAGTATGCACCCAGTCAACACTTGCTGTTCTCAGTCTCTGCATTTTCTTAGCTTGAACATGTTGCTGTTATAGGAAGCTGATTCCGGTCTGATCCCAGAGCTGGTGCTCTTTACCATGACCTTGATTCGACCCAGTGGAAATAGCTCCTGCGATGGGTTGTAGGATTGTTTACCTGTGCTCTGTGAGGACGGGGGTCATGTCTGCTTGGCTCAGTGAACATCCAGGGACTGAAGAAGTTGTGCCAAATTCTTGGCTTGCATCATTGATGTGGGTTCCATGGTTCCGGAAAGACATCTTCCCCCATCAGGGTCACCCAGTGAGTTTCATGACATCAACTGGAATCCAGCCACCCGGCCACACGGATTCGTTGGAAACACCTCTGCAGATGCTGCTTGTGGCTGAGTTCATTATCTCAAGGTCTTAAGAAGATCAGGTGACAGGGCAGTTTGTTAGCGGCCGTTTGTTGGTTCCCCTTCAAGGAGTCGATAGTTAATATTTGTGCCTCCTTTGTTTCTTTGGTTTATTTGATTTCTTCTCTTGGCCACCAAAGTTGTGCTCGTGGCCGGATGGGGGCACGGGGAAGAGGATGCTGGCCTCTCTTGGGTCCTTTGTGGCCCGTATGCCTTCCTCCTTGACGGAAGGAGCTGGGGTTGGTTCAGAGCAGCAGTGAGCCCAGCTCCAGGGTCATAAGTGGCCTAGGTCCTGTTCCCCAATTTCCCAATTTCCTTTGCAGGTGGGACAATGTGTGACCCCACTTCTGTCCACAGGTCTGTTAAAAGAGACACAAGGAAAGATTTGTATTCCTGGGAAATGGGGACAACGTCAGCATCTTTCCCTCTGTGTTTTCCTGTCTTGAATTCATATATGATGGCTGGAGCAGCAGCAACTATGTTGTGAGAATTTTATTTAAAAGAGAGGGGAGCGACTGAGGCAGAACACAGAGCTGACCACTTCCAAAATGCTTGCTGCAGAAGAAAAAAGAAATAGTATTAAATTAAAGCACAGCCATGAAATTTCCTGTTGCTCGAAGTTGACCGTATTGCTTGTGGATACAACCTCGCCCTCACATGCGAAATAAAGTCTTGATAATTATCAGCATTTTACTAACCTAGAACTTCCTTCCCTCAAAGACTCTAAGACCTTTTATTCTGTGCCAGAAGAAAATATTGCCACATCCATGTACAAGGTGATCATGCAGGGAGGGGGAGTGGAGACTGGCCATTCAGAATTTCACAGCAGACCCGAGGCGCACTGGGGCTTCTGGGCTAAAGGCAGAGGCTGCTCTTGGGGCTTTGCACGCCATCTACCGTCAGCAGGAGGCACATGGGGCTGCATCATTGCCGCCAGAATCTCAGACAGTGGTTTCGGGCCGTCTAGGGGGTTGAAACCCAGCACTTACCACGCCGTTCTGGAAAGTTATGCACCAGCTTTGAAATTCTGGAATTCAGTTGTGCAATCACGCGAGACTTCTTGAAAGGGGGGCTTGGGGAGGAGATGTTCCTGCATCTTCGGGAAGGAGGTGGGACCCTTGCTGAGCCTTGCTTGCTGCTGATATTCCCAGCATCCTCTGCTTGGGCCCCTGGGACCTCAGGCAGGGACGCCAGAACCAGGCAGGGTGGTACAAAGGGCCTGTGGTGGGGAGAGGAAGGCTGACAGGGTCATGTGATCTGATCGTTCCTCCCACAAAGGAAACCTCCAGTTTACCTGTTCCAGGTGTTGACCATGCCGAGCTCTCCCGACTGGCTCACACGGGTTCAGCCCTGCGAGCCTGACTTCTTCAAGCCATTTCAGTATCTTTACATGGAGGCAAAATCCATTAGCTTTCAGTGTTGCTTCTAGAAACATCTTGCCCCAAAACACCAGTTATCATGATAAGACAATTTATTTGAAGATTTGAGAGTTCCCCCTTTTTATTCCTCACATGCTTTGTTTGGCTTTTTAATTCGACAAAGATGACGTGTTCCTTTCCTTGGCATTTTAAGCATTCCACGTCCCTTTTGCACTGTTTCTAGAAGTCTCGTGTCCTTCAGAATCATTTTTAAAATGTAGCTAATGTTGGTATGGTCTTTACTAGGTGATCTCATTTACAACATCTTAAGGGGTGTAATTATCTGTGTTATACAGAAAAGGACATTGAACACAGAGTGGTTTAATAACTCACCCAAAGACACACAGCAAGCGAGTGCTTAGGCCAAGATTTTTCAGACCCAGCAGTCTGGCTGCCGCTGAGGTCAGTTATGCTGCCACTGTTAGTAGCTTGCGTGTCTGACTCTGTGCTCCTCTTTAGACTCCCTCAAGACCTGTAAATACATTCTCTTCTGGTGTCCCCACCCACCTCCCCAGGCCTGTGGGGTATTAATGTCACCATTTTACAGATGATGGACTGGGTTAGTAAAATGCAGATACTTTTAATGCCATCCTACCTTGAGTGCCGTCTCTCTACCCTCTCCTCTTTACCTGGCTGGTAGCCGCTCACTGTCCCCACTCCAGGAACTCTTCTGTGGCCACCCATTGTCCAACTCGGCTTGCCCCGGCCCTGTGGGGCATCTACTACAACAGCTGGATTGTCCTCTCTCCCACCAGGCCGGAAGCTTATTATACAACATATATTTTTAGTAATGAGAAACATGAAAACTGTAGAAGAGAACGTCGAGACCACTCCAGGCCCCTGGTAACATGTGGTGTTACTTCCTGCTTTGTGTCTCTAGGTATATGTTACAGGTAGATAAAACCTAAGACAACATGAGGTAGCTTACCACTTTGAAGTACATTTATGATGTGCTACTATCACTACCATCTCTCTCCAGAGCTTTCTGACTAACTCAGGAATTCTGTGGCCATTCAGCAGCAACTTTCCTTTCTCACTGCATCCCTACTTGCCTTGGTCCCCTCCATTCTGTCTCCCGACTCTCCCAATTACCCATCCAAGGGACCTGAGGTAAGCGGAATCTTAAAACGTGTCCTTTGTGACTGGCTTTTTTCACTTCACACGATCTTTTCAAGCTTCATGAATGTGCTTACAGATATCTGATTTCTATTCATTTTGATGGCCGAATAGTATTCCAGCATACAGACAGATCACATCTTGTTGACCTCAGGTAGACATGTGGGTTGTTTTCACCTTTAGCTATTATGAATGGTGCTGGTGTAGACAATGTACACACATCTGTCTGAGTCCTGAATTTCACTTCATCTGGGTACACACCTAAGAGTAACCCTGCCGGGTGGTACAATACCTTTAGATTTAGCTCCTTGGGGAGCTAAATGTTCTCTTCCCAGCAGCAAGGCCCAGATTCTAAATTCTCTATGCCTTCCTGAACACTTGCCTCACCTTAACTTTTAAAACATGGCTGTATTAGGGTTCTCCAGAGCAACAGAAGTCACAGAACTTATATAGTAAAATTACTTGAGAAGATTAGTCAGGTCACAGAATCTGTGGGTGTGATCAAAGAAAGGAGAGTCCGGAAATGGCCGTCTGCCTGTGGGAGACCTGAGGACTCCACAGCTGCTCTGCAAGAAGATGGAGGCGCAGAACAAGGGAATCAAGGATGCAGCCCAGTTGAAGGTCAAGACCTGGAAGCTCACTGTAGAATTGCCAGTGAGAGTCTCCACTGGAGGGTCATGTCCAAGGGTGACAACGAAGACTCCGGCACTTCCCCAGAAAGGGGAACACTTCCTTGCTCCTCTTTTCAGTCAGCCCAGGCTTCAACTATTGGTTGTTGCCTCCCACATCTGGGATAGCTCTTCTTCTCTTAGTTTGCTGGTGTCCCTGTCAGCCATACACAGACACACCCACAATTCATTCTTTCTGATTGGCTGTTTCTTCATTTTTTCATGATGACCAGGCATGGTAAACGGTCACAGTGACGATGTTACTGGCCTTATGGGTGTCACACTTTGGTCTGATCTGTGGTCACCAAGTGACTAGTGTCACTGGATGCCTTCTGCTGTTGTAACAGGTGGTACACACAGAGAGCTGTGTCCCATCAATGCCTTTGTGTCCCTATTAAAATAAATCAAAGTGTAATTTAATTACAGCCTGTATGTTCCTGTATTAGTTTGGGCTCTTTCAAAAGGCTGAATTTATAGAAATCATAACAAAAAGGATCTGTTAGGAATGGTGGCCTGCACATGTGAGAGCTGGAGTGTCCCATGGCTGCTCACTCACGAAGTAGAACTCCCGTCCAGGACTGCAGGACAGCCATTGAGAGTCTGCTGCAGATGTTGGTTGTTCAAAGAACAGTGGCAAAGACCAGAGACTAAAGATCGGTGACTGAAGATCAGCGATGGGCAGACAGGTGCAAGTTGGAACTAGAGCGCGTCTGTGCTGACGATCTGTGGTATGTAGCAAGTCAGCGTCCATAGAAAATTGCGAAGGCGAGAGCTTCCCAGAGAAAGAAGCTGTGACAACTTCCCTCTTCCTTCCTTTTATACTATTGGAATTACAGTTGGCCCTCCCACATCCAGTTGGATGCTCTTCCCTCATTGGCCAGCCCACAAATCACGCTGTAGCCCAGGCTGTTTCTCAATCCCAATCTAGGCATGGTTCCCCAACCCTGATTGTGGTTCCTGATTCCCTCAAGTTCACATCATCTTTTCAACCAGTCCCTTTGGGTGCACAGTTAGATGACAAGTTCCTGCATTGTGGTGGGTGTCCTGAGCCTGTTTCTATGGCTGCTCTCAGGGAGGCTTCAAGCAATAGCAATCCATTGCCTTATGGTCCTAAGTCAAGGCGCTCCAGATCCCACTTCCCATGGGGGCTGCACAGGAGGCTGATGCCTGCCTCTTTCAGCTTCTGGTGGTGGCTCCTGGTGCATCTTGGGAGTGGCTGCATCTCTCTGAGCCTGCCTAAGTCTTCACATGACTTCTCCCTGGTGTGTGCCACATGCCCTGTTCTTTCTCTGCACGGACACTCCTAGCATTTAAGACCAGTTCCTGCCACTATGGCCTCTTCCTCCTCGCTGTAACCACATCTGCAAGGACCCCGTCTCCTCAGAGGGCCATATTTGCAGATAAGGGATTAGAACTTGGCCATATTTTGATCTAAATACATAGTTGCAAGACCAAGGTATTGGGTAGTTCTATCATCAGCATCCCGATTCTATTATTATTATTATTAACATCTTTTTTTGAGACAAGGTCTTGTTCTGCAATCCAGGCTGGTCCCGAACTCACTATGTCCAGGCTGGCCTCCAGTGCATAGCGACCCTCCTGCCTCAGCCTGCAGAGTGCTGGGATTATAAGCATGCATCCCTACACACAGCTAATTTTTATGTGTTGTTGGAGACTTGAATCCAGAGCCTTGTGCTTGCTAGGCAGGTGCTTTAACCAATGAGCAATGCCCCCAGCTCTGTTATTTTCTTTTGATGTTAAAAGAATATCAGAGGGGAACTGTGGTGTACTTACTGTTTTAAACTCTGCCTCATCCACATCGTGATGGACCGCATGTACCTTTGACGTGTTTAAAATTCAGATCCAAGTGGCTGTTGTTTAAAATAAACACATGGTGTAGATATATTTCTTTTTTCTTGCAGTGCTGGGGATTAAACCCAGGATCTTGCACACAGAGCCAAGTGCTGTGCTGCTGAGCTCTGTCCCCAGCCCCATATATATGTGTTTGTCCCTGAGCTGGGACCAGGCAGCTTTGCCACTAACTTACATCTCCAGACCTTTTTATTTTAATATACCATCTTGTTGCCCAGACTGTACTCAAGCTTGTAATCCTCCATCATCTTTCCAAGTGCTAAGATTCCAGGCCTGTACCATCATAGCCAGCTTTCTTGAAGGATCAGGGCCTGTTGTACTTGACTGCAAATCTCTGGGGCTAGCCTTATTCCTGCCACACAGAAATTGCCTGATGTATGTTTGTTGATTGAATAAGGGAAGGACTGACCTGCCATAAGCCAGGAGGGTAGAGTAGCAGGGATGGGGTCTCCATGCTGCTGAGTCCTCTGTTCTCTCTCGGTCTCATTTGCACTGTCCAGTCCTGCATGTATGGCCCTCGCTGTCCTTGTCTTCCTGGAAAATCTCCAGCACCTTTGGCTGTTGGCTGCCTGGATGGTCCAAGATGTGTACTTCCCCCTCTCAGAGCTCCCCAATCCCAGGAGGGTTTTCCTTTTCCTCCTGGAAGAGGCCAGGCTGACCCTCTCCAGGTTTTATAAGCTGATAGAACAGGGCTGTCAAATGCTCTTTATGGGAGGAGAAACAGGAAGATGGTTTGTTTTGCAGACAGCGGGTTATTGGGTAATTACATTTTTATAGAGCTGTTGTGGGACAAATCTCGGCCCGCTGTCTCCTTTGATGCTAAAGGCAGACGGCCCCATAAAGATCAGAACAAGGGGAGGTGAGCAGGGTCAGGGCCAGAGCTGCCCTGGGGGGTCGCCTTCTGCCTGGAAGCCCCGCCCCTGCCAGGTTCCCCTCCGAGGAGGTTGGTTGGGGTCACCCTCAAGCCAGCCTCTCCTTCTTCCTCCTCCTGCTGCAGACAGGAAGGTAGACAGTAAGCACCGTGTCGCTGGTGGTGCTGTCCACGGGCGTCACCATCGCGCCTCCATTCACTCTTCGTTCTTTCCTTCCTGTGTTCCTGTGTGCATTCACATGTGGGCACGCTTGCTTGAAAGGCTGAGATGCCCTCACCCATGCGAGGGGCCACGTACCCAGGCAACCCCTAAGAGCTGAGGGCCTACTGTGTGTCACACACTAGGGCTGCAGTGTCAAGTGGGAGTAGGAGGGTGAGTAGCAACAGCACCTGAGTAAATCGTGAGTCGCAGCGGAGATCATCCTGAGCCCTGTGCAGTTTGGGGTGCAGTGGGCGAGTGATAGGGTCTCAATGTCAGATGTCCCCCCCGGAAGTCTCGCAGAGGGGACCTGAGCTGGTCTGGAGGGGCCGGTCCAGATGGGGATGTGGACAGTTGTGTTCTCTCCCTGGCTCCTCCTTTCTCTCCCTGCCCCTGGCTGCCGGGCACGGGTCACCAGGCACCTTTCCCTCCTGCTGGGCTTCTCTGCCATCCATTTCTGCCCTGGAGTTAGCCAATCATGGCCTGAGACTCTGAGCCAAAAGTCAAGCTGCAAGTGCCAGGAATTTTGTCCCAGGCACCAGAAAGTCGTGAAGACGGCACATGAGAGACCTCACGTGGCAGCTCTCCTAGTGGCCAGGGGCGCCAGGTGGCAATCCCAGTGCAGCCAAGATCAGAGGACAGGGGTCTGCTGGGGCCATGCCAGGGCCAGGGAGGTGGTGAGGAGCCCAGGGCCTGCTTTTATTTCATTTTGTGGCACAGTCTCCCTAAGTTGCCCAGGCTGGGCCCAACCTTGCAATCCTCCTGCCTCAGTCTTCCAGAGTACTGGCATTACAGAACTGTACCCCTAGGCCTGGCTCTTGGCACCATTCTGAAGAAACTGTCCTTTGCAGAAGTAAAACAGTCTGCTGGGCTGTTGTCCTAGCCAGGCCAAAAACCTGGAGACAAGTTTGGGAAGCCAGTGTGGTGGGCCAGCCTGTGTCCCTCAATTCCCCGGCTTTCTTTCTGCCCTGGAAGGTTCTAGAAAAGCTGCTCGGGGCTGTTCTGTTTCCTGGGAGGTTTGGACCAAGGCAGAGAGGGCCTGGGCTTTCACTGGTCTCATCTGGAGACAAGTGGTTCCAATCAAGATCTGCTTCTAAAGATGGCTGCTGTCTTCAGGCCCAGCCACACCACCTCCCGGCCGGCTTCCTGCTGGGAGACAAGCACCTTAATCAATGATTATTTATTTTGTGGGCAGCCCGTTCTGAGAGTGTTTGGTTTCCTGCTGAGACCTCCAGCAGAAATCTGAGGTGTCCTTAAAGGAGGCCTGCTTCCGGGTATTTTTGCGAGCTGTGATTCTTTCCTAGGGCCTTGTTCCAGGGGTGGGGGCTCTTTTCTTGTCTCCCCATAGGGTCTCCTTGTTCCTCGAGATGCATGCTTCCCCCGGCCCCCACCCTGCTCTAAGCAGGATGACTGAGGGTCCCCAGCCTGGTTTTATGTACCTCTGTCCTTGAGGATGCAGACAGGGCAGTAGGAGCCCCAGGAAAGGCAGAGGGCAGGATGGAGTTGGCCCGAAGCTCTTCCCTGGGCTTCCCAGAGGCGCCTTGGTAGACAGTGGCCACGTCCCCTCCCGGAGGTGGCAGGGCCAGGTAGAGAGAGCTAGGGAGGGTTCTGCTGTGACTACGGTGGCTTGCCCACTGCCTGCAGTGGCCTTCTTCCCAATTCCCAGAGGAGCTGACATTTGGGGGAGGGTGCCTAAGCAGGTTTAGAGGTGGGACTGAGTGTGGTGTATCCTGGGCAGCTGAGGGATGGGGATTATGGATTTACTACAAAGAACAGGATTGAGCTGAAGACTGCGACGGGATCTGGCATAGGCGTTGGAAGGGTTCCATCTGTTGGACAGCATGCCCATTCATTCTTCTCTGATTGCATTTACTTATTATTATTTATTCAGCATTCCTGGGGATTGAGTGCCGGCCTTTGCACCAAGCTACCTCCTTGGGCTTGGGCTTTTTAGATTTTATCTTCTTATTCTGAGACTGGGTCCTACTAAGTTACCAAATTGCCCAGGTGAGGCTGGCACTTCCAGCCCCCTGGCCTCAGCCTCCTGGAGTGCTGGGACGATGGGCCTGTGCCACTGTGCCTGGCTTGTCTGCGTTGTAAGGATGCCACTAGCGTGACATGGAAAGCCAGGACACATTGCTCAGGGCGCCGCCATGAGTGACGGGCTGCATTCGCGGGTGGTTGGACACTGCCACCTTTAGGGGGCTCCCTGGATGCCTTCTTATATTTTATAAAGTAAAAAATCACTGATCAAGTTGATTAGGAAAAAGAAGACTTTTCCCCCCTTGGCTGACTGTGAACCTGTTCCTCCTTGGGTTCAGGGTTTGTAAAATGAGCATGAAAATCTTCTGTGGCCTACCTACTTACCTTATTTTGTGAGTTCTTATTTTTCTTATTGTATCAGTGCTGCTGAAAACGCCCAATGGGACAAGTTGCAGGGTCAGTGATGATACTAGTGAAGTTGCCATGGGAACCAGGTCCCGCTTCCTGAGCAAACTCCTGCTCCATGGGGCCCAGTACTGGCTGTGACTCGGGTGCTACTGTTCCTCAGAGGTCTTGGCTTTGAATTGATGATCAGGTCAAGAAACTCAGTGAATTTGTACATATGGTCTCACTGAGTTTTTCCTTTTGGTTCACAGGTACATCCCAGATTCTATCCTCAAGTTCACTAGAGATAGATGTGATAATGATAGTGACTTCTCAGAGAGGCCATGTGGGTCCCCTGCAGCTCCCAGGTCCCCTCCTAGGACGCGCCAGCTGTCTCGCTCTTGCCTACTCTTCCTGTGATGGCATATGCAAATCACACGTATACATCATTGATACAGCGCTGGGTGTTTCCATGTGAGGTCTGTCCTGCCAGAGTCTCTTGCTCCTTTCACATACGAGGAGTTCATGGTACGTTTTACTGTTTGCTGTTGGCCGCAGCTGCAGTCAATTTTGTTGTATGTATGGTTGTATGCCCAGGAAGGAGCATATTGAGATCAGGATGACATATTACTTTATACTCATATGTTACACACACAAAAAACGGTGTACAAACACACACAGATGAAGTGCAGATTAGAAGGGATGTGGGGTTGCAGAGGGAATACGAATGGGTGTATCTGTTTTGAAAACAGTTTAATATTTAATCCTTGCTTGTTAAAACTTCCTGTGTTCTGAAACCTAGTGATATTTCTTCTGAGTGTTGACTCAAGAGATCTAAGACTGTTACCACTGACATTACAAGAAAAATAATAGTGGCTAGAAACAAGCTAAATACAGAAGGATGAGAAATCAGATGACACTGTTGTGGTATTTTAAAATAATGAAAAATGATACAGTGGTCAAAGAAAAGAAGGGTAGTCAAGGCAACAGGACCTCAGCCCTCTGTGAAGCTGGTCTGGGGTGTTGCCTACCCTACTGGAGGCCCTCCTGGTTGCATCTTCAATGCCTGGAGCCCATGTCATGTCACCACCTCCATTCTATGTTGAAAGCACCAGGGATTTACTACCTCTGACCGACAGGTGATGGCCCCAGCTCCCTAGCTGCTAAGGGTGCATCAGTAACAACACACCCTGGCGTTCCCCAGAAAGATTAAGTTCTGGCTGTTCACAGTGGTAGTTGATATGATCATGGCTTTTATTTTTTAAAAGGCGATAAAACTCACATAGCCCGGATGAATGAATTCAAAGCAATTGGGGGAGGGGTGCATGGCATGCACAATGCTGTGCCCCCACTGCCTCTTTCTAGTACCAGAACATTTTCATTATTCTGGTAGAAAACCTATTCCCATTAAGATGTTGCTTGTGGTACAATGAGGTGTTATTAGTTGCATACAACTCAGTGATCTCTTCATTTTTTAAATAAGAAAACTTAAATAAACATATTTTAAAGAAAAAAGACCATAGGAAAGAGCTAAGCAGAGAGTGGATGCCCATGAAATTCAGAATGGTGATTCTGTGAAATAGGAGCAAGGACCAGGCAGGGAGGACCATGGAGCAGGATGTGGGGGGCTGTGGGACCCTAGGTATTGTTGGTAAGGATGAACTCCCAAAGGCTCATAAGGCCAATTGCCTTAAAAATGACTGGTAAAATGATTAAACAAGAGCATGGATCAATAATAAGAATGTCTCATACCATGGCTTATAGTGGATTTATTTCTGTGCAGACCACTCAGAAAAACTGACCCACAAGTACTAAAAGTTAAGAGAGGATCCACTTATGTTTTCTGTATTCTGTGAGGAAGGGGAAAAGGACATAAGTGCTTTGATTGAGAAGGCATTTAATACGTACCTCTTTTTCTTCCCTCGTGGGTCATACCACAGGTGCACATTAGTAGGAGACAGTCATAAGTATGAACGCTGACCTTCCTGCCTGCTTACTGTGCAACCACCCAATCTCATCAGACATGTTTATATACAGAGATGTCATGATTCATTATTAAGTTAAAGAAACAGATTAAAAGATACATTTTACACTGCTCAATTTTAAAATGATTTTTGGTCATATACAATGCGATATATAATTCATATATATGATGTATAATTAGGTGCTCTAGCCAGAAAGACCAGTGAAAATGAAGTGTCAAAAATGATGTGCTCTTCCATATGCAATGGTAGTTCATTGTTCCTTCTGTGTAGTTACTGTCTGACTCACCTACTCACTGTACCATGATGTGCACATCCTCGACCATCTGGCTTAGCTGGCTGGTGTGGTGTTTGTTTCTTCTTTTGGTTTTCAGTTCGGTTGTTTCATTTTACAGAATCCACATTTATCACCACTCATGACTCTTTTCTCCTCATCTGAAAAGCTCTTTGAAAAACATCTTTTTATCTGCTTTCTGCGTGTTACATTTCTATAGCCAAATCTGTGTCCTGAGGTCTAGAGTTGCCCTCATGTTTTTTTTTTAAAGGTCGGTCACCATGAGATGCAAAGGCCATCTGTGACATAGGTGAATGTGAACAGCATGGTGAGCTGGTCTGGAACGTGATGACAGGGTTCTGGGAGATTCTACAGGGCAAGGACCCTTTTGCCTCTGCTATTGGAAGACTTGGAGATCTAGCAATTTCAGAAAATTGGAAACATGAGTGGCGACAACAGAATAAAATAAGTCCATGTTTTTGACCAAAGAATTATTCTTCCCGCCTTGTCTTGGCCAGAACAATTTCTTTTCCACATGTGCATTGGCAAACTCTTTTCCTTCTGACTTAATTTGGGGACTGGGACTTTCCTAATGGCTTGGAGTAGTGAGCAGATTAGAATCAACTGTATTTTGGTTTTGTTTTGAATGCACTCTGAAGACCTTTCTTCCTATGGGCTGTGAGTTTTGGGCTCTGGATCAAGAGCCTGGGAAGCTTGGATGCAGAGGAAAACTGAACTGCACATAAAAATGTGTGTTTGTAATCCTTGATCAGAGCATGCCAGGTATGCAAATTCTTTCTCTTGTTTTGGAAGTTCTTTTATTTACTCTAAACCATATGAATGGTTTTTGAATAGCTTTTCTTTCTTGATTAGTGTTTCCGCCTAAAAATTGGATCAAAAAAGTCCCTTTTTCCTGCCTGAAAAAATAAAACAAATGTAGATTTTCAATTTCCTGATGTTGTATTTCTTTGAAAAGTTCACCCAGTCCAATTATTTACATCCAGTACATCGTAACAGGAGCATTGGTTATGAGCAGCTTTGAATTCTTAGTCTAAATATTAAACTGTGTGTTTCCTTGTGTGAAATAAACTGATTCTCTACAACCTGTATGCTCGTAACCCTACCTGTAACAGAGTCTTGTCCCAAAATCAAAACCAATTCCAAATCATGAAATCTGTACATCTAAACTGAATCTTTCAGGAAGTACAGAGGATAGAGGAACATGTGAAACCAGCACTAGGGGGATGCAGCAGCCAATTCCAGGCTGTGCATATTTTAGAATAAGAAAGAATGCCCTTTGGTAGGTATAGTAATGGTTCCCCAAAGACAGGCAAGGCCTGGTCCCTAGTATCTGTGCCTATATCAGGTTACATGGCCAGAAGGAGTTAAGGTTGCTAGTCAACTGATGCTGGGATGGAGGAGCTTGTCATGAAGCATCTGGGAGAGGGAGGAGAAGAGTTAATATCAGAGTGATGTTGTGTGAGAGATTTAATTGGCCATTCCCACCTTTGAAGCACCAAATACTACTAGGCTTCAGGCTGGACAAGACAAACAAATGGTTCTTCCCTCTTCCTCTGGGCCTCCAGGGCCAACATCTTAAATTCTGCCCAGGAAGATATATGTCTGATTTCTGCTCTCCAGGTCATGAGACAATAATTTCTACTATTTTGGGTCCACTAAGAGTTTGGGGTCATTTGTTACAGCAGCAACTGGAAAACTTGAAGCACACTCTACTTCTTTCTTCAAGGACTTACTGCACATGATGAATGGGGATACACGACAGCGGAAGCACCCCTAGGCCCACCCTCAGGCTGCATGAGTCTCCTGCACAAGCCCACAGGGGTCCCAGGCCTTTCTTTTGAGGGTCTGTCTCGCAGCTAAGAGGGGCTCATTTCTTCTGTGGCACGGCCCAGAAGTGCTTATCCTCATGCCCTGGAAGTAGCCTCAGCGAAAGAATTCTGGGAGCCAAGGTGGATTCTCGGATTGCTGCCACCCTGGTGGGCAATTCTGAAGCATGTGCTACTGTTCAGGGTCTCAGAGGCCCCCACGGGAAGTGAGCCCCAGCTGCCCCAATAGCTGCTGTTTTTAACTTATGCCTAACTGGCTCTTGCTCCATCTCTAGATCACGAGACTTCTTGGTCTTAACTCCAAAATCACTGTTGGCACCCAGATCTTTATCTTCAGGACTACTTTTGAGGGAACTTGGACTGAGACAGAAGGGAGCCTGTGCATTTCAAAAAACAAAAGAAGTAGCTCTGCATTTCACAACCAGCAGACCTTACTTAGATCCTGACGGGGACAAATGAAACCCCTGAATAAAATGTGGATGACAGTGATAAGGAGAAACTTGAACACAGGACCAGACATTGGATGATCCTAAGAGTTGATTATTAGATTTTAGGGGCACGATAATGGTATTGTGGTTATGTTAAAGCAAAGAGCCCTTATCTTTTAGAGATATCTTCAAAATATTTATTGACAATGGCTTTAACATTTGGAATTTGCTTCATAATAAGAACAAAGAGAGATGGAAAGCGTGTGTATAGTCATTTCTCTTCATCTGCGTGGTGATGTATGCCCAAGATCCCCCCAGTGGATGCCTGGGAGTATTGAACTCTACACCTACTGGGTTTTTTCCTAGGCATACATGCAAGCCTATGATACAGTTCAATGTATGAGACACCGTAAGGGTTTAATAACAGTGGCCAACCATGGAACCCTTACACCAACACACTCTAGTGAAAGCTGTGTGAGCATATTCTCTTTCCCTCTCATGCTCAAAATAATTTTATTGTACTCGACGCGCTTACTTCATCTTGTGACGACCGGTGAGAGCCCATGCACTGTCGCCCCAGTGATGTGAACTTAGTGTTGGATCCAAAAGGAAAAGATTCTCTGAGGAACAAGGACCTGTGCAAGCATTACCTTTTTTCCCACGTGTGCACACAAGACACTCTTGAATCCGCTTGGCGTGAAGTGCGGCACGCCAGACCTCTCTTGCCCCCTTGTTGCTAAAACAGTGACCCCCGAGGTTCCTGGGAGGTGGATGGGAAGGGTCGCCGAGGACTTTGAAGGAGACTAGCAAGATTAAGAACCAGGTGCAAACCCTCCTGTGCATGGGTGATACATGCTGTGCTGGTTAGTAAAAATATAAATCTGAGTTAGAAGGATGCTGAGCGTCAGATCTGTTCCCTGTCACTTCCCAGCTGGGAGATCCTGGATGAACTACTGGGGCCTTTGGGCTCTGGTTATTTTTTGGACTAGAAAATTTTGGGGATTAGACGAGGTGATTTCTAGTTTTCAGATGTTACGATGCTGTGGATTAGGACAATATGCAGTAGGTAAAACCTGAACAGATATGCACAGTTAATTCCTGACAAGTCAATATTTGTGTATTTGTGAGGTGTAAGCTATGTACTGTCTCTTCTCTGTGCTGGGCAGCTAGTGGTGAACAAGAGAAACAAAGATCTTCTCTCAAGGAACTAGGGCTGTAGATAAGCTATAAAAATGGAAGCAAAGGCACTCTGAGGATAATCAGAGGTTGTAACAAAGGCTATAACAGTGTAAAGTGATGCGACAGAGAGAGAGAGAAAGAAAGAGAGACTGTAACATGTTTTGGATGAAAGACTTGGGGAGGGGCAGGGGAAGGAAGGGACGTGGAGTGACTGAGCACCTGGAAGGACCTCATCATGCATTGAGCTGGGAGAATTCTAGACAAAAGTGATGGCAGGTGCAGAGGCCTCGAGGCATCCTCGGGTTGACATGTTTGGGAGCAGAGGCCCATGTGGATAGAGGAACATGAAAGAGGTGGGGTGTAGTTGCAGATGAAAGTCAAGATGTAGTTGTGGTCACACAACTGTCCCTTTGGTGGAGTGATGGATATTATTATTACCAAAAATGGTAATGTACTCAACAGATAACTCATTCAGTCCTGGCGCTGATTGAAAGGAGATGATGATATTCCCCCCATGTATCCTCTTTGTAGGTCTTCCGGTCTCAGGGATAAACTAGCCATGGACGTGGCTCTTGGGGATGTGTCAAAGAACTGTGAAGTGCCCTATGTTGGAGTGATGTCATGTTCGCAGCTTCTGGGGGTGGGTGCAAACATATTTGGTGGGGGACAAATGTCAGCTCACACCTGTGCCAGCCCTGTTTATATATTTCTCATAAATATTTGATAAACAGCTGGATGCAGAGGTAAAGCACACAGTGGGTTGTCCGGGAGTCCCAGGTTCTAGGAAAAGCGACGTCAATGTTGGTCCCTATGAGGGGGACAGGGAAATGCAGTCCTTAGCAATGATTGTAATTCTCGTTCCCTCTCTCTCTGCGCCCTCTCTCTGCCCAGGGCCACTGGAGCTGACGCAGGAGTGTGGGGCACCTGCTGGGGACCCTGGGCGTCCATCCTTCCCCAGGCACCAGGTGCCCCAGGCCTCCTTTTATTGGCTGTGACACACTGCGGTTAACGCTCCTGAGGTCCACCGGCCGGCCAACAAAGTCCAGACCTCAGCCATGGGATTTCCTGATCAAAGGGCAGTGTGTGAGGGGAGCCTCGTAAACAGGCCGGTTGGTGGCCTGCGGTCCCCCGTGAGATGAGGGCGCTGCGCTGGTTGGGGATTTACGGCTGGGCATTAACCGGCCCTGCTTAATGCGCTGACCTTTGCTCAGCTAATTCCATGGATTAAAGCAGAAGGAGGCCGGCATCTGGCAGTGTCAAGGCCGGCTAAGCGCTGGCCACGCGTCCCAGGGCCTCCAGCTCTGGGCCATGAGGGTGCGGGCGCGGGATTTGTCCAAGGAGGCCACGCTCCAGGGCATTCCCATTCCGGTGGGACGCATCCTTAAATTGTGTGCTCAGTTTCTCTGAGTGGTTGTGATGCGCCAGGACCCCAGGACACCGAAGCCCCCATGCTCAGGTCCCCACAGACAACACAGGCTCAGAGTCTGTGTGGGCCCACACACACCCTTCCTCTGCTTCATCTCTAGGTGACTAGCTGGGTGCCCTGGGTGCTCCCCAGGAAGCCATCGTCGGACTGAGACAAGAAGCCAGCCTGATGAGCTGGACACAGGTGCTTGCTTCTCAGAATCCTTTTAACCCGCGCTTGGCGAATACCAAACCGGTGGATAGGGAACCCACAGGCGGGGAGGGAGAGTGGCCAGCAGGACAACCCGTCCTGCCTCCCAGGCTTGGCACTTCTCTTCCGTCTCTCTGGAAAGCTCTCCACTCCCGACCTCCCAGGTGTGTGGCCTCCACCAGGCTGGTGGACCACAAGGCCACTGTAGCTGTGTGACCTTCTGGGGAAGGGACAGTGACGGAGTGGTCAGTGGGTGCCAGAGGGCTGGGCCGGGAAAGGGGCGGATGTGGCATCTTGGGGAATTTTAGGGCAATGAACCTATCCCCTGTGAAGCCACAGAGGGGGACACCTGACATTACCTGTGTGTCAAAGCCCACAGGAGGGCCATGTGTAAACCACGGACTCCAGATGATAAGAATTTGCATCGTGGGTCTCTCGTGGCATCCGGTGTGCGAGGGGGGCTGTCTGGGGTTTGGCTGTCCCATGTCCAGTGGTCAGTGTGGGGACACAGCCCTGACCCTGAGCAGGGGCTCCGCTCCTGACAACCCGGGGGAGCAGCGGGAAGCCCCCAGCCACCAGGATGGAGGCACCGGGGTGGCATTCTTCTTGGTGTGGTTTCCGGGCGATGACCTGACCCTCTGACTTGACGTTGGGCAGGGAGCAGTTTTACTTAACTATGTTATTAAAGGCTTTGGAAGATTAGAAACCCTATGCTCTTGGTTCTAGAACTCAATCTGATGAGTTATTCCAGCAAAAAAATACCAAAGTGCTAACCGCAGCTTGGGCACAGTGGGGGACGGATGCAGCTGTGGATGATCCACAGACATCTGCTCACAGCAGGCGAATGAGCAGTGAGACTGGGTAGTCAGTAGGTCGGGGTGAAGGACGGGACGGAGGGCTTTACAGATAGGTGTGTTGTGGAAAACTTCTTGGGCAGCTGAGCAGAAGTGGGTAGGATAGAAGAGTAAGCATGTGGTAGGCGGCGGGAACTGCGAGTGCAAAGATCCTGAGGTGAGCTGTGCTTAGCATATTCAGAGCACAGCCTGGAGGTTCACGCAGCTGAGGCAGAGTGAGTGACAGGAAAAGAGAAGGAAGATGGGTCATGGTGGCCTGACCATTCTACCCTGACTGACAGAAGAGCTACAGGGTGTCTGATCTGACGTTCAGGGGGCTGACATCAGTGGGTGATGGGGGATCAGTGCAGATATTAGTGCAGTAATACTCTGGGTCGAGTTATTAATGGTGTTGTAAGATGCATAAGTGTGGCGTACACTAAAATTGTGTCACTTTCAGAACGTAGCTGGGCTTCAGAGTTGTTTTTTAGCCTCAAGGCAATGGGACATTTTGGGTTGTTACCGAGAGGCTCTGTGGGGCCTCAGTGCTTCCTGTCACCCCAGATCGAAGCTCCCCCAGGGCCGCTAGTCAGCCATGCTTGATGACCCTGTTACAGGACAGCGTTAGGGTTGCGCACAATGTGCCCATCTGCCTGTCAGTCTGCGTCTCTCTACCTACCACATGATGCCCTTTGTGTGACATACAGCACTCTAATAGTTTATTTCTGAGATTTCTTTTATCAATCATATGAGTAAATTGTATAAAAATATATGACACAGTATGTAGCGGGTAATATAGACTATGTTACATTGTGTATAGTATGTATTAGTATATGACATGTAAATGTATGTATTTTACACACATTTGATTGGTTGAAAAGAAATCTTGGGCTGGAGGAATGGCTCAGTGGTTAAAGTGCTTGCCTTGCAAGTGCAAGGCCTCGAGTTCGATTCCCCAGCACCATATAAGCCGGTGTGGTGGTGCACACCTGTAATCCCAGCACTCAGGAGACTAAGACAGGAAGATGGCTGTGAGTCCAGGGCCAGCCTGGGCTTCATAGTGAGTTCAGGACCAGCCTGGGGTCCAGAGCGAGATCCTGCCTGAAAAACAAAAGGAAAAAAGAAGACTCACACAATCCACAAAACAAATAGCTAGTGCTTTGTGACTGGCCGGCTGACTGCAGGGGCCCGGGTGCTTGGAGAGGCATGTTATCAAATGTGGGACTCGGTTTACTCTAGTGACAGAGTGAGGCTTTCATTTTCCAGCCCCGAGGGGGACCCCTAACCCTACTGATAGTGGAAACGGAGTGGGAACCGAACCAGCCCACCTGGCCCCTGCATCCTGGCAACCCAGTGTTGCCAGAAGGCCACGGCGCTGGCTCGCTCTGACTTAGTTAGAAACACTGTGTCCGGTGCTGCCCCGAGTCAGCGTCTTCACAGGTTCTCCCAGGGTTTATCCGCTAAGCCCAAGAGAGGCGTGTGAGGTGGGTGGAATGGGAGACCCGCACAGGCCATGAGCCGAGCTGGCCCTCCTGACAATGTCGCGGTGGGGACCTTCCCCACCCTGTGGGCACAGGCAGGACTGGACACTTGCTCCGGCCAGGGGAGTCGGCAAGGGGCTGTGGCATCTGTCTCACCGGCTTACCTCCTGGCTCCCCGGCCTGGGTGGACTGCAAAGCCCTGATGGCGGCCTCCAGGGTCAGCCAGCTGGGAGCCCCAGCCCCAGGGTACATCACCTGCAGAAACCTCGGTGCTGCCAGCTGCCCAGCAGGCGGGCACCTCTCATCCCCAGACCCAGCCCTGGGTGGCACCCGAGTGCCACCTTGGGAGACGCGGTGCAGAGCCAGTCCTGGGGCCCCGCAGAAGCCTGGAGACAGTCTGCATGTGTGGCTCTAACATGTGCATGGGTCAGCAGTAGAATGCGACCCGAGGCACCCAGGGAACACAACCAGAGGCCCACACCAGTGTGACAGCCAGCCCCACATCTCAAACCGGCCTGTGAAACCCAGTGTCCAGGGTTTGGTCCAGCTTCTTCCCACGTTGGGAGGCTGAGGCAGGAGGATCACAAGTTCAAGCCTGTGCTGGGAAAATTAGTGACTTTATGAGACCCCGTCTTGAAATCAAAGCAAATAATGGGCTGAGGGAGTAGCTCAGTGCGAAGGCCCTGGGCTTGACCCCAGTATACAATAGACCCCAAACAAGCCTCTTTCTACGGGAGGCTGCTGTGTGGCTGCTTCAGGTGCCCTGGGACGGGATATCCCAGTGCTCCTTCTGTCAGGAAGATTCAGGCCTTTGGGAAGACGGTGCCAGCGCAGGGGCATGTGACGTGGCTACCCGTCCATGGGAAAGGCTGCTGGATGTGGAACCCGAAGCCCAAGAGGCTGGAAGCCGCAGCCAGCCACGGGGGCTTTGAAATCGGAGCTCTTCTGTCCTAGGAGCACATCTGAGGCAGATCAGAGAGGGAGGGGACAAGCCCTGAGCCCCGTCTGGGAGGAGTGTGGCCAGGGTGGGTGCCGGGGCCAGAGGGACAGAGACATGTGGTGACAGGCCTGGGACATCTGCCTGGCTCAGGCCACTTTGCATGGAGAGGTGGGTGGGTTGGGACATCACCCAGCAAGAATGGCAGGAACACGACCCCAGACAGCCAATGTGGCTTGCCTCCCCCCTGCCCCCCACCTCGCCCCCCCGCTGGCTGGGATCCTGATTTCTAAAGATTCATAGTTCAGGGTCGTGTGGGAGGATTTATGGCAGGCAGCCCCACTCCTATGGCCTGCCTGTCCCCTGGCCCAGCCCGAGGTTGCCAAGAGAGACCCACAGGGAAGGACCATGCCCCTTCCAGGAGAAAGTTCTGGGGCAGAGAGCAGCATGTGGGTCTGTCCCAGGGCTGTGCTGTTGTGAGAGCTGGGGCAGGTTGGACTCGTCAGTGGGGTCTGGTGGCCTCATGCCAGTGCCCACAGCCCAGAGCTGAGAGCCCGGGTGGGTCACAGCTTAGCAAGCCTTAGTATCCCCATCTGTAAAATGGGGTGAATGAGAATTGCACCCCACTGAGGGCTGATGTCATGCCTCACTGGGCTATGACATCTGTACGTGTGTTTGGATCACCCAGGGAGCATCTGGGAATACAGATGTTCCGTTTGGTGGAGGTGTGGGCCTGACTGTCCTCAGTCTGCTGGGGCAACTGTGCTGTCCCTTTGGGATATGACTGGTGGGGTTATGGAGTGTCCAGCAGAAGCCACCCGTCTGGGGCCAGGCGGTGCCACGGATTTGAATTTGGTGCATTGCTTCCCCCGTTCCCACCCCTGCCTCCATGAACCAGTAGCTCATCTGATAATTTATCGGCCGTCGTTCCAAAGTTTGCTTGGGAAAGTGTCTTTCCAAAAATTTTGGCCTGGTGCCTCATCTTGTGATTGCTTCTGGCTCCTGGCTTTATGAGGGAATGTCTGGAGGGCAGCTTGCTCCCCACTGGGAGCTGATGGGTCACGGTGCGCCGGGTGGCTGACACCACGCTGCCTACGTGCAGAGGCCACCTGAGGACCAAGCTGCGCGGAGGTTTTTCTTTTCCTGTTTGCAGAATGGGGAGTTGGACCCAGAGGCTCCGCATGGAGCAATATCCCAGCGCTTTTCTTACTGTCTTATTTTGAGACAGGGAAGGTCTTGGTAAGTTGTCCAGGCTGGCTGAGCTTGAACTTACAATCCTCCTGCCTCAGCCTCCCAGAGCCCTGTGCTCACCTCCCTCTGCAGCCGGTGGAGAGGCCCCGGTCACTCCTGGAGTAACCGGAGTACACACCCAGGGTCCCTTTCCTGGTGCGTCCTGTGCGCCTGAATGCTGCCCGGCACACAGATGGAGCAGTGATTGTGCAGAGCAGTGACGATACACCGCACGAAAGCTCTTCCCACACATGATTCTCCTTGCAAAGGGATTTGTGTCATTATTCCCATTTTATGGGAAAATGGACCAAGGCTCAGAGAGCTGCCTGGCTGGGCCTGGGGCCTCTGAGAAGCATTTGGAAGACCAGGATTGATTTTGTTCTTTTTTCTTTTTCTTTTTCTTGAGACGGGTCTCACTCTGTAGCCCAGGCTGGTCCTGAACTCAGTATGGAACCCAGGCTGGCCTTTGACTCAGAGTAATCCTCCTGCCTTAGCCTCCCGAGTGCTGGGATTACAGGCGTGTGCCATCACACCTGGCCTGTGTGGTGCTGGGGGATCAAACTCCATTACTTAGCTCATGACTTAGTGCTTGTTATGCAAGCAAGCGCTTTAACTGCTGAGCCATTCCTCCAGCCCTTCGTTCTTTTTTCTACACTGTTTTTTTTCCTTTCTATCTTAAAGGCTCCTGACATCTGAAGCCTTTCTGTTGTCCCAGATGCCATCTCTGGCCTGGGCCTGAGCCTAGGAGATTGCCACAGGGTACTCTCTCGCCCTGTTCCCTTTCCTAGACATTGTCTCATGGCCTGGGGACCGTGTACGCAAGGCTCTTCTCCTGCAGTTGTCGGGCTGGTCTGTGTCCCCTGCTCACAGATCACATCCCTGCCCTGAAACTACCCTGGTCCTCTTGCCACCCCAAGAGGCAGATACTGTCACAGTACCCATTGCAGAGATGAGACATCGAGTCCTCCAGAGGCAACATGCAATGGCTTGCCCGTTTATTTCTACAGCTATCATATCATGCTTGGTGAATTAAAACCACACTGAGGCGCTGAACTCCCTATGTGGCCTGGGGCAGGGTCACAGTGAGCCCTGGGTGACAGGAGCTGTAGACGCCTGGCATTTCATTGATGCCCAGAGCCTGCTGTTCCCTGGGGACTTGGACAAAGGCGAGGCGTTTTCTTTACTCAGTGAGGAGCTGGGACTGCGTCCAGGGTGCTGCCGGGGTGGGAGCCCTCACTGCCCCCCTCGTGAGAGCGCATCATTCCCGAAGCAGCTGGAAACAGGAGAGTCAGAACTGAAATGGGAAGGGAGGGGGCAGTCACACAGTGATCCTAGCAGTCAGGGAGGCTGAGGCAGGAGGACTGCTGCGAGTTTGAGGCCAGCTTGGGCCACACAGTGATTTCAGTACCAGCTTCCAGTACAGAGCGAGACTGTCTACAAAAACCTAAAACAACACAAAAACAGAATCAAAGAGATTTGCATGGGAAGCCCCGCCTCCCTTGGCCATCTCTGTCACGTGACCCGGCGCGTGCACCTTGGCTTTTTCAGTCCGTGCAGTGTGCGTCTCCACATCAGGCCACGGGTGCCAAAGACCTCCCAAAGCCGAGTGTGCATGCGGCGCCTGGATCCTGGCGCATGCGCAGCACTCAGGTGACCGCAGGGTGCGAGCTACGGGCCCATTTCCGCTTCGCGCCCCTTTGTTCATTCCGTCACTTCCTCCTGAGGGGCCAGCAGAGCGGTGCCTCTTGCTCGTTGGCCCACCCGGACAGGGCAGCAGCCACATCCTGCCACTCGGTATACATGTCGGCAGCCCGCGCCTGCGCGGATGTTCGGCCGTGTTCGGCAACGACGGCCCTACACATGACAGCCGAGCCCGCGCTCTTCTCCTCACCCGTAGATGTGAGCCCAGGACGTGTCAGGTAGAGCAGAGAAAGCCCGGGCCACGGTCGCCTCTGTCTTGTTCCTCATCTGTCTGGTCTGAGCTCTTTGAGGCCGGGACGGCGGCTCACCACGGCCAGCCGTGCCTGGAACACAGTGTAAAGACACGTGTGTTTGGTTTTTTTCCATTGATAATTTGAGGATTGTTTTCCCACGACTCTTGTTCCGCCAGCCTCTGCACCGGATCTTTGAGAACACAGCAGTGCTCAAGCAAGGGGCCGTGTCGGGTGACAGGGGGGTGAACGACTTCTCCTGGGCAAAGGCTAGGCCTGTGCAGTGGTGGGACCCCAGAGCACAGACGGGTCCCCTCCACCTGGAGGATGGATGCAGGGCTCTGAGCCTTCCACGTAGGGTTTTGATGAATGAGCAGGAGTCCCTTGGGTGGTGAATGGAGGCAGAAAGGTGTTGCAAGATGCTAAATGGTGTGGCTGGATGCAGAACTGGGAGGAGCCAGCACCGGTTCTCAAGCAGGTGGACGTGGTGGACAATAGCCGACGCACCTTCCTCTGTCCCCTCCAGGGCCCTTGTCAGGCCCCGCCGGAGTAGTGTGTGGGAGAGGAGTCTGGAAACTCCCTCATTAAATGTGAGGAGGTGGTTGGCAGTGGGTCTGTCGACAGCAAATCCCCTTGTTCCCACTCGATGACCTACAGTTTCCATGCACAGACGTGGCTTTCTTAGCCATGGGTTTGAGGGGCGTGACTGGCCTCCGCACACAGCTCCGGGGCTCAGCTGGGGAAGCCACGAGTCGATCCCTCCCCAGACCACCTTGCTGGCCCAGCAGTGGTTCCTGTACCAGCCTGGAAGCAGCCTTTGGCTCAGTTGTCTGACGAAGCCAGGATCTCTTTCCTTTCTGAGGGAGCTTCCGGTGTGGGGAGAACTCACTCTCCTAAGGGTGCCAGGCACCACGTGGCCGCCATGGAGCTGACAGAAGGAAAGCTGCTGGAAGCCCAGGGCGACCTAACACCGTCTAGAGCTGACACCTCCCAGGGCACAGGAGAGATGAGCAGGAGCTGGCCCTTGTTTCAGGTGCTGGATCTTTGGTTTAATTTGCTGAAGAATAGGAAGGAGCTATCAGGGAAGAAGAGGGTGGGAAGGGCTTCATAGTCCACGGAGGGAGAGGGTCAGGAAGACAGGCAGGGCCACGAGTGTTTGAGGCACAGAGTGGCTAGGCCGAGTGAGGTCACAGAGGCCAGAGATAAGGACCGAGAGGCAGACGGTGGCTCTCAGTAGACCTTGTGGGATCTTGGCTATGCCCTTAGCACAAAAAGGAGCCACCAGGAGGCCAGAGGGCCACATAGGTCACAATAGTGTCACCTCTGGAGGGATGGGACGGCAGTGATCCAGGTGAAATGTGCTGAGATGTGGGAGTAGGGTCTGAAGAGACCAGATGGGTTTAAAACATAGTAAGTGGGTAGAATTAGGAGTTGGTAGTTGGACAGAAGGTGTGGACGTAGCAGAAGGAACCAAAAGACACTAGGTGTTCTTTTGATTGAATTATTGATCCCAGCCCTTGGCTCCCCTGACAAGGCATTGTGGCCCTGCCATAGCCCCGTGGGGGTGGGGTACTTACCCCCGACTTGGCTTTGTCTCAGTCGTGAGTCTTGTTTGGTGACACTGGGCAGAGACTTGCATCCTGTGTGTGCAGCTGACCTTTGGCCTCTGGCGCTTGCCGTGTGACCCCTGTATGAAGAGTGCTCTGCCGCAGCCACTCTGGTCTGTATACATGCCATGTTGTTTCTTATCAGTGCCATTATGGTGACACGCTAGAAGTGAGGATCTAGGTCATGGGCGAGCGTGACACACCTCAGTGCTGACTTCGTGAGGTCTTTGAGGGTGAGAAGCAATATCATGCAGACCCAGTGTCTGCGCCAGAACACAAATGGCAGACCCCAGCTCTCCGCCAGGGGAGGCAGGACACATGACGTGGCCCAGGGATGATGACAGGCACTAGAAACCGATCCCAGCCCTGAGACGGAATCGCGGCCCTGTCATGATGGCATAAACCATCGCCCTTGCAATGCATCTTGGGATGCTCGTTACGGAGCATCGTGGTGGCTTGGCTGACCCACACAGTGGCAGCTTCTCCGTGTGCGTGAGTTGAGCGCAGACTCAGCTGTACTCCTTGCTGGCTGGGTGCCTTCTGCCCTCCTGGGGGATGGGCCCTGTGGGCACAGCCTTGGAAGAGAGCCCATGGGGTAATGAGCTTCTAAAGGTGGGCGTCCTTCTCCCCAGCACCCCTGGCCTCACTCAGCTGCTGCCTGTTAAGCCAGGTGATTTAGGGCACCTTGGAGCTGTGAGCAACTCCAGATTTCTTTGAGGTAAAGGACCTAGGGATGGTGACATGAGGTGAAGTCACTTATCCTAACCAGACATTCAGGGTTGGTGACGTCACCCCAGAGGAGGAAGACAGAAGCCCGCCAAATCCGTGCGGGACATTTCCTCAAGGAAACGGCATCCCTTGATGTATGGAGTGTTTGACTGTGTTAGGCACGAACACAACTTCGCTTTCCTTTTTATGAAAGTAATAAGCATTTATAAAATTCCACCCCTTTCACCCTTCACCTAACTTATAAGCCCTCTCACTGTAACCTTCTTATGACCCACAGCTTATATAGACCCAAGTCATTTAAAACTCAATCCAGAGTGAAACACGTTTCAGTCATGGTAAAATTAATTCCCTCACTCCGCATCGCTCAGAGACCTCGTGGGGGAATCTGTGGCTTAAGGGGGGATGGGGAGAAAGAAAAGGGGCGTTTTGTGAATAGAAAAGAGGCTTCTAACAGGAAGGATATTTATAAAGCTCCATTTAGGTACTGTTCAGTTTGGAAGGAATTTGTTATAATTGCGATATATAAATCTTTGAAGGGTCTCATAAATTATAGCTTCGTGCCCAGCCAATCTGAGGCCAGGAAACCCTGGCTCTTTGGAGCACTTAATCGTTACACGAAGGATCCTGTGTGGGTCTTTGGAAGTGAAGTCGGAAAATCTGGCTACATTTTAGGGGTGTGTGGAATGTCTCAAATTACTCCTCAAACATTTTAGATTTGATAAAACCCAAGACACGGCTTTTCCAGCCTGATTTCCCTTTGCCATGCCCCCCCCCAACTCCCCAATAATTATTAAACCCATGTGCACATCAAGAGAAGCTCAATCCATGTGTTTCTGATTCATTTACACTTAACTCATCAAAATATTGTTTTTAAAGGGCTGTTTGTTGTCCAAGAAAGCCCTTTCCTCCAAGCTTGAAAGCTTAACTTCGCAGAAGCAGGAAGCCACCTTCTGCCAAGAGTAAATGGGCGAGAAGTCCGGAGGACTTGGGGTTTGAAATATGTGCACTGAATGTTCAAACAGGTTCTGAGCGGGGCCAGATCTACTTTTGTATCTCCAAGGAGTCTCCAGGGAGCCATGGGGGCGGAAGTTTCAAGGAACATCGTCTCTTCCCAAACCGCGTGAAATTGCATTCCAGCGAGAGGCACAGCCAAGCCAACCCAAAGAGAAAATGTGGGGTGGGAAGTAGATGGAGCTTGGGACCTTGAGAAATGAGAGAGCTTAGTTTGGGAAGTTGACAAAGTCAATAATGGTATGACTTTAGGTGTTTCCTGCATGAAGGGCTGCCCTTGGTGACTTTTTGCCCTGTGCCAGGGTATCAGTTTGGGTTCTTTCAAGGACAGAATTTACAGATTTTATAACAAAAGGCTCTGTTATGGAGGCTGACACATCCAAGGATAGAGATAGTCCAAGATGGCTGCTCAGCTGCGAAGTAGATCTCCTGTCCGGGACTGCAGGACAGCCGGTGAGAGTCTGCTGCAGATCTCGGTTGATTGAAGAACAATGGCAAAGACTGGAGCCTGAAGATCAGCGACCGAAGAGCAGTGATGGGAAGAAAGGCGCAAGTTGAGACTAGAAGGAATCTCTGGTGAAGATCTGCAATGTGTAGCAAGTCGGCGTCTGTAGACAATTGCGAAGGTGAGAGCTTCCGCAGAGGAAGAAGCTGTAACGATCTTCCCACTTTCTTCCTTTTATACCCTTGGAATTCCAGTTGGCCCTCTCACATCTGGGTGGGTGCTCTTCTCTCATTGGCCAGCCCACAAATCACTCACACTCGAATCTAGGCCAATTCTTGATTCCCAATCTAGGCGTGGTTCCCAAACCCTAATCCAGGTGTGGTTCCTGACTCCCTAAAGGTGACATAATCCCTTCAATCACACCAGGTATTAATATTCGATGGGTATTAGCTCATAGGATGCTGCTGTGTTTTAAGGCTAAGATGTCCCCTCACCCCCAGAATCTCATTTGTAGAAAGGTGGTTGGTTCATGGTGGGCTCTGTACTCATCCATGGATTCACCCATTGCAGGTTTCATGTGTTGTTAAGAGGGATTGGTCAGCTCTAGAAGGGTGTCTTGTTCCCAGCTCCTCCCTTCTTGCTGTCTGCCTCCTGGCTGCCGTGGGAGGAGTTGTCCTTTCCTCCTCCTTGCCCTTCCGCCATTGTCATGTCTGCCTGGAATGGGCTGAGACTGCTGAAACTGTGGGCCTTTGTCAGCCTTCCCTATGGAGTCTTGTGTCCCAGCTGTGGAAAATGACTGAGGCAGAGATCCTGATGAAGTAGTTCTTATTTCACAAAGGGAAAAACTGAGGCACAAAGATTTTGAGTGATGTGACCCAGATCACTCCTGGAGCTTGGATTTGAGTCTTGCTTGCCTCTGAAACTAATCTGGTGAACGCACCATGCGGTGCAAGGCGTGGCCAGTTGGTGACTGGCTGTCTTATCGAACAAATACGGAGAAAGGTCCTACTATGTGCAGTCGCAGACATGACATAAAGGGAGCAGTAGAGTCACTACTACTTTGGAACTTAAAAGACTTGAAGCCAGTGGCTGATTTGAGCTCTGGAAAGTGGGATAAAGGGAAAACCCAGGTTTCATAAGCAGGGAAGGCATATGGTCTGGGAAATGGAGGAGGACCTTGTTGTGTAGGTGACATTTTGTCTCAAACTTGAAGGATGGTGTTATGGGTTGAATGTGCCCCCTACATCCCCAGCCTTCAGCTGCTGGAGTCCTCACCCTGGATACATCAGAATGTGACCTTCTTTGGGGAAGAAGGCATTGCAGATGTTGTGAGTGAAGATGAGGTCACACTGGAGCAGGAGGCCTCCTAATCTACCATGACTGGTGTCCTTAGGTAAAGGGAAAATATGGGCATTGATGAACATGGAGGTCACAATGTAGAGGGGAAGGCAGAGTTCTGGGAGATGCATCTGCTGGCCAGATAACACCAGCAAACCCAGGAGGCTGGGGCAGAGTCACCAAACTGAACCTTGCCCAGGGCTTCGAGAAGGAGTATGGCTCTGCCTGCACCGTAGTCTTAGACTTCCAGCCAGAGCTGTGTTCTAGCTACTCTGACGGTGGGACTCAGCTAGAACGGCTTTAGCAGAGCAATCTGATGGCAAGGTGTGAGCCAGGGAGGATAAGGAAAACAGAGGAAGAGGAAGAAAAAGATATAGGAGCACAGGAGCATGGGGGAGCCCCGGGGAGGAGGTGGGTGGAGCCAAAATCTGGTGTCTCCATACATAAAGCAGCAATTTATAAAAAAGACAGTGTGAAACTAGCAGTCCTGGCTAAAGTCCAGGACCTTTGCATAGCCATAGCTCTGTTTTTATTTATTTATTTATTTATTTATTTATTTATTTATTTATTTATTTTTGAGACAGGGCCTTGCTAAGTCACTAAGTGGTCTGGGATGGATTTGCACTTTTAAAATCCTTCTGCCTCAGTCCCCTGGGGTGCTGGGATTATGGGCATGTGCCAGCCTGCTAGGCTTCCATGAAGGATTTGAAGTCGGGGACAGAGATGATTGGCCATTTGGAGATGGGCTGTGGGTGGTGATGGATTCAGCTGAGTGGAAGGGCATTGGGAAGGTGCATGGGTTGTTCTCAGGAGTTCCTCTGTGTTTCTGCTGCTTGGTGACTTTTCTCCAGAAGTCATTTCTATTGAGCCATTGCTCTACTTGGCAAGAATTTTCCCTTCACTAAGTAAGCCTCCATTCACAGGGTGTTTGGCTCTGAAATGGCTCAGTCCAGCATGGTGGCCATCACCGTAGCTCTTTTAAATTAAGGTCAGATTGATTTGTGCCATGCACATGGAGGACGTCCTGTGATCCTGACAGCTCATGAAGCTGAGGCAGAAGAATCACACGTTCAAGGCAAGCCTGGGCAACAGAGCAAAATCCTGTCTCAAAAAGGATAAAAAGAACTGGGGATGTATCCAGTGGTTGAACACTTACTTAGCATGCATGGAGCCCTGGGTTCAGTTTTCAGTACTGTCAAAAAGTAATAAGTATCACAATTAAAGAGTCAGATGCTAAGTCACAGGGAGATCTGTGGCTCAATGGCCACATCATCTGCAGAAAGCATTGTTAGACAGCAGGGTTCTGGGAGAAGAAAGACCAATAATGTAAACCAGTTCTATTCTGCTTTATATTAGTTGAAGGATCCCAGACATTTGAGTTTCCTAGGCTGGGAAGAAAGTTTTAAAATAGATTAAGAGAATGAAAAAGTGGTTCCTAAAGCTGGAGAAGTTATTCACAATATATCTGACCAACAAAGGCATCTAGGAAAAGTCTAGAATCAACCCTTCTCAAGTCAGGGAGAAAAATGAAAGGGTACCATGGATCAGAAATACACAAGGGACATGAACAGGCATTTTCCAAAGTTGGATACACAGATGGTTACTAAGTGCACGCAAGGTGCCCAGTCTTATTACGAGTTGGAGAGAGGCTCCTAACACTGCCACCAGTTCCTACTCAAGCCCACGAGAACAGCTCAGTGGATGAAGCTTTGGCTCTTTCTCTTAGTGTTCAGAGTGTCCTAGAATCTGACTCAACCCAACCTGCTTGTGGTTTTCTTTTTATTAGTAGTTTTTCTACATGGGAAGAATCTGCTTCTGTCCCCTCCATTCACTGAAATTCTTCTGTCCTTTGCCTGTCCTCACTGTTGACCCTCTATTACTTAGAACTGGATTGGTTGTTGACAGTGATCCTAATGTTTGCTTGCATAAGTGAGCTATATACTTATTCCTCTCTCTCTCTCTTAAAAGTCCAGAAGTAAGAAGGTAAGATTGAGTTTAGTACTCTGCCACCCATGGTTTTCTTCCAAAGTTACCTCATGGCACAAAATGGCTGCTCTGATCCAAGCCATGATACTCTCATTCTGGCCAACAAAAGAAAGAAAGCTGCTTTTGCTTACAATGCTTTGAATGGTTATGCTGTCATACTGAGCTGTAAGAAAAGCTGAGAAATACATCATTCTTCTTCTCTGTACTGCTAGCATTGTTTGCCTAAATTAGGAGAAGAACAAGGCTATGCAAAGACAACCAACCATGTCTCTAGGCAGTATGAGCCTTTCTACCTGTGTCTCCTTCAGTTTTGAGCCCGAATGCATTATTTGTAGAGACAGATACATGCAATTTCCACCTGCTTAATAGTTTTCACTCATTCTCTAGTGGTGTCAACCCACTTGTTTTATGGGAGAGCCGCCTTTCTCCCAAGGTTGGGAATGCCAATCCAAGTGCCATCTTTTGCTGGTTAAGAGATGAGCTGAAGGTGTAGGAGTCGTCACTGGACTCTTTAGAAAATTAAAGTTGCGGGTAGGGTGATACAAGGGCTTAAAATGGTTGGAGTTGGTATATCTAGATCATAATGACTTGGAGAATATCATCCTTTATTCCTGCCCCCTGGCCACAATGCCCACTTCTTGTCTGTCATGATGCCCACTTCCTGCCAGCCATGATGCACACTTCCTGCCAGCCATGATGCTCACTTTCTGTCAGCCATGATGCCCACTTCTGTTTTCTCTGAGTCCCCATCCCAGAGTCTTTGGGCTACCCAGTTATCTTCTAAGCATGTCCTGCTTTGCTTCTCTGATACAGAGCTGGTCTCCTCTGCCCTGAACTGAGAAACTAGTAGAGTCACCTTGCAGAGTCAGAACTCCTAGATGGAGGGATGGAACTAATCAATACAGATCCTCAAGCCCAGCCTTTGTCAGCTTCAGAAAGTGGTCCTGTTTGCATTGGATCAAGACATGGATGATTTATGCAACGTGAGGCGCCACTCCAAGAAGACTCAACTGCTGAGCTCATGGGGTTTTAGATGTCACAGTCCCAAGTCCCCAGGCCTGAGAGGGTCTCATGTTTTACTTGCTTGTCAGATTCATAAATCTGCGACGGAGAAGGTAAAAGAAACCCGCGTCCACTCCCCGGAGGCTCCTGCCAAATATTTCCCTGCCATGGGTTATTTATCTCAGGATGGTCCCGGCTTGGATCTCTGCAAGGGCTGCCCTCTGCTAATGGTGGTGTGCTTATTTCTGGATCATCAAAGTCATCCTAAAAAGTGAGACCATTAGGCGAATCTGTTAAAAAATTAAACACGGAAGGCCTCGATGGTGACCTTCACCTTTCCTACTGTGGGATAAGGAGGTTAGGAACGACTCTGCGATTTTTCCTCCCTGATTCTTGTCCTCACCAACACCACTTTATTTTAGGCCCTGTGTTCTTGAGCAACTTAAGTAAATGCCGACTCAGGAGTCAGCTGAATTCTGAAAGTGGATTGAGAGCTGATTGATGGGAATGAGTACACATTTTACAGTAGGACAGGGTTATAGCTCTGCAGAAGGGTCTGGATCCCAGTTTTGTTACCTTCATAGTAAACACCATGTATAAAAGCGTACTGACATAGGCACACTCTTCCATGTATATCCGTGTCTATTTAAAGACATATTAAAAAATAAAAGATTGCTAGCATAGTTATGTTTTGGAATAACAGGCAAGTTTTCGTTCTACCATTTATTTGTGTGAATTTTTCCCCTTCCATGGGCACAATTAGTTATATAATTAACCTACAATTAATTAGATACCTATAAAAAAGTAACATCCATGATATTGCATACTTTGGGATGGCGTTACTGTAAAAATTTAATTACAGTCATTTTAGAAATTAATATTTATAAACTAATACAAGCTTAGTTTTGGTTCTGTGAGTAGGCTTATTTAAAAAGTGGCTTCATAAACCAGGCGTGGTGCTGTATGGTTGTAATTCTAGCACTGAGGTTGAGGTAAAAGGATGGAAAGTTTGAGCTGGGAAAATTAGTGATTTAGTGAGATTTTTGTCTCAAAATAAAGAATAAAATAAAAAGAGCTGAGAATGTTTCTCAGTGTGTAAAATCTCTGGGTTTAATTGTCATTACTGCAGAAAAGAATTTTTTTTTTTTAGAATAGCATCAGGCTGGAAACTCTATAAAGAAATGGTCTTTGTTTATCTGTGTATTATTTCCAGTATTAAACAAGTGATAAAAGGAAAGAAAGGAAAGGAAAAGAAGGACTGTGGGTGTGGTGGAGAGACTGGAAGGAGAGGATTTGGTTTTCAGTTAGAGCTCTGATTTGACCAAGGCCTGTGACCTTGGTCAAAACATTTCCCACTTGAGCAGTGATTTTTTTCCTCCAACTATAAAATGAGAAGATAGTAATTTCCCTAGGTCAGGATTGGTAAACTCTACCCTTGGGGCCAAATCTTGCTCATTTGTCACTTTTGTCAATAAAGTTTTATTGAGACTATCCATGCTCATTTTATGCAGATTGTCAGGTTTTACACCACCATACCAGAGTGAAGTAACTATAACCTTATAGTTTGCAACATTCAAAATATTAATTATCTGGCCTTTTACAGAAAAAGTTGGAGGACCCTTGGTTTAGGTGACCCTCAGTTGAATCTGGATGTAACTCTAGGGTTTGGTTTTCCGCTCCTGTGATGTTAGGGGTGGGCTTGCATTCTCCTTCCTGATCCATCCTTCCCCTGACCCAGGGAAGAGGAGGAGGTTGGGAAGCCATGTTGGAACGCTTGGCAGCACCCTTAGGGCACAATCTCGTCCGCTGCTGAAGGGGGTGCAGAATGGCTAAGAGGAGGAACTGAGGAGGGGTGAGGGTGGAGCACTCCCCCTCTAGCTGGGTGTCTTCAATATAGAGAGTGGCCTGAGTAATCGATTGTGCTCTGCACCCTGGGGTGATCGGAACAATGAAGGCTTGGGCCTTTCCTGTCCTCCCAATCCTTGATTGATTCTTGGAAGCATTTTTCCTCCCATGTGCACTAATTATAATCAATTTCCAGAACCGATTCAGGCAAAACTCATCCCGCACGTGTGCGCGCTTTTCTCTTGCCATGGCATCCGGGCTCCTGGATTACAGATTAACTTGTCCCTGTGCCATTTCATTTGACCCGGGAATGTGGAAATCTTTTCAAGAGACCCTGCATATTTCCCACTTAGGGCTCAGTAGGCAGGAGCAGCTCGAATTTTCTGGACCAGTGATCTTTTTCTGCACCAGTGGGGGCTAATCCAGCCTCAGGACTTCCTCCCTACCCAAGAAAACATGGAACCAGAAGCATTCATAGTTGGAGTCCTGGGGAGGAAGAACCCCAGGCCTGGAACATCTTCTGAGCACCTGCTGTACCCTCCAACCCAGTGATAAGGCAGAGTGGCTGGAGAGACCTTTGACGGGACCTCACTTTCTTCTGGGAGTGTTCTCACTTGGACACCCTGCCAGTAGGGCATGATAGGCTGATATCTGTGTAAATGACAGACATGCAAATCTTGTTGATGTTGGTGGGTATATGATTGGTACTCAATAAATGTTTTTCAGATCAGTGAATAGCAGAGAAAGTAAGTCTGCTGGGCAACCCACCAGGAGTGGTGTCTTGGTCTAACAGTGTTTTCTGATCTCATGGAGGCAGCGCGGTTTGCAGGGTAGCTGCTGGTGTTCTGATGGCGAACTGCTCTTACTGTGCGAACAGAAGCTGCTTCCATAAAGACCTCTGTGGTGCCACGGTCTTAGCAGAGGCCTGGCTCGTACATGTAATTGCAAGCCACAAAATCAGATATACTTGGTGTTTTGGTCTGTTTGGTCCTTGATAAAGCACCGCACACTTGAGTGGCTTAACCAACTGAAATTTATCCTCAAACAATGCTGGAGGCTAGAAGTCCTTCCAGGTGCCAGGAGTGCGGGTGTCTTGGGAGGCCCCTCTCTGGCTTGCAGAAGGCATCTTCCTGTGTCCTCACGTGGCCTTTTCTTTGTGTGTGGATACAGGGAGAGAGAGAACTCTTGGGATTGGTGTCTTCCTCTTCTTACAGGGACACCAAGCGTGTAGGACCAAACACCCCCTTGATGTGACTTCCTTTATCCATAACCCCTTGCTCAAAGTCCTTTCTTCACATACAGTCACCCTGGGGAGCAGTTTCCAGCATAAGGATTTAAAGAGACACAGCTCAGTTCCTACCACTGGATTTAGGGGGTTCTGACTTACCAGCTAATGCAAATCCATAGACTTTTAATTGATAGACCATAAGGGGAACCCCCCTTTTTGAGATAGGCTCTAGCTTGGTAGCCCAGACTGGTCCTGAACTCACTGCAGAGCCTAGGTTGGCCTTGAACTCATGGTAATCCTCATGCCTCAGCCTCCAGAGTACTGGGATTATAGGTGTGCATCACCATACCTGGTTTTGTGTGGTGTTGGGGAATCGAACTCAGGGCCTTGCTCTTGCTAGGCAGGTGCTTTAACTGCTGTGTACTTACTCCAGCCCCCCTTTCCAAGTCCTATCCCCCATGACCTTGGTTGCATTTGTCACCGTAAGCCCCTTGGGTTGGAAAACGAGGATGCATGGACTCTGTTCCATTTTTGGGTGCATTTCCAGCACATAATGGTGCCCAGCGATGTGGCTGCTGCCTCTGAAGGACCTGGCGGCCAGCCGAGGGCTGCCATAGAGGCTGTGCCTTTGGCTGTGCCTCTGGCTGTGCGTCGATCTCCTTCATCTGGGAAGCTGGCAACCACTCACTGAATGGTGACTCTGCGCCACACGCTTGCCAGTCTCTGGGAACCTGGAGGGGAGTGAGGAAGACAGATCCCTGCCTTCTGTGTTCGGAGGGCCAGGCGCAGTCCCCAAAACAGTGACCCCACAAGGTAATCAACAAGGGCTTTTAGGAGAATCACACAGCGGCCGAGGGGCATAGTTGGTTGAATGAACGGGCAACCCCACGTCCCACACAAGGCTCCAACAGGCCGTCCTCTTTCAGTCCGTCTCTTCGTCTGCTGCTGAACAATCACACAGTTCATGAGTTCCACGTCTTCTGCTGCTTTAGAATCATCTTACTTTGGGATTTATTTACCTACTTACCTCTTTTCTGGTTCTGGGGATCAAACCCAGGACCTTTGCTCTGACCTGTACCCCTGGCCCATTTTTATTATTTATTTGAGATGTGGTCTTGCTGGGTTGCCAAGGCAGGACTTGCACTCATGATCCTCCGGCCTCAGCCACCCAGCGTGCTGGGATGACAGGTCTGTGCCCCAGGGCCCAGCTCGCTTTTTAAAAAATTGAAATCTAGACATCAGAAATGGTCATGCCTTAGGCATAAAGCTTGATAACATTTTACCAGCCAAACACAACCCTATAAAAGAGCCAGGGCGTCATTAGTGTTTCCCACGCCTCCTTCACATCCCTGTGTCATCACTGACACTGGCGTGACCTCTGCATTTTGTGGGATGCTAACTTACCAGCCAACAAGATACGTGAGTCGGATGGTAGGATGTCAAAACTCCCTATTGTGGAACACAGCTTTGCAAATCTGGGCTCTTAAGGGGTGCCGTTCCTCCAAAACAGAAACCTGTGAGCGTGTTCCTGTCCCCTCTGCTTACAGGCATGGCTCCCTTCTTAGTTCCCCAAGACATCCTCTGACAGAGAAGGAATTTCAACGCCCAGCACTCCGCCTGTACATGGATCAGAGAGCCAACGGGCTGATGAGGATTTAATCAGTTTCTTTACACACTTTTCCTTCGACCATGGCTTTGTTCAGGACCCCTGACTCCACTGTGTTTAGCACAGTTTCATACAGAGGCAGGGCATTTTCAAATCAAATTCCCTGGCTCTTCAGAATCTAGAAAAATGTAAGAGCTACAGAATGTCATGTCCAAGGCCACAGGAAGAGCTGATTTCCAGGTAGGACAGGTGATGATGCCAGGAGACACGGGTGTCCCGTGCCCACCCAGCCTCCTTCTCAGGCAAGGCTGGGCCCACAGGGCTGCGTCCCCACCAGAAGCTCTGGGGTTAATCTTCCTGAATGCCGCTTAACAGGTGGGACATCTCGTCGTCCCTGTGGCCGGGCCTCTGGTTCTATAAATCTGCAGCGGGCCCGGTGCTCTGAATTCTTAATCAAGCCTGTTTCCTTTATTAAGCTTCGAGAGCAGCAGTGATTTATAAGCTGGGCTTTCATTTGGTGGAGAAAATGAAATTCATTTCACAAACCCGTAAGTGTGGTCCAAATCAATTGGCCACGATGCTTCGCTATTTCATCCTCCATGTCACACTGATCTTTTAACTTGATTGTTCTGGTACCAAGTATTCACTTAAAAGCCTCCGCTGGGTTTTCTGTACATCCCCAAAATACTATTAGCCCCTGCCCAATGATCATTATCAGTCCCGCCGTTGGGCTTTCAGATGACAGAAATTGGGAGAGGATGGCCTGAGCGGCGGGGGAGTCTAGTGGGACTCGGATCATCAGGGGCCACCATTACTAGGAGGTCGTGGGGCACCTGCAGGCCGCTGGGGGTCCCCTCAGACTCTGCCGTGGCAGTGCTTCTGAGAATGGGGAAATGATACCCTGAGAATTCTACAGCAGAAGCTGAAAATTCTAGGGGTGCTTGGAGTTACATGGGCTGGAGCTGGAATGTCCCCCCAAAGTGCTTGGAAAGGAACTGGGTCCTGTGGTTAATTGGACCAAATGGGTCAATCTATTGTTAGGCAGGACTTGATCAGAGGGGTGGGTTGCTGAGGGCGTGGCATGGGAGGGGCCAGTCTTGTCCCTGGCTCCGCCTTTTTCTCTCTGTACGACTTTTCGGCCGTACCTACCATGAGTTACCTGCATTTATGCCAGGTGCTCTCAGAGGTGCCGGCTGACAGAGTTGTTGCTGAGTACTGTACCCCGGTGGCAGGAAAGTGGCCAAGATAGGGAGGGTCTGTGTCGCCACATCAGCCCCTTTGTTCCCTTGACAAATGATTGTCCAGAGCAGCTGGTGTGCCAGGGAGTCTGGAAGGTAATTAGGGGGCACAAAGCCAGGAATGCCTCGCATGGTGGGTGAGGGGCCGTGGGAAGGGTGTGATACTGATGGTTAACGCTCTACCTGGCAGGCACTGGCACGCTGTATTTGAAGTCCTCCGGCGGCCCATGGGCCTTCCCTCTCGGAGATGGGCCATCGGGACTGGGAAGGCTGAGTTACCCAAGATCACTGCCGTTAGCTTGCCACGGGGCTCCCGGCCAGGTCTGCTGAGCTTCCTGCATGAACTGTGCACGTAGCTTGGCTTCGGGGTACCTGTGAAGCTGCAGCAGGGTGGTGAGCGCGTGTCCCCCGAATGTCACGTGTTGAAAACCTGGCTTACCACGCAGCAGTGTCGAGAGATGGGATCTTTGGAGGGGATGGGGCCCACGCTCCTGGAGAAATTAATCCAGCTGTGGAAGAATGGGTATCATGAGAGGCTGTGAAAAATATGTATGTATGTATGTATGTATTTAGATCAGGTCTCACTCTGCAGTCTGGCTGTTCCTGAACGCACCATGTAGCCCTGGCTGGCCTCCTACTCATGACAGTCAATTCGCCTGCCTCAGCCTACTGAGTGCTGCGATTACAGGCGTATACCACCATGCCCAGTTTATATGGGAATCAAACTGAGGACCTTGTACCTGCCAGGCTGTAAAAAAGTCCAAGCTGGCCTTGGTCTCAGGACAATACTACTGCCTCAGCCTCCCAAGTGCTGGGATTACAGGCGTGTGCCAAAAAAAAAAAAATTTTTTTAAGCAGCTTTCTCTATCATGCACTGTGATGGGTGCCTCCAGCAGGAAGCCCTCGCCAGAGGCTAACCAGGTACCATGACATGTTCTTTCACTTCCTGCTTCCAAAACTGTGAGCCAAGTAAGCCCCTGTGCTTCATAAATGAACTGGGCTTGGATATTTCATTACAGCAATAGAACGCAGACTAAGACAGCACATAATCAAGCAAATGACCAGTGCTTCTGCTTGTCACAGTAGGAGTGATTGCCTGCTCTGAGCAGACCCTGTCATCAGAGGGACCCAAGAGGTGGCTCACAGCAGGTGGGCAGGTGGGAGACACCCTGGAGGCACAACATAAGACTGGGCTGTAGTTCCGTGGCGGGCACTTGCCTTAGCCCTTCTGGGTCTGTGAACTGGTCCCTGGTACCACCCCAGACTCCCAGAAGATGCAGCACAGTGCATGGCGTAACCAAGTCCGTGGGGTGGGCTGCAGAGGTGCTGCAGCCTGCAGGAGATTCCTCGAGTCGGTACAGGCCACATGCAGCCAGCTCCTCAGGTCTCTGCCTGGCTGGAGGTGGAGCAGGGCTGGGGGCAGGCAGGCTCCAGGCAGGAAGAAGCCATGGCCTAGTGGAGCTTGGGCTGCCCTGAGGATCTCGGGCCTTCGTGAAAGCTTTAGAATGACACTGAACAGCTGAATGGCATCTGACTTAAATTTCAGAGACAGCCTTCTCCCTGCAGGTCACTAGGAAGCCAGTGTAGGTACACTCTGGAGCCCATTTTGCAAGGCGATGGGGTGGGAGGAACCTTGTTTAAGGGACAGCTCAGTCACCTCACAGGGGACATCTCAGTTACTACACATGGTGTTTGCGCCCTGGGAAAGTCCTCTTTGGCGAAGTGGTGCTAGCATTAATTACACTTTGGGGAAGCCCCTAGGAGTGGGGAGCCAGGATGAGGTGGGTAGCTGGTTTGTTCCCACCTATACCAATATCCTGAAAACTGGTGTGTTGGTGTTCATAATGTCCAAAAATCTGTACGTGTACAGCACACGCGACTCAGACAGTGGCTGGCTGGGTTTGGGTGGAAGGCCGCTGGTGAGGACCACATGGCACACTTGGGACTGGGGTGATGCGTGGGGTTCAGGGATGTCTGCTGCTGTCAGGAGGAAGTGCTGGGTAGGGACAAGTGTCAGCAGCTGCTAATGGTGCCCCCTGGTGACCTTTTGGTGATAATAGTGTCAGACACTTGATAAGGACGTGCTGGCAGGAAACACCCGATGTTTACAGAGCCATGTTCTCAGCCTCGGTTCAAAGTGCAAGCTGCTGGTGTTTGCAGCCAGGGCCGGTCTGCCTCAGCCACGCTGGAAAACAGAGGGCATGCCCCGGACTTTCCAGTGTCCTTGTCCGCAGTAGCGCTTCATCCTGCCTCGTAGTTTTCCACAGGCAGGCCCCACTCACCGCCTCCCATGTCGGTAGCCTTTCGGTGGCCGCAGGACCCTGCTGCCTCACTCTCCTTCAGTGACAGTGACATCCTCTTCTCACGTGACTTACATGGCGTGCATTCCTGCCTTAGAATCTTTGCAGGGCCTGTTGTCTCCAAGGAGATATTCCCACCTTCCTCTCCTCTTTCCAGTCTCTGCTCAGATGTCATCTAAGCAGGGAGACCCGTGGTGACCGTACTGTGGGACTCAATTGGAAGCTGCCCCTTAGTTCTTGCGGCCCCACCCACATTAACACTCAGTGCCTTTCTCCTCCCTCCCTCCCTTCTTTCCTTTCTTTCCTCTTTTGTTCTTTTTTTCTTCTCTTTCCTTCACTAGGTTCAACCTTGGAGTCCTCCTGCCTCAGCCTCCCCAAGTGCTGGGACGACAGGCCTGTGCCGCCGTGCCCACTCCCACTTATTTTTTTTCGCACATTCACGATACTTTTAGCATGTGCGGGTGATACACAGTTATTACATTGCACCTGGGGGTCGGTGCATACATACGCCTGTCACTCGTGTCTCCGCCCCTTGCCCTCCCTGCCCCGTATCTCTCCTCCCCGTATCGCTTCATCTTTTCTTCATGTCTGTCGTCTTTTCTTTCTCCCTGCTAGACTACAAGATCCATAATGACAGAAAGTTTTGGTAATTTTTTTTTATCCCCCGGAGTTTGCCCCAGGCTGGCCACAACATAGATGCTCAGTTGATGTTTAGAAAATACGATTGTTCTAATTTTCTGAACCCTATGTGATAGAGCTCTTTAAACCTCATCTTATGAATGAGGAAACTGGGAGGCTCAGAGAGGTGAAGTCACTAGCCCCAGTCACACAGTGCTTCTGGTATAATCACAGCTGTAATTCCAGGAAGCTCCTTAATGTGGGGTGAATTGAGGGAGAGAGGGAGAGGCGCCCAGCTTGCTTCTAGTTTCTCCTTGAGATGAAGTTGTTTTTTTATTTTTCTCTTTTCTTGAGACAGGGTCTCACTCTGCAGTCCAGGGTGGTCCTGTCCTCTCTACATAGCCCAGGCTGGCTTTGAACTCATGACAATCCTCCTGCCTCAGCCTCTCGAGTGCTGTTACAGGCATGCACCACCATGACCAGCTAATTTTTATGTAGTGCTGGGGAACCAAACTCAGGGCCTTGTGCATGCCGGGAGGTGCTTTCACCGCTGAGCTGTGCCTCTAGCCCCACAGAAACCCTCCATCCTGTGTCCAGCTGCACATGATCCTCTGGGACCAGCTCTCTTCTCCTTGGCGGTTGGTCCATGGGCTTCGCCAGCTGTGTCGGAACCAGGGGGTCAGCAGTTTTACGGGACTTCAGGAAATGGGCCAAGACTCTAGACGGAGGTCAGGCCATCTTGACGGGGTCTGCGGGAACCCCGTCCATCAGCTTCTGCTACTGGCCTCTGGAGTCTCCCATGGCGGACCCGGGACACCTGAGGTCTGTGTCTGTCCAAGGCAGTGGCTCTCCGATGTTCTCTTCTTTACCAAGAGCCTGCTGGTTTTCCTTAGGAGACCAGCGGCCCCCTCTGCTGCATCACGGGTCTGTGACTCAGGTGGTGTTGGCTTCCCACCTGATCCACAATGGGCAGAAGACTCGGCATCCCTCTTGGGGCCCTTGGTGCCTGGCCTTGGTGATTTGTAGGGTGGCTAAGTGACCCGAGTGGGTCTGATGACAGTCAGCTCTCGGACTTTGGCAAGAGCCCCCAGGAAGGTCACTTTCTCTTTCTCCAGGGTTCCTGAGCTTGCAAAATGGGAATTTGGGGGTGGAAATCCTGATGGCCTTTGTGGGGAGCCACAAATGGAAGGTCTGTCTGGGAGTGAAGTCAACCAGAATGGAGGAGATGACCCAGGGGTGGAAAGCGATGGACCTTTGGCAACATGAGCTGAGCCCCTGGACACAGGTGGGCCTGAAAGCGGCTCTCCTGAGCTCTAAAGTTACGTGAGGCAGAGTGTCCTCTCCTCTGTTCAGCCAGCTGCGGTTTGATTTCTGTTACTCTGAAGATGTCTTAATGCAAACGGGCTTGGGTTTTAGGTGGGGCAAGTGAACAGATGAAATTGTTTATGTCCCCACACAGTCGCCAATGGAAAAGCCTCTAAAATTAGGGAGTGGGACCCTTTCAGACTTGCCTGAATAGAAATGATGAATGTCTAAAATCAGTTTCCAATGGCCCAAACAGGTATTTTCTCATTTCTTTAAGTGAAAAGTTGAACTAGGTGGTGCAGAATGTGTCTCTCGGCAAACTGGGGCGCAGTGTGTTTACCGTTTATGGGTCCTTCAGTGCCTTACTTGTCCTGTTGAACCTGTGCAGAGACCCGAGGGCCTATTTGCCCTCCACCCTGGCACTCACCAGCCTTCCTTTCCTGTGAAAGCCTTCTGAACTACCCATCTAGGCCATATTCCTAGAATCTTAAACAGCCAGGGCCAACTAATTTATACTAAAGTGTAAACAGCTAATACTACAATGGTTTCAGTTTGATATTTTTAGGAGAAGGAAGTATTTCAACCCAAACAATGAGAGTAGCAGGAACTTCAGAAGGTATTGGGGAGAGTTGGAAGCAATTCTTTTGGGGGAGAACAGAGGCTCTGGCATGGTCGTTTCACTTACACTTGCATTTGTAATTCCTATATGGGAGAAGGGCAGGCACTTTCAGAGCCTTGTACGCTGCAAACTCAGGGTGGGTGAGGAGGAATCAGGGGTTAGCTTGGGCCTCTCTGTCTCTTCCCCCACTCCCTTAGGACAGGGCTGATGGGTGACCCAAGCTGCCCATCAGAGGCCCAGAATAGCCTGGCGCTATCCCTGAGGTCATCCTCCCAGCCAGGGACTCAAGGACAGAGCAGCCCGTGCCCTGTGGCTGTGGGGGTTGCCACCTCGCACCTGATAAGTGGGAGCTGAGTTTCACAAAAGCCCATCCAATGGGACCTGGTTTCAGGAAAAGACGCTGGCTGCTATCGGCCCAGGCAGAGGAATTGGAGACATGGCCAGCTAATGCACTGCTGGCCGAGGCCCAGGCCCCGGCGGCCCTTTCCTCTGAATTCCTCCCTAATCAGCTGAATTAGCCTGTTGGTGGACTGGGGGTTGATGGACGGTCACCTTTTCAAGGTACTCCAGGCTGGGGAAAAATGGCCTATTTGCGATTGAGTGTTTTCCCAGCCTCAGTCATTTTCCGCTCTTGCCCTGGCACTTCTGGGCCTGGGCAGCCAGTGCCCCACACCGCCCAGCAGACCTGCTCCCAGCCTACTCCTGGGGCGGCCTGCTGCTTCACCCCCGCCTCCTGGGTGACAGGAAGGTGCCCTGGGCAGTAACTCAGTCTCAGGCTGTCCTGCGGTCATCTTATTTAGAGGCCTCGTAGGGCAGGGCATCCTTGGCACCGCGAGGTCTCCCCAAGGTGGGTGGTGGCCACCCATTGGAATGGGAGACCAGGGGTCCTGGTGGGAGCTGGCCTCCAGGCTCCACGGCGGCCACATGGGATGGGATGCCACTGGGTAGGCTGCCAGGCTGCAGAGCCCCGCTGCTGACCAGAGGGTACAGTGACGGCCCCATGTGGGCCCGTGTCCCGGGGCTGCTCCTGGGGACCTAATGCCGCATCTGCAAGGAGATCATGACCTTTGGGTTGAAAGTGGCTGGGCTCCCTCACAACCTGAGCAGAAGGGGCCAAGGCGCACACACGGGACGCGGGTCCTGGGTCTAAACATGGCAACTCCCATGCAAGATTTTCTATGAAGAAACCTACAGGTGGCATGCATTCATCACATGACCTTTTTTTTTTCCAAATGTGGGGCAGGGGGGAAGAGGGGAGGATCCTGAGTTCAAACCCAGTCTGGGCAAGTTAGCAAGTTAGTGACGCCCGCACCTGGACTTAAAAGAAAAAAAGTGTCAAAAAGGGGCAGAGGATGGAGCTCAGTGTGAAGACCCCAGAAAAAGAGAGAGAGAAAGAGAGAGAGAGAGGTTCATGATGTTTGAAGATGGAAGAAATCAAACTTTCTGCATTGATTTCATTGTACATGACATGTGATTTAAAAACACACATCACACTAAACAAACAAATCACACAGCGAAGCAAATGCCACACTCTTCCGTCAGTGCCCGGACTCAGGGTGGTGGGAAGTTATCTTGGGTGTCTCCGCTGAGAAGTATGGCCTTGCCCTGGAGGTATGGTCGTCTCAGACTCGGAGTCCTGCCACAGGCGGGAGCCTGGGGGAGGGGGGAGGTGGTTCTGCAGGCAGAGGGGACACTTTCAGGAGTGGAAGTTTTCTGATAGCCTTTGATTTAAGTGCGTTTAAATTTTTCCAGTGCTTGGAATGCATTTGGAAAGGGGGGAAAAAGAGAGAAAAGGAAGTGAACAAGGCAGTTTGGGGAACACTGTGCTCAGCACTGCCCTGCTGGGGAGTCTAACACTTTACGTAGGAGGGGCTGTGATAAGTCCTGCACAAAGGAGACTCACTAACGCAAAACAAATCTGGAACTCTGGCCACCACACAGAACAAAACAGTGTCCAGGGAAGAGTTCAGGAAGCACTAACCCAGGGCATGGTTCTTTGGAATTATTATTATTATTATTATTATTATTATTATTATTATTATTGAGACAGCATCTCACTCTGTAGCCCAGGCTGGCCCCGAACTCACTACGGAGCCCAGGCTGGCCTTGGACTCACAGCAATCCTCTTGCCTCAGCCTCTCTGGTTGTATATCGAACCTTTGATCTTCCTGCCTTAGCATCCCAGTGGGCTGAGATTACAAGCATGAGGCACTGGGCCTCTGGCATTCCTGTGAAAGAGACAATGAGACGGAGCAGATGTGCCTGGCATGGGGTGATGCAGGGCCGGGCTAAGGAAAGGACCCCTCCTCAAAGCCCCTGGGGTTCAGCTGTGTTTGCCCGTCCTGGTGGAACTGAGCTGAGATGGGGAAAGCGGGGATTGCGACCAGCGCTGACCAGGGCGTGTGTCTTGGGCATATGTCAGGGACCTCACCAATTCTCACTTGAGAGACTGAGGGAGCCCTGCTCACCCGTTCCCTTACTGGCCCGTGAGTGTGGCATCTTCCAGCCTGCTTATGGGATTGAGATGCCTGGAAATTTAGGGTTCGGACAACTCACCTTGTTGTGATTAACGACAGAGTCAGCGGGCACACTGTAGAAAGTGAAACACAGAATGAATGGCTGGTGTGAAAGTCACTGTCAGCGGCTTTACCCTCCAGACATTGGTGAACGCAAGGATTAGCATGGGAAGTTTTCTACATGACATGTGGAGCAAGACACTTTTCCTTTCCCTCCCTCCATCCTCTGCCCCTTTTTGACACTTTTTTTTCTTTGTGATACTGGGAATTGACTCCAGGGCCTTCGCACTGACCTCTATCGCCAGCCTATTTCTTAGTTCTGATTTTGAGGCAAGGTCTCTTTAAGTCACTACATTGCCCGGGCTGGACTCACAAACTTGCAACCCTCCTGTTTCAGCCTCCCAGAGTGCTGGGATTACAGATGTGTCCCACCACACCTGGCTCGCAAGATGCACTTCTAGAGAGTTTAAGCCAAAAAAAAAAAAAAAAAAAGGGTTCCAAGCATCACCCCATCTTCCCCTCCCATCATGTTGTAGACGGAGCAGGTTATAGGGTTTCCTTTTAACCCGTTAAAAAAATTGGGACTCAATAGAGTTAAGAAAACCTTTAGTCACTTGCTTACTTACTAATGGAGTTGGGGTGTGAGCTCTAATTTGTTCTCTTTGTATCCTTAGTTTTACACACACACACACACACACACACACACACACACACACCTTTTTAATTCTGCCATCAGATTGGATCCCCTTAGCCCCAGTCTCCTGCCAGCATGCGCGTCCTTCCGTGGTCGACCCTGGGCAGGGACTATCTCCTCCTACCAGCTGCATGGGTCCTATTCTGAGGTCAGGCATCTTTTCCCAGTGGTGCTGCGCAGGCGCTTTGGGTGGCCCCGTGCAGTTGGGACTCCACCCCGCTGCTCCACCACCCCCCACTCCCTCCACCCCGCCGCTCCACCCCGAGGTCTGGGCTCCTCCCAGCGCCCTGGCTCCTCCGAAGGGAATCAGCAGCAACATCTCCATCAATCTTTGCTGCTCTGTCTTTAAAAATACATAACCCCCAAAATGAGGTTCCATTAAACAAACTTATGAAATATGAATGGGATTCTCCCCGTGGCCCCGCCGAGAGCGCGCGGGTCAGCTTGCGGGATGCGTGGTGCAGCTGAGATCTTGCTCCGTGTTTCTCAGAGGGGCGCCACGCAGTCGTGAAGAATGGGACCTCGAGTCCAGGTACACTGTGACCCTCAATGCAAAGGACGCGAGCAATTGCTGAACTGCGAAGACCAGCCGAGTGTGCCCAAGCGTGTGTTCCCACTCATGCTTGTAACGTCTCGTGGGAAATCAGATGTCTTCAGATTTAGCAAATTTGCATCTGTGGAGCAGTAGGGGAAGCCGGGTGGTTAGAATCATGGATATGAAGCCACATCGACTCACTGCTGGAGGCTGGCTCTGGCATGGGTTTGCCTCCAGAACCCTGGACAAGTTACTTGACCTCTTCCATGTCTCAGTTTCTCTGCCTGCAAAACAGGGTATCAGTCTTACGTGTGGGGTGATTGTGAGGGTTTAATGAGTTCAAACAGGAAAGGCATGGTGCAAGGTATCATTTATGGCTGTGATCACAGCCTTGCTGATACAAGGGACCAATTCTGCTGATGTGACCGGAGGTAGCACTCAGGCAGCACTGTGAGAGATGAGGAGCAGCTGTAAATACGGACGAAGACACTCACCTGTTAGCGCCTCCTGCTGTGTGGTCCAGCTCTTAGCAGATCATGAGTCCAGGGTTGGAGACCCCTGACCTACTGGACAGTAGTTACCATGATTAGATACGCATACCCTAGTTTAAATTTTTTAGAATTATATAGTTAACGCACGACCTCCAGAAAAGCTACGTTGGCTGGAGAGAACAAATCTCATACCCTCATTCCCATTCTCCCTGGAAACGTGATCTGATCGTACAAACCTTACAGCTGGCGCTCTCCTCAGAACCTGATTGCCCTCTTTCCACAAGTCATCAACATAACTGCTGTTTGTTTCCCCAGGCTGCCGGCCCAGGGGGCTGGAGGCGGGTGGCTCCACCACAGAAATGACTTTTCTTACATTTCTGGAGGCCTGGGAGTTCAAGATGGGGCAAGGGTGGCTGGCGATGGCTGCTCTCTTCTGGTGCCTTCTCAACATCTTTCCTAAGGACTTATTTAAGTCTAAATTTTCTGTGCTTTTTTTTTTTTTTTTTTTTTTTTTTTTTTTTTTTTTTTTTTTTTTTTTTTTTTTGATGCTGAGGATTGAACCCAGGGCTTTCATGCAGAGATACATCCCAGTCCATTTTTTAAAATTATTTTTTAAATTTTGAGACAGGCTCTTGCTAAGTTACTAAGTTGTCCAATCTGGGCTCAAACTTGTGATCCTCCTGCCTCAGCCTACCAGAGTACTTAGGATGAAAAGTGAGCACCACCATGCCCAGCTCCAGATGGACTCTTCTTTTAAGGCCACTGTACACTGGATTAGGGCCTAATCCCCAAGACCTCATCCTAACACGATTACCTCTTTACAGACCCTGTCCCCAAATAAAGTGACATTGTGGTGTGTTAGGGGCCAGGGCTTCAATATAAGGATTTCGAAGGGACACATCTCAGTTCTCAATGTCCACTATTGAGCTGGGACAAGGCTAGAACACCAGGCTCCTTTCTGAACCAGCGACGGCAGATCCTTTTGGCATTGTGGGACAGTTCTTGTGTTCCTGATAGCTTGGGAGCTCAGTGTGGAGAGGGATCCTGTGCTCATATCCGAGGTCAGTGAGACAGACGGAGAGGCCAGTAGCTGAGGAAAGGCCTGGGAGTGGCTGTGACCATGAAGTGGGGGACGTTCCTGTGGCTGAGCCCACCTCCAGCTGACCCGCTGTGTGGTTTTGTTTAGTCTCTTGCCACACAGAGAGCCACATGTTGTGTGGTGGCCACTCCTGCAATGTGACTTTGCTCCTGTTCTGGTCCTCCCACTCTGACCACCAGAGTTGATCGTGCAACGGACAGACTGGCACTTACTTCCAGGCAATGGCTGAGGAGGGATGGACGTGGCCAAGTCCATGTGACCGATGCCCCTGGGCGCAGAACTTGGCTTTGGAGAGTCAGTTGCCTCTGGCCCAGCTGGGTTTTCTCCTCTCCTCAATGGCCAGCTGCTTTGTGGTCTGTTGGACCCAGTGTCTGGACTCTATTCCCTAGTGGTGCTGATAAACAAGGCCTGGTTTGTGGACAGGGAAAGGAGTTCAGGTGCAGCCCTTCCTGGATTCTAATTCATTTTTGAAAGATCTTAATGTATCCTGTTTAAAATTGTATCTTCTAGTGATGAGGGGATATGCAAGGAAAGGCTATGGAAACGGTTTCTGTATAACCCAACCATTCATTCTTTCAGTTCCTTAATAATTCACCAAATACTAAGGACTCAAGCGTACAGAATAGTATAGCTCATTTGAGAAAGGTAGACAGCAGGGCTGGGGACATAGCTCAGTGGTTAAAGTGCCTGCCTAACAAATGCAAGGCCCTGGGTTCTATTCTCCAGCACCACATAAACTGGGCATGGCGGCACATGCCTATAATCCTAGCACTCAGGAGGCTGAGGCAGGAGGACTGCCATGTATTTGAGACCAGCTAGGGCTATAATAGTTCAGGACCAGCCTGGACAACAGAGAGAGGCCCTGTCTTAAAGAAAGACAGTGAAGCTGAGGACAGCATAAGGGGCCATCTCTTGTACTTCACGGCCTCTTCCTGACGTCCATTCCCATGAAATTCCACCATCTCGAAGACCCACAAAGACCTTGGCTTTGAGAAGAGTACACAGTAGCACATCAGTGCTGGGAGAAGAGATCTTAGAGACCCAACTCAGATCCCTCCCTGTCAAGATGGTATGGCACAGGATGTGAAGACCAAGGGGTCCGTTTGGGTCTCACATGTCCTGCGTGGATGAGCAGGACCTGGGCTCCGTCTCATCCTGGTGCTGCCCCGCCTGGACCCCCTCGTGACCTTGGAATCTCCACATGTGCAGAAAACACATTCTACCTCCTCAGCGTTGAGCAGAATCACCATCGGAACTGCTTCATTGCAGAGACGTTGCCTACGTATTTCCAAAGACCTATCAGAAAGGACATGTTCCTTTTAACCTTCCTTGGCCCACGGAGAACAGCATCTGTGTGTCCTCATCGCTGCTCACCCTGGATGTACACATTCACACCTAGAACAACTGCAGAAACAGATCCAGCTCTTTCTGCCAGAGAAAGAAACCACACTGTGGTTATTTCAAATTTCACTTCTTTGATTGACTCTATATTTGACCTACTCTGTGACTTTGCACATGTTAATTGCCAATGTGCATTTGTTGATTCTGTTCGGAATTGCCTGTTCATGTTCTTCACCCATTTTTCTATCATAGGGCTTTTTAAGAAAATAAATTCATTAACAACCATGCTTCATCTAGAAATAGGAAGATTATTTCTATAATTGAAATGTTAACCTATTGGATTGTGCAGATATTCTGCTATCCTTTTTTTTTAGAAATGGCTAAGGGGTGTTGGTAGTGTGAACCCTTCGCGTCCTGGTGGTTAGTTCCCTAAGTGGCTTCCTCCTGACTGTGTATAACTTGCTTAGTTTTTTCTTGATTAAACCTTTCAGTGCTTTGTCTGTCTCTTTGTTTTGGATTTTTAGAATCCGAAATCACAATTTTCTCTTCTTCCCTTTGTGAAGAACTCTTTGTACTTTGCTGTGTTTTTTTCCTAACTTCCTGAGTTTATGCTCTGCAGACTTAAATTGTATCCTTTCAAGTATAATAATAGTACCATTTAATACTATGACTTTTGCTTCTGATTACGGCATTGGGCACTTCCTCCAAGATCTTTGATATGTGCTGTATTCCTGTTATTGTTAATCTCTTTGTTATGATGATGGCTTCTGATTTTCCCTTTGTCTCAGGTTTGTTGGGGGAGAGGAGCTTCACATGTTTAATTGGCTATAGTTTTTAAATATCTTTTTTTTTAAGTAGCTGCCATTTGTATTGCCTTGTGGTCAGAAAATAATTATGTTTTCAGCAAACTGCTCACTCTGACATCTTGAGTTCAGATCAGACATTTGCATCTCAGACAGGCCGGAGAATGTCCCCTGTTTCTTGAAAGGCTTAAAATTGGAGGAGTCCTTGACCCTGGATGGAATGGGATCTCCGGGGGAGGAGGAGGAAGAAAAAAAGTGGTATTTCTCACTAACTAGGGGGCTGTTTATCCCCCCAAGCCTCAGTTTCTCCATGTAAAGGGGGTGATGGGGGGGGGGGAATGGGAGCAACCGCAACTTCACTTCCTTCTTGGAGCCAAGTGGTTCCTGCTCACAGCTGTGATGGGAGGTGGGGCCAAGGCCACGTGGGGCTGCCTCAGAATCAACACTTTCCTCCTGTGCTGTCTGTCATCCGTCATCTACCTGCCTACCTCCCATCCTCTGTGCACGCACACATGTGCGCCTTGCACTGGGGACCATGCCCAGGGCCTTCACCCTGAGCTGCATCCCCAGCTCACATTTATTTTGATTTTGAGACAATCTGTTATTAAGTTGTAAGTTGCCCAGGCTGGGCTCAAACTTGCGATCCTCCGGCCTCAGCCCCCTTCAGTGCTGGGGTCACATGCACCACCACACCCGGAGCATATCACAGCCGGGGAGTCCCTCGCGTTCTGACAGGCCAGACTCTGCTCCTCCAGGGAGATGAAGGCTGGCACGACATGGTCAGCGATAGTTCTGCTTTACAAGAATCTGGGGGTCAAAGCTTCCTGGGTGCCTCCCTCTGCTGAGAGCCCCCAGGTGAGCGTGTGTCTTGGGGACTCCCCTTGGCGGGACTGGATTCCCACCATGCCCAGCCGGGCAGCGGGTCTGGCCTGCTGTCTGTGTGCTTGAGGCCTGCGTGGAGCCCACCTTCTGGGGTCCCCGGCAGGGCAGGTCACTGAACTTTGGTTTTTTCATTTCAAGAAAAAAAAAAAGCATTGCCCATTATAGAGTCTGGTTTACAAAACAGAGCGGGGAGAATGTTTTGGTTCTGTATGGCTTAAGTTAAGGGGAGAGAGAGACAGACAGACAGAGAGAGAGAGAGAGAGAGAGAGAGAGAGAGAGAGAGAGAGAGAGAGAGAGAGAGGTGTGGAAACAGACATGAGAGGAACGGCCCTATTATTGGGGACCTCATTAAAGAGGCCTGGAAAAGGTTAGAGCGTTCGCAGACTATCCATCTTAATCTCCCACGCCGCACAGTAACCTTGGCGAGCGTCCCTGGCCCTGGCTCCCGTCCAAGCTGGGATCCCGCGGCCCCGCCTTTCCTGCTGGCCACCCTCATTAGCACTGTATATTAGCCCAGGGGAGCCCTGGCCACAGGGCATGGGACGCAGGGGCGCGGGCAGCTCACTGCTCGCACCTCAAGGCCCACTCATCGGCCAGCAGGTGCAGTGGTGGCCCCGGCCCCAGGCCGCGGGGAGGAGGAAGCCAGGAGTGGCGTGCAGCCCCAGTGGTGCTGAAAGGTGGCACGGCCATTCACCTGGTGCTGCCTGGTTCCCATCTGGGCTAACAGCTTCTGACGGGCTTCATTATTTGAGAAACTGGAGGCCTCTGGGTAAAGGCCTTTCACTGGTTCTGCACACACCGTTGGATCCTTTTCAGGGTCCATATTACGACACAGAGGAGTGGAAACCATCAGGCGTGAGACATTCTGGACTTAATTCTTTCTGGGCTTCTTTCTACTTTTCCTAATTGAATTGTTTTAAGGCAGGGTCTTGTTCTATAGTCTAGGTTGATCCTTAATTCACCATGTAGCCTATGTGGCCTCGAACTCCCAGCAATTCTCCTGCCTGAGTTTCCCAAGTGCTGAGATTATAGGTGTGCACCACTTTTATATGGTGCTGGGGAATCGAACCCAGGGTCTTGAGCATGCTAAGCAAGTGCTTTAACCTCTGAACTATGCTCCTAGCCCTCTCTTCAGTAATCTTTAATTCTTACTCTGCCAAAAGACGAAGGGGAGGACAAGGAGGGAGAATTGAGATAATCATTGATAGTAAACACATTGCCAATATGACCCTCTTCCCACATCTGGGCCCAAGGCAGACATCACTAATCAGTGACTGCACCCTTCCACAGTGAGCTCAGATCAGGATACAGCCCTGTGGGCTGTCACCAAGTGACCGGAGTGATTAGGTCAGTATTGGCACAGCTGGCCTCAGACCACTCTTGGGTACCATGGATGCTGTCTGGCAGACACTGATGATTTCATTCAGGCCCCTTATGAACAAGTCCAGCGGCAAGTACTAGTCATGATGATGCTATTGATGTTGATAAAATTGCTTTGTACTTTTTCATAGAGTGGATATTCCTTAAATATGTAATTAGGGCACATATTTGCTTGCAAATAATCAGTTTTGTTAGGAAAGATGAAATACCAAAATCTGTTCTTGTTGTTTTAGAATTTTGTTTGAGAAAATCCCCCTCTTAGGCAGGATAATTCATGTAGGATAGAAACCACTTTCTCATTCCAGGGCCCAGAACTTGGCCCATCAGCTATCTCCATCCCTGGCCTCAGGAAACCCATAAGCAATTACATCATTCTGTCCCTCTGATCTCAGTGATTGGCTGAACAGTCAGGACATGACCAGTTAAAGCGCGCCATTTCTCTGGCTTTGGTGATTGGTTCAGAGCAGGGCATGTGACCCAAACTAGGTATGTCAGACGTGGATTCAGCATAGATTTGAAGATGTCTATGAGGAAGTCCTTTAACTCTGATGTGTGTGTGTTTGTGTATGTGTATTTTTTTTTACTTTTTTCTATTTTCCCATTAGTATATGTATATTAATAAAATATATGTACATAATGTTTACCTTGAGATTAAGTATTTTGTGTACTTTTTTCCATCCTGAGAGCAGCTAATAAGCAAATATATGAAATAAAAGGATACACACCTACAGGTGGAGAAGGTGGTTTTCTACTCTTCTCTCATTAATAACTTGAGGTACAGTAGCCATTACTGGGTGATCTCAGTAGAGTCAGACATTTGCTGTGTCAGAAGCGGACAGGGCAGTAGACACCCTGCCTTTCCCATTCTGCCATGTCACCTCATTTGGAACAATATTTATTATACATGAGGCAATAACTCTCTGACTCAGAAGCCACGTTACCAAGGTCTGAGGTCATCAGCTTTGAACTCGGCATTGGGGCAAGGTCCTCTTGTCCACCCCTTGGCCTTGGGGTCTAGGGATTTTCCAGTGAGGGCTTTTTAGCAAGTAGAGCTGAGCCTTCTCATGGAAGGCTACTGAGTGTCCCTTCAAGGACTTCTTGGGTCCTTGGCAGAGAGGTGTGGTCTGCCTGCCGGAGTTAGGGTTGAGAGGTCCAGCGAGAGCCCTAGAAAGAGCTTAGAAGAGAGAGTTGCAGATGAAGCCCTGATGACTTTTCTCGAGCCCCTGGATTCAGCCACCCCTGAAGCTTCTATGCATAGGTTTTTAGTGGATTGAGCTAAAAAGATTCCATATATATATATATATATATATATATATATATATATATATATATATTTTCTGCTTAAGCTAGTTTGAATCAGGTCTCTGTCACTTCCACAAAAAACGTCCGAAAGCAGGTGGATAATTGGGGCCTGGGAAGGATCCCGTTGGAACCATGTGGATAATCAGAATTGATCAGTGGATGAGATTGATGACTTGGGGACTGGGGGCCTTTCCCTACCATCTCCCCATGATCACTCGCCTTTTAGGAGTCTCAGTTTTCCATTATGTATTAGGAGGGAGGCTCTGCTGGTGTCCTCAGTGGGACAGCTGAGAAGACACTCCATTGGTGGGAAGGGACAAAAGTAGGCCCACTTGGACCCTGCTGTGCACATGGGTCTCCATTTCTGCCAGGCCACCTGGCCTTTCTGTCACTGGTTCCTTGCAACTCCTACGACCTTGGTGCTCCTGCTGGCTCCGTCTTACAGATGCTGAGACTGAGGAACATGGGGGAGGGGAACGATTTGTCCAGGCTCACGGTGCTAATTTTTGGTGCCAGGATTTGAATACATGCGTCTAGGACCCCTCCTTGTGAGCTCAGCCTCATGGCCTGGCATGGGGACGGGGGAGCAGAGGCATCACAGCTTCTAAGTGCTTCCTCAGCTGCCCGTCATCCCCTTCTGAGCAACGCCAGCTGAACGGTGCTAATTAGGCACTCAGTGCTCACAGACGCCAACCACAGCCCACAGCTTGGAGGAGACAGGGCAGAAACCCTGGAACTAACAGAGCAGAGGTGGCAGATGCTGCAGGTCAGACTGCGTGCAGCTGGACCAGTGTTGTCTACAGCTGCTAGCATGGGGCCCGGCCAGAATCTTATAAACAATCTTAGTCAAAAAGACTACTGGAGATAGGGACTTGTGTCCACAGTCCTTAAAGTTGAGCCTTACCTGAGTGTGAAGTGAATCCTGTGACAATCCCTAGTAACCAGAGGGCATCCATGAGCTGTGGTCTGCACGTCGTAGCCCCTGGGACTCCTACACAGTCCTGTTTTTATTGCAAGTTTTTTGATGCTACCTAATAGAATATCCAGTCTTTATTTATTCACCCTTAGTGTGGTTAATCTTTCTTTTCTCTCTTCCTTTTTCCTTCCTTCCTTCTCCATCCCTCCCTCCCTTTCCGTTTTCTTTCTTTCTTCTTTCTTTCTCTTTCTTTCTTTCTTTCTTTCTTTCTTTCTTTCTTTCTTTCTTTCTTTCTTTCTTTCTATTACAGAGTATTACCTAAACTCATGTGCTGCTGTTAAACACAATTTTGCAGCACACCATGTTTTCTTCCTCAGATCCCTGAAGTACATTTGGTGCCCAGAGTTCTGAAATAAAGGATTGTGGATGTGCAAGGGCACCTCAAGCCTTGGCAAGTTAGTGTGGCACCACGTGGCAAGTGCGGCAGCTTCCTGGCTGTGCACTGGGCCACAGCACTCAGAGTCCAGCACGGACAGGAAGTCGGCTTTGCCCTGGGACTCAGCCCTGCCTCCTTCTCGCTGGTGGTGTGGTGCTGTGTCAATGCCCTCTACCTGGGCCGCTGGAACCGGTGCTGGCCACGTCTTGTTTGAAGCCCAGTGCAGGCTGGGTACCAAGGAAGTGGGCTGTAGTTAAGAAAGCAAACTGAAGAGAACCACAGCAACAGAAAACCCAGATGAATAAAAAGCACAAGTGAAGTAGGGGAAAAAAGGAAGGAAAAGGGAAGTGAAAAAGAGAAAGAGGGATGGAAGAAAAGAAAAAAAAGGAAGAGACTCGGGAGGGTGGGAGGCGGCAGCGAGGATACTGGGGTCTTGCCAGGGTGTCCATGGGAGTGGGAACGTGCTCATTTCAGTGGGCACTTTGGGCTCCACAGTGGTTTCATCCCAGTGGTCCAGCTTTTCCCAAGATGCTGCTCAGATGACAGCCATAGGCAGATGGATGCTGAGACGAGCGGGCCAAAGGTGGAGGAGACAGGGCTTGGCAGCACCCTGCGATAATAATACCCCAGGTAGTGATCAGCCGCCCCAGCGTGACCTCATAGACCCCTGGAAGACACCACTCGGCCATCAAGGTAACCACGACCCGTGAGGATCGGCAATGGTACCTGGAACCTCCCGATGCTCAGCACACCCAGAAGAACCAGCAGGGCTTCTGAGGGACTCCTGCCCGCTGCACGGAGCCCGGGCCATCATGACACAAAGCCACAGGTCTGGACTGGGGGTGTCACTTCATGACAACAGCACTTGCCTAGCAAGCATAGGGCTCCGGGTTTGATGCCCCAGCACCATAGAAATTGGGTGTGGGGTGTGGTGCACGCCTGCCATCCCAGCCCTCAGGTGGCTGAGGCAGGAAGAGTGCTAGGTCAGTCCTAGCCCGGGCAATTTACCGACTTAGCAAGACCCTGTCTCAAGTATACACTAAGAACGACCAGGGAATTTAGCTCCAAGCGAAGGCCCTAGGTTCAGTCCCCCATCCTGACCCTCCATCCCCCTCACAAGAAAAACCGACCAAACACTTGGGATTTTCCTCACCATTGGTGGGTAACAAATACAGAAACAGAGTCAGAGAATGGAAAATCCATGTGTGTTTGTGTGCGTGCGTGCATGCCCGCCTGCGTGCGCATGCGTGCGCCTCCTCGCATGCGGGCTTGTTTTGACCTAGTGACCGTTGCTGGTAGGAATTAATTCCAAAACAGTAAACAGGACAAGGGTTCCAAGATGTTTGACCAAAGATCATCCATAGTCTGTTGTTTATCCTATTGAAAAGCTGAAAACAACTTCGGTAGCCCTAACTCAGAGTAAGATGATACATCATGCCACATCCCAACCAGGGTACACATGGGTGATTGTTCAGGAAGGGAAGTTGGTGTGTTTATATCGCTGTGGAGAGAGGCTTGATTTATATTCAAGTGAAAGATGCAGGTAAAAAAACAACACATGCCTAGGATCATTTCGTAAAATGCTGTTTTAAAAGCTGCAAGAAGGTGGCGGGTCACTATGGATACAGGGAGGACAGGATCAAGGGGGATTCTTAGCTTCTATTTGAAATTTTCTGATGATAGTGTATTTTGAGGGACAGAAAGTCATTTCGAGCAACACAGGTAGGACTGCTGGGGACAAATGCCACCAGCCCTTCCCCCTGCTCTCTGGGTCCGGAGGTGCTTTCCACACCCCACTTATCAAATCCCTTATCTGTTTTCCCAGCTGGGGCTGGCAGTTCTGAGCTCAGCCCACAGGAGGTAATAAGGCTATAAGCAAAGCTGCGGGATTGCAGGTGTTTCTGTCTGACTGTGAACTTGAGCACAGGTCAGGTCGTGGGCCTCATCTGAATTTCTCCAGGAAGGAATTGGTTTGAAGCCCCTGGATCAGGATCTTGACACTAGAGCTGTCACCAGGGAAGAGAATCTGTAGGCAGAAGGATGGCTTGTGCAAAGTCCCTGAGGTAGGCTGTGGTCTGAAATACTACAGAATAGTCCACTCCATAGGGTGTTGTAACCGAAGCCTATAGGTGAGGGGGAAGTGTGGTATGGGACAGGGTGGGAGCAGAGGGACTGGGCCAGGCTGAAGAGTCTAGATTTTATTTTGAGTAGAGGGTCCAGGGAAGCACACACGTGCCTGTGTCCTCTTGGAATGCTGGGATGCCCCAAACCCTCCCTCCCATTTGGCCCTTAGCAGAGAAGTACTAAGCATGGCGATCCCCATGGGATTTCCAGCTGTGGCCACATTAACAGAATGTCACCAACTAGCCCCCCCATGAAAATATGGGCTCGGAGGGCAGAGGGGCACTTTGGAGCTGTGAGGATTTCCGTGACCTCCTCCACATACCCAGGAAAGGCTGAACCAGGGGCGAGGAGCTGACATGTTGAAGGGTGGTGGCGTGAGCTTGGCTCATGCCCCTGTCATTTCCCAGCTGTGTCACTGTGGGCATCTTATTGAACATGTTTAGGCCTCAGTTTCTGCCTCTGTAAAATGGGTCTAAGAACCAGGAGTACCTTGGAGTCCTGCCAGGCATGGCAGGCATTAATAACCCATCGCCAAATTCCTCCCACTGAACTCAGCCACTGCTGACGGATTGGACCTGCCTGTCCTTTTGATTTGGCCACGGAGGGCTGTGCAATCACTGAGTCACTCAACATCCCCTCGCACCTCTTCCTTAAGGAGCTCTCACTCTACAGCTGGGAGATGTGTTCACTGCATCAGCCGGCTGGAATTCCAGGTGTCACAGTTCCCTATCTCCTGTCTCCTTGGAAACATTGTGGTTTCAGCCTGAGCAGTGACGGACAGGTCCCTGTGGGCTCAGTTTCCTGAGGACCCAGCCTTCTTTCCTTGTCACAGGGCTAGCTCTGATGTCTGAGACCCTGCTAGGTGGCACCCACGTGCCATCTGGAAGTGGAAGGATTTAGTTGATAGAAGCCACTGAGGCCAGAGTCCAGCCCCCTGTCCTGCTGGGCTGTGGTCCTGGGCGCAGCCTCTCACCTCTGAGAGGTGGCTCCCGCAAAATCAATGCCCTGTGCCTGTGGCGGGCAGTTGATCCAGTCATGAAAAGGGCTTATCTTCTTCCTCTTCGTTTGCTCAGTGTTTACTTCCTGAGATCCCCTTCTATGTAAATCGTCTACATCCATGGTCATAGCCAAGACATTGCTTTTGTGGAAACTCCCGCCAGAACAACAGGAGAGCCATAGGGCAACTGTGGGCCTCAGTTTTACCTGTTACAAAACTAGTCAGGCCGAGGGGTGCAGGCCTGTAATCCCAGCCTTCTGGGAGGCTGAGGCAGGCGGATTGGGGACTTATGCTTGACCTAAGCAATTTAGCAACTTGGTGGGACCCTCTTTCAAAAATTAAAATAGGGACTGGGGACGTGGTTCAATGTAATCTCTAGCACTCGCCCTTCCCCAAATCAAGAAGAATGGCCGTTCCAAAAGTTCTTCAACCCGAAATGGAAGGAGGAAGTTAGTCAGTTCCCCAGCGAGGATGCCCCGTGCTAAGGTAGGAGATGGATTCCTTCCCGGCTGCACTTCCCTCCTACCTTCCCAGAGGGAATAGAAGGAAGGTGGTAGCTGGGCAAGACATAGGGAACAGTTGGCCGCCCCCACGCAGGTCAACAGACACTGTGCACAGTGCAAAGGAGTCTGTTGGCATGTGAGTCAGACCCTGGAGGATGAGATGCTTGTGCTCAGGAGAAGCAGCCAAAGGCATGTCTCCAGTCTCTGGGATGTCCTGAAGTGCATTTTCAAGACTGGGCTAGAGACTGTGCAGCTCATGCCTGCTGCATCCTCCTGTCCCTGCCCCTTCTCCACCGTGCTCAGTGCCCACATCCCGTCGGGTTTGAGGTCACCTGTCAGTGAATCAGGATCCAAAAAGACTCACGGCCCTGACTTCAGTAGGGATTGCTATATTGTAACCTAGTGTTTACACAGCCAGTAGCTTGCTCTTCTCAGAACCTGAGCCTCAGAAGCACCATCTCCTTAGTGTCCTCAAGCCCGGGAGGCTGGCTTGACCTGTGTTGCTTTGTGCATTTTCATGAACGAGGAAGCTTAGATTCTGAGGGTGGCTCGTCGATGGGCTGGCTGCTGCTACAAGACAGGGCTGCGTTTCCCAGCTGAGCTTCCTGGTGCTGTGTGCGATCCTGTGCACTCTGAGCTACTCTCCAGGAAGTTATTTCCTTAATTGTTAGGTTTATTGTGGCTGAAAAGTGCCTTGACCACTTAACTGGAAAGGAATCTGTTGCAGTAAAAGACACACGGTTACGGATCCCCTTCAAAGTAGTCCCCTTGTTTCCAGCACACCAGTCCCATCCTTCTTAATATTTTCTGAAGCAGTTCTGGAAGTCTTCCTTCCTGAGTGTCTTCCGTTACGCTGTCATGGCTGCCTCGATGTCTTGAGTCAATTCAAGTTAATACCTTTCTTGGTTCTTAAGACTTTGGGGAAGAGCCAGAACTCACACAGTGGCAGATCTGGTGACTACGGTGGGAGAGGGCACACAATCATATTTTGGTGTGATGACAAATTGCTGTAAATGTTTGATCACTGAGGGGTGATCAAAATATGGTGATTATTTAAATAAAATTATTTATAGTAAAAGACACCTCACCATTAATCTCCCTCTAGCACTCTCTTTTGCTTTGAACACACCTCATTGTTGGCAATATGTCCTTTACTATAATTTTTCTCTTCAGTTTAGATATTTCATGCCTTTTCTGGTCACTTCATCTACATAATTTCACCTGTGCCTTGGAAAGTTTAAGCCACATACCCAAGATCACCGAATTCCCAGGTAGTAGAGCTGTGATTTGAACCCAGATCAGTCTACATTGAAATTGGATCCTCTGTGAACTGAAATGAGAATTTTTTTAGTCGGAGAGACCTCAGCCTTTTTAAAGCTTGATTAAATTTGAATGTGATTTTTCAGTTTATTTTTTCTATACCAATTGGTGGTGGCCACCTGTGGATAACCCACCTGGCTCAGGTGTAGAGGCCGGAGCAGTGTCATGAGCAGCCATGTCCTCTTGTGGTGCTCAGAGACAAGTGGGGCTTGGTGGAGATCAACCCAGGGACAAAGCAGGCTGGGGCAGGGAGCTCAGGACAGTGCCGCCTGAATTCCAAAGGAGGAAGGATTGTCTGTTAGTAAGAGGAAAAAGACATGAGCTGAACAGAGCACAGCATTATCTCCAGCTGCTTCCCACTGTGTAGAAGGTGACATTCAGAAAGATTCCTCCAAAACTGACACCCTGCTGAGGGACAGGTCAGGTTATGCAGCCACGAATGGGAGAGGGACCAGGGGTGTTGGTGTTGTGAGACTGCTCCAGGAGCAGCAGAAGCAGGCTTCAGTGCTTTGAGTGGGGGTGTTGGGGAAAAAGAAAGCCTTTTGGTATAACCACAACACAGATCAAAAGGGGAAGAGTTGTGGATCAAATAAATGAAGGGTGTGAAACTGGAGAGCCCAGACAACAAATGGTCTTGTCTGCCATCTTGGATTTGTCTTGACTTAGCCACAGAAGGGCTTATATAGAGAGCAGGACAGAATCGACAGATGGCTCAAAAGATGCCTCTGGGGCAGCCTGTCTTGTTCACATCTGTGCCTCGTGTAGGATCGGGCACACAGTAGGTGTGTAACAAATATAGGTTGAATATGCCGCCAAGGGCAGACAGCGAGAGAACAGCAGAAGCTCCAGTTGGAGTCTAATTTCTACTGTAGGCTGTTTCTTGACCTGTCGATCAACCTGGAGCCAACCCAGATGCCAGGGTCATCAGAAGCTCTGTCGCTCTCTCCCAGGATGAAAAGTATGCAGAGAGTATGGTTAAAAGTGCCTTCCGATTGAAGGTTCAAAGCAGCTTGAGCGATCAGTATATTATCTGTCATTTTCCTCATCTTCTCTGCTTTCAAAGGCCTCTCTCCTGTGTGATGCCACATCCATCAGAAGCTCTCATTTTCATATCTTTGCCTTTGTAATGACAAGTGGCTCAGTGTGGCTAAATGCGTGCTCTCTCAGCCCAGGGATGTGGGTTCCCAGAAGCACAGGCAGCTAGCTGCTGCCTCCGGAGCCTGGCTCCTGTAAGGGTCCCTGAAATGCAGAGTGTCCAGGTATCAGGATCATGCCAGACCTTCAGGACACAGAAAAAGCATCATCGAAGTGCTGACACATGCACTACCATGTTAACTGACAGAGAGACATGATGATTTGGCACTGGGCAGAAGAGGGACTTTCAAGTCACCAATATCTAAGTTCCAAGCTCCAGGCTCTGCCACGGAGGTGTGGCACTGGGCTGCCCTCTGTTTCCACACACCCCCCCCCCCCCCACTTTGACATGTCTGTTCCATTTTTCAGGGTTTTCAAGAGGATTAAATGAGCTAAAGTAGAGAGAATATGAAGGCGTTCAAGGGGTGGTGACCTTTTGCAGGGACTCTGGCCCGTGGGACACCTGTGCCCCGGCCACCGTAGGACTAAAGGCTCAGCTGGGTCCAGATGGGAAGGGAGAGGCACTTTGGGGGTCTTGTCCTTCAAGGCTTCTCCTTCACTTCTTCTTCTGACTCTGTCCTTTTTCCAGATCCACATCAGAATCCCGAGCTGTGGGCTGGGAAGGCTGTGTGCGTGGATGAGCCAGGCGATGTGGTCACAGGCACACAACGTAGATTCCGGGGATCCCAAATCTGTGACTGCAGGCCCTAGTGGTTGGTACCGGGATTCACAGGGATGAGACTGGCTCCGCAGTTGTCCACAGGTTTCTTCTCACGGCCAGCTGAGTGGTAACAGGGTGGCAGTGGGATAGGTCACAGAAAACTCTCAACTTCCATTTTCTGCCTGGCAACAAGTGGAGAATGACCAAGAAAACCTCTTCCTATCTTGAGCACATCATAATGGGAAGGCTGTGATTGGCTAGTCTTTGGTCACATGACAGGTATTCTGGCCAATCACAGTAGCCAGGAGATGGCTAGTCTACTAGGGGTCATGTGACCTGCAGCTTACTAACAGTTGCCATGGTGTGATGTTTGGCACCCTGATTAAAAGTAGGTGGAGTTGGAGAGAAACACCCTCCAAACACCCTGAGTATGTGCTAGTGGAGCCTTTATCTTTAAAAAGGGAGGGCGGGGGGCAGCAGGCAGCAGTGATATTGTCATTTTTTCTCTGTTTCCCACATGGGCTGGGGAATCTCTGCCTGTGTTTGGTAAACACTGCTCCAGCCAGGACATGCTAGAACTGTGACTAGAGGTGAGTTGTTTGGGGCTCAGATATGTCTGGAATCCAATTCCAGCTTTTCGCTTCCTTGGCTGTGTGACTTTAGGCAAGATACACAACCTCTCCAAACCTCAGGTTCCCCGTATGGAAAACAGAGACCACAGCTGTGCCCACCGGGATGCCCGGTGCTTCCTTCTGTAGGTGGTAGCTATGATAATAATACTTACTGTTATCAGACCAGCAGTTATTCCTCTCACCAAGACTGATGTGAGCTGATGATGAATTCTGAGAAGAGAATTTTGGCGAGACTCAGTGTTAGGGTTAGGTTGGGAGTGCTCAAACCCCATTAGTTTATTTTACAGATGGGGAAACTGAGGCCCACCAGGTCTCTTGAGCTGGGTTAGTTCCATGAGAGGCCAAGCCGAGGACGGGTCTCTGCAGGAGACTGAGCTGGGGCCTCAGAGCCCTGCCAGGAGCACTCAGAAATTATGAGGCCACAAGAATGCTTTTTGGCCCAAAGTGTTGTCCTGAGGAGCCCCGCCCACGGTGGGGGCACCCACCTCCTCCCCCTGCCATGCTGGGGAGCGTGTGTCTGTGTGGAAAAAAAAAAAGTATTTTGCTCTGGAAATAATTTTGAATGACTGAGTCTTTTTGTGGGGAAATTGGAGCTTTGAGAACCTTGGTGTCTGCCCGCATGGGATGTTTCCTTTCCTGTCCTCTTTCTCCGCTCGCATCCTGCCTGGCTCCTTCCCGCCCTTCCTTCCTTTTCCTTTCCTCTATTTCTCTTTCTCATCTTCTTCTTCCTTCTTCTCTTCTCATTCACTCCTCCTTTCCTCCCTCCCTTTTCCTTTTTGGCCTCTCCCAATGCTGCACTGTGCCAAGGATGATGGGGTCAGAACCCGCCCCTTGGCATCCCTGCTGCACCCCTCATGCCCACCTTCTCTGCCTGATACGGTGCCCGGCACCCTGGGCAGTGGGGCAGGGAGGCAGGAACAGAAGCCCATGCAGTCTCTTCTCTTCTGGGGCTCATGCAGATGTCTCTGTTGGAGAACTTGAACCCGTGGTTGGTGTGGAACATCTTCAATGAGAAAGGCCACTGTGGGTTGAGGCTGGAGTGGTAAGGGTGCCCAGGGCATGGCATGGTGAGGGCTAGGCATTCTGTGTGAAGGTGGTGAGCAGCCACAGAAGGCCTTTTAGCAGGAGAGGGTCAGGCTGGGACTCACATGTGAGAAGCTGCTGTCCCCTGGCCACCCTGTGGGACTTCCTAGCATTACTCCTCCCCCATGCCCTGGCCTGTGGACTCTCTGACCTGTGTGCTGCAGTCCACCTTTGCAGGAACCTCCTCTGCCAGGGTCCTCCTCTGCCCTCTGTTCCCAGACAGCTCCCTGTCCTTCAGCATCCAGCTGACTTGTTCCCCCATTCCTTTATGCCCCCCCTTTTTCTCCTAGACTAAGCCAATTCCCACCACAGTGCTTGTAAAGCACCCACTTCCTCCCCTCTGCTGCAGGGGTCTCAATGGGAAACAAACACTTAACAGAGTCATTGTTCAGCCCCCCCGCCCCCCCAGACTATGCCAAGCTCCATGCCAACAAGGGCTGGTTCCACCTTGTTCATTTTGTGTATTTCAAGCTTCCACGACAGGGTCTGGCACATGGAAAGCAGTACAAGCAGATGCTGTAGGATTTATAGAGTAATGAATGGCAGAGGTGTGGATGAATGGCTGATGGGGGAGGGGGTGGTGGTGGAGGAATGCAGAGAAAATGCGTGAATTCCCCCACCTCCCACGCAGTGTTGGGATATGACCAGGCTGTGGCACCCAGATCCCTGCTGCCATGCCCTGGATCATCTGTGACAGAGTGACTCCTCCCCAACCTGTCATTTAAAGCCTTTTCAAGGGCCGTGTTTGTTTGAATCTTGCACTGGTCTTGCTGCCACATGCCAAGTGGAAAGTCATTTTCACCCTTGAGATTGATTGCCCATGCCTGCTGGGAGCTATGGGACTGAGAGGTAGGGAGGCTGCTTTGGGCTTGGTAGAGAATGCTCCTATCAATTAACAGTGTCTGCCAGGGATGCTATGGGGGTAATGGTGTTGCCAGTTGGTGGAGAATGTTGCTGTCAATTAGTAATGTCTGCTAGTGATGCCATGGGAGTAATGTTGCTGCCTGTTGGTGGAGAATGCCACTATCAATTAGCAATGTCTGGCAGGGATGCCATGGGGGTGATGGTGCTGCCTGTTGGTGGAGAATGTGGCTATCAATTAGCAGTGTCTGGCAGGGATGTCATGGGGGTGATGGCACTGCCTTTCCTTTGTTATGTGGGATGTGTGCATTCTTCCCTTTCCTCGTTCTCTGGTCCTTCAACTCTGGTTTCTCTCTGGCTTGAGGGACCACTTAGTCCCATCTGGAAACTATAATAGACAGATTCAATAGGTAATTTGCAGTCTGGGGTTGAAACCAGGAAGTAAATCCATTTCCCTAGGAAACAAGTATCTCCAAATGCAGGGTGGGACCTGGTGTGGTAGAATCCCCGGGTGAAGCCCACAACTTTCCTGAACTCGCCTTCTTGCCTTACCACTCCATCAGGCTCCCGAAGGTAGGGCCTTCCACAGGAGGGGAATGAGTTCTGGGGAGGACTCAGTGGCCTCCCTGGTGGGTAGAGGGAGCTGGAGAGGCGGGGAGGCCAAAGCTGCCGGTGCACAGCTCTGACCTGAACTGGGTCCCACCAGCCAAGCCCTCCTCCACTTAGCCTGTGCAGTGAAAAGGGCGCAGGCCCACACCCAAAGATGTGTTTCTCCTCTCAGTGAGGCTGTGGATGAGCTCGACTCTGGGGCCCCTGTTTTCACTTCACTGCCAGTGTCTTTGTCACGGTTTTGATCACAGCTGACATTTCAATCATTACCCCCTTCACCATTGTCCTTATTCTGAGTACCCCTCGCTGGACACTGTGTGCCGGACACTCTGCTGCTCCTGGAAGAAGCGCGCTCTTATTAATCCTCACAGGATTCCTCTGAGATACGCATGCATGTATTTTAATACAATGATTCCCATTTTACACGTGAACAAACCGGGGCTCTCAGAGGTGAAGGCCTGCTCTCCCAAGGAGGGGTGGAGCCAAAATCAAACCAAACCAAAGATGGTTTTGTTTTTAACAGTTAAATCAGGAAGCTTTGACCAGATCTCTCAAGGTCCATTCTAGGTTAAAAAGAAAAACAATAAAGAAGTCTAGTGTCTTTTCAAGTTTTGCCATTTTTCCGGGGGACAATCAGATTATCTGATATTTTCTTAAAAACATACTTTTTGGTAGAACCAGGCCTGTTCAGTTGTAAGGTTATTTTATGGAGCTGTTGCTAGAGAACCTTCCTGATTTTTATTGCAGGGAAACTGAGGCTCAGGGAAAAGACATCTCAAGTGGCCGGGATGCCATTTTCCTCTAGGCAGGAAGAAAATCAGCAACTCATCTCTTGGTTAATTTCCCCTTTATTTGCAGATGAACAAATATTGGAAAGCAGGGTGTGCAGCCCACAGATCTCAGTCCTAAAGTTACATTATTTCCTGTACTGCTCAGGCGTACCTCAGGACGCTGGGCCTCCCCTTCCTTACCTAGAAAATGGGGATCACAGTACCCACCACATCATATGACAGTAGTGCTATACTGGAGAATGTATTCCAAGCGGTTACATGATGTAATACTCAGCACCCAGGAAATACTTGCTACACCCTGGTTATAACGTGCTGCTCTTGAGGAATGTGGCCTAACAAATGTGTCACTGTATATTTGTCTTGTATGTACACACAGCTGTATGCCACTGTATCTGGAAGGAAGTACTTTTCCCCAGTGTTCAATCTCTAACATTCTATCGCCCTGCTAAAGAATAGGCCTCATAGAACTGGACCCTGTATTCTGTTTTTACCCCAGCTGGCCCCTTGTCTACGCAGCTGGGTGGGGCTGGGGCTCCACTGCACGGCGCCTCCAGAACTCTGTGTGCGGCTATGAAGCTGACTTCCCCCTCCATCAGATTATTAATTAGTTGCCTTATTGACTAATTTCTGAGTACTCAGCCAGATTGAGACGCCAATCCGATTTGGATGACAGACCAGCGAATGCTTCAGTTAATCCATTTTTCAATTGGGTGTATTTTCTTGTCTGGAAAAAAAGACACTTAAAGTCAGGCCTCCAAGCCCTAGAAGCCCAGGGAAAGTCACTACAAAGCCATCTTGTCTTACCTTCCTTTCTCTATATGATTTCCTACAATCAAAGAGGGTGCCCCCCCCAAATCTCCCCAAAAACAAAATACTAAAAGCCCCCAAAGTTCTTCCCAGTTTAAAGCTGGAAAGGACACATTCAAAAACTGCACTTCTCTGGGTAACTAGGGCCCCTTGAGTGCTCCCTACCAGGTGCTAGGTGATCTCACATGTTAGTAATAATTTCTAGGTGCTTCTGTGCAGTTTTCATATATTCAAAGCCAGAAGAAATGAGCTATTATTTTTTTAAGTCACTTTTTATGTGACAGCTTGCTTTGAAGCACTCCTAAATCTTTGGCAAACAACTTCTCTAACATCTGGGAGGTCAGTGAATGTCTACTGCTGTTTCCAGGTAAGGCTCCTAGGGTGCAGAAGGTCCCAGCTGTTTCCCGGGAGAGGGACACACAGGTCTTGGACCTTTGGCAAACGGGATCTTAGAGCAGCCTTGGGAGAGGAAACAGAACAGAAGCCTCAGCAGGTTTGTGGACCTGGCCATAGGAGCCAGGCGCTCTCTTTCCTTCTGGGGACACGCTGAAGGGGACATTTTAGCTCTGTGGACGAGCCTGAGCCCTGGAGGGGGGCCTGCTCCCCAGCTTCTTTTCTGAAAATCTTCTTAGGGGGGAGACCAAAATAAACAAGGCACTGAAAGTTGCCTTTTCATTTGGGGAGATTGCCAGGCTCCACCCCTCCACCCAAACATGCTTTGATTTGGTTTATTAGCCAGTGAAAAGAATCATTTAATAGTCAAGAGAGCGCAGTCACAAAAGGGGGCAGGTAAATTAGTTTCAGTTCCGGTGTGGACTGTCCTTCCTCCGTCTCTGGAATTCGAGCTTTAGAAAGCAAAGCCTCCTTGCCACTCGTTCCTCTGCCCCCGCTTGGCCCTAAGCCTTTCTAAAAGGGCTTTTCCTTCCCCTTTTCTAAATCTCTTAAAGAAGGGTTTCTTTTCTTTCCTACACAGGGGTCAGGGAATTAAAATTGCCCCCCAAAATCTTAACGTCAGGGCAGGCAGAAAATTCAATGAAATCTAAATTAGGTTCATTAAAGCAGAAAAGTTTTATTTTGTTTTATTTTGGCCTGAGCTCTTCAAGTATGCAGAAAGACACAGAGAAAGAGTTGCAAAGCCCAGTTTAACAACTCCCTACTTACCTACGGGAAGCATTTACTCAAAACTCCTCTCTCATCCTAAATGCTTTAAAATGCGGCAAAAATGTACCTTCTCCTGTCTACAAGCCCTAGTCAGCCCTTGGGCAGAAGCAGAAGCGGGAGCTATGAGCCCAGCCTTCCCCTGCATACTTGCAATTAAGAACCCAGCAATAAATTAGTGATTTGGGATTCACGGGAGATGTGAAGCTGAGGGTTTAGTGCATCGTAGTGTGTTAGATCCTGCAGTGTGATTTGTAATCAAACCATTTTGAGGCCAAGGCTGGGTCTTCCTCCCTCCACCAACCTTGCATCGATGATCTGTTATGATTTCTTTTTTGTGTACTCTGTCTATATCTCTTTTATTTTCTTTTCCTGGTCTCAGTTTTTTCCTTGTATACCCTTTCTCACTTGAAAAGGAATTTGGTTCCTCCCCCCAAGTCCATCTGTCATTGGGGTTAAAATAGAAAATGTACATCTCAGGTCTAGTGCAGAATAGGATCCGGCAAAAATGTAAGATAGAAAAAACAAAACAAAAAATAAAAAAGGAGAGAAAGAGAGAGAGAGAGAGAGAGAGAGAGAGAGAGAGAGAGAGAGAGAGAGGACACAACTGGCCTGTAGCTAGCTAATGTTTGAATAATACTTTTCCGCTTAGGTAACAGTTAGGAAGTCAGGAAATTTGAGGTTTCACCCAAACCTTCTGGGTTCCTAAATCTATTGCTGGGTAAGAAGGCACAATGGTGTGGATGTTTAGCCGACCATCAATTGGGCTTTCAGTTTCCGGGTGTTTTTCTCGGTTGGATCATATCTCAGTGAAATATTATATTCTTTTTCCCCCAAATATATATCTAATTTCCTTTACCAAGAGCAAAATATATTGTTTCCCACTGAGTTACAAGAAAACACGCATTATCTTTCCCAATAGGGCATCACGTATTATGAGGTTTTTTTGGAAGGTTAAAAAAATACCCCAAACAATGTTCTAAACTTGTTTTATTGTGTGGTGTCAGATGGGGAAAAAAAAGCCTGATTTTGATTTATTATTTCATGTGGATATTATGTGGACGTTCATGTTTGACATTTCCTGAGAAATGTTTCCTTCTTTGAGGTCTTTAGAAAATGCATTTTTGAGAAAGACTGTAGCTTTTTTGTTTTGTTTTGTTTTCTGTATGTGTGGTAGCACATGAGAGAGACCTGTAAGATTCTTTATGGGAAGACATTATTAACTTAAAAGAATTTACTGGGAAGCTATGAACTTTATAAAAGACAGACATTTCTTGAAAGTCAGTTGCCTTCAATAGGTTCTTTTTTTAAAAAAACCCATTTTCCCTTACTCTTTCTCCCTATAATTACAGAATGTTTTAAATATGAGTAATTATACCTTGACGTATCTCGTGATTTAATGCGGACCTTTGAGGATGACAGTCAAGTGATTTCTGCATCTCGTGGCTCAATAAAATCAAAAGCAGTTAAAAAAAAACCCAAGTATACAACTAGATTTGTTATTCTTTCAAAATCAGTCATAAATATGGCCCTTCTGCAAGGGGGTAGTCGGGGTGGGTGAAATTTCAGATTGGAACTGAGTCCTAACCCACATCAGGAAAATCGGCCCTTTAATGAGCGAAAGGGGGAAGACTTAATCACTGAGACCCCACTGAAATGACACTTCAAATTACATCAGGGCTGTCCACGGTCACGCAGAACCAGGGCCTTTCTTCTGAAAAATGAAATACTTATTTCAGTGAATTTGAATCCCCCTCCCCAAGCCCAAGACCTCTAGAATACTCTCAGAGCCCAGCTTTCTTTTACATCTCTATCAGATTAATGGGAAGGATTCTTTTCTCTCGCCCCCCACCCTTTTCTTTCAATAGAACTGTATTTTTTCTAGAACAGTTCGAGGGTTGGGGGTTGCCAGAGAACAGCCCGCTGTGCAGTTAGAGCAAACACCAATTTGCGTTTCCAAGTCATCTGAGGATAGGACCGACCTGCCGAGGGGCAGAAATCCCACGGTCATTTTTCTCAGTTGGGCTTCAAGGATTGGACACATTTTTATCTAAAGGGCGGGGTGGTGGGGGGGGGGGAGAAGGAAATGCAATTTTTAAAAGGTTTCAGCTTCAAGAAGAGGGCCTGACCAACTAGTCAGCATTCTTACCATCCGGGAAGAAGTTGAAACCATTCATAAACAAACAACTTTAATTCCCCTTCATCTGCGTCCACACATTCTTTTTTCTTCTTTCTTTCTTTTTTTTCTTCTTTCAGCTCCTTTTAGCAATTTGGAGTACAGGAGATTAAAGTCTTTTAGAAATTTCCAAGGTCAGACCTCAAACTAAAATAGGATTAAGGGGGTAAGAGGTAGGGGGAAAAAAAAAGAAAAGGAAAAAAAAAAAGGAAAGGTTTTCTTTCTTCCTCCTAACTATCTGAAATAAATCGGAAGTTATTTCTTCAAATGTTCCTTTCCCCTGGCCGGGGACGGCCCTTCAAAAGCTTCTGAGGTTCTTCAAATTTTTCCTTCTGTACTTTCCTCCCCCCATTGTAAGAAAAACAAGGTTGGAGCGGGGAAGTGCCCTTTCAGGGTGACTTCAGGGTCCCTTCCAAGCGGGACTCCAGGGGGCACTGTGACATTAAGAACTTTCGCGGAGAGGAGAGCAGCTGATGGTCTTGTAAGTCCCGAAAGAACAATTCTGGAAGTTGGTCATCATTTCCCCTCAGATGTGCCTAAGTAGCGACTGACAACGGTAAAAGAACAGGAAGGCCGGCCATTCCTCCCCTGTCCATCCTGCCTTCGGGGGATTGGGGGGGGGGGGGGGGAAGCATTCATCCCACGCTAAGGCTGTATGTAGGCAGAGGCCTGGCAGCTTTGGGAAGCCCTCACCTTCTCCTTTCTCATCTCCCTTCTTCTGTTCTCCCTTCCTGCCCTCCTTTTTCTCTTCCAACCGGTGTCTCCTCCGTGTTTTCTTGTTTCATTCTCTCCTTTCACTTCCCTCCCATTCCTCTTTCCCTCTCTCTGTCTCTCTCTGTTTTAAAACGCCTCTCAAATCAACAACGGGAAAACCACGGCATCTCTTCAAGTCTACCTTGGGTGTGTGCGTTCGGGCTCTGATTTTCGTCCATTCTTCCAGAAAGCCTTCCTGGATGTGGCTTATTTTTTTTCCTTCAGCACATTGGAGTGAAGAACATAGTCTCCCAGGACATTTTGATGAATCTTAACAGTAATTATGTGAGGACTTCAAAGCAGAACTATGTGCTCTCGCTCTCTCTTTCTCTCCCCTCCACCCCCACGCACGCAGAATCCTGATCCCACCAAATCCAAACAACAACAACAAATCCTCTCCTAACGGGGCAGAAAATTGTGGTGAAATCACCAGCTAGTATTTTGAACGTCTGATAATTGCAAATCCTCCCAGCACCCCCAAATATCTTGGAGAAATAACGAAAAGGTCCTGGGAAGGAACAGAAGTTGTAATTTGACGAGTTTCCATGAAAAATGTTCTCGGTCGGGCCTCAAAATTTCAACCTTTCTGAGCAGAGGCCATGGGAAGCTTGTGATGATAAAAACAGGCAGAAAGAGACGTTCAGTGAGGACATGCCAAAGGTCGATCCTCGGCTTCCGAGGTGAAAGATTCAGACCTGGCCAAATTGTGATTTTTTTCGAAAGACTGTTTTTATGGCAGAGTACAATTATTTTAAATAGTATTTTTAAAAATGTAGTAAACATTAAAAAAAAAACCCCAAACCCTCCACTCAGTTCTGGTTTTGTGTCTGCCTTTCATCAGACTGGAAGGGCCAGGTTTTGAGGAAAAAACATTCATTCAATAAAATAGTGAACAGGGAAGCTGGCTGTTTCATTGACGAAATGTTTTCCAGGGATTCTGACTTTATTATAAATGAGGTTTTATCTCAGAAACTAAAAATACTAGAGAGGAAGGAAACCAACCAAGGGCCCGAAAATACTAGGAAATATTAACCAAGTGCTTCCCTTGGCTAAAGAGCAGGAGCTCAGAGGGGTTCCCAGACACCCAAGCTACACACCAACAGAAGCCTTAGAATCTGAGCACGCAGTGTAGATGTTTTCTACACACGGACCAGAGCACAGGCCTTTCTGGGTCGTGGTGGGAGGTGGCACCTCCGAGCCCGGTGCATGGGGACATATGTGTGATTTATATCCCCACATATTTGCCAAAATTTATGTAGATGATCATTTAGGAAAGCTTCCATATGGTACACACAGAGATTATTTGATTTTTTTTTTTTTTGTAATGTGGATACGCTTCCTGGAGAAGATTACAAATAATATGTCATCTATTCTTTGAGAGAAAGACACTCTCTTTTCTGTTAATAGTGGCAACTCACTGTTTCATCTGAAACCTAAAGAGTTATTATTATGTTGTTGTATCAATTAATAATAATCATAAACTCTTCGGAACTTCAGTTACAAATGCTCTGAGTTCAGGCAAAAGAGGCTCTGACCCTAGGACACACAGGCACGAGCTCTCAGATTTCACCCTCTGAGAAGACACGGAATTATTTACAAAAGAGAACCTGTTATGCTTTCTCTGGTTTTTGATGGACTGCAACACGTAAGAGCTTTAAAAAAAAATGAAAGAAAGAAAAAGAAGAAAGAAATGTCCTCGTCTGATTACTTAGAAAGGGTTCTTTCCAGGGGAGACCCATGCCGTGTAAACTTAAGCTTCATCTGCAGAAACTGAGTTCTTGCTCCTTGGGAAAGACACCCATTCAGCTCCATTTTCTTCATCTTTTTTTTTTTTTGGGGGGGGAGGTTGGGGGGAGTAGGGGCCTTGTAAACTTGCTGAAGATCACAAATCCTTTCGTACACCAAGATGGGCCTATCAAAGGGTCTGGATTAAGAGCGTGGAAAGCCGAAGTTCTCGAGAGTCTATAATTACCGTTGATCAATATTACAGGAGAACCAGCATAGTAATAAGACCCACAGTAAGAAAAGCTTGTGTAAGCAGGGTCTGTGTTACCTCCAGATTCCTCATTTTGTCTTTAAACCTCTAAGAGAAAACCAAACAAAATAAGAAAAGATGCTTTACTTCTAAATATGCGTTCCCAATGATAAAATGATGGGGTGTTTACAGAGCAAAAATCCGGGGTTCTCAAATCTAAAGTTATACCACTCATTTCTTTGAAATGGAGTCCTTAGCTGCCTGAGCTGAGAAGCAGCAGGATGCTGTCTTATGAAGACTACCAGCAGATGGCGCTCCAGGCACCGGTTTTACCTCGGGGTCTCTCTCTTGTTCTGTCAGGCTAGAGTGCCAACAGGCCCTTCGGGGCTGGTTTTGGGTAGTCAGCAACACCATCCAGAGGCATAGAAAAGGGAGAAAATAATGGCTGCCGAGCTGGCCAGCTTTTCAGAACCTTGCTTGGACTAGGAAAGAACTACGTATTGTGACACGGGTATATCTTGGCCTGCCACCCCTAGGCTGGCGTGGCCGAGGATTTCTCGTTTCCAACTCCTGCGAGGCATTTGGGGACACATGGGCTCAGGGGTGCATGGTGTTATTACCCCTTCATAAGCTCAGGTTTTACCTCTGAGAGACATCTGGGGTTCTTTTCAAATGTTTACCCCAAATTGCTGCTGCCTAGAAGTCATCACCATGGGAACACCCAGGGTGGGAGCCCATGCCCCGCTGTGGACCTCCAGTGGCGTCTGCACATTTGCGTGTGTGTATGTGACATTTTTAGGAGCAGGGCTGTCAGCTGACAGACGAGTGATCATACTGAGTAACATGGATACCAGAGGGACATAAAAATGAAGGGACACCAGATGATAGAGTCTCAGGCTCCAAGTCAGGTCCGAGGAGGCGATACGTGAACCTACAAAGGATTTTTCTGGCCCACATCTTAGTCTGGGGCCAGGAAAGGAGCTACATTCCTGGGACAATGGATGGGTTATAGAGTCGTCACTGCAGACTGTCCCTAATTGGAAGAGCTCTCCAACTCCGGGTGGATGGATTTGGCCACCACCACTGGGTAGAGAAAGGAAGTTTTCATTTTCCTGGAGGCCTCAAGGTCTTCATAACATAGCTTCCAAGTGCAGTAAACCTCAGCAAACTGGAACACAGCCAATCAGAGCCAGAGAGACGAGCCACCAGGAAGTAAGTGGCTATCAGGAATGTATTAACAACAAAAATAACAAAACTTCTTCATGATACTTCCTGGAGTCAACGTAAATCAGTTCTTTGTCTCTTTTGCTTATTATTTTTTTAAATGTGGCTTTAAATTTATGCATAGCAGAAAAATCTATTTTTGTTTGTTCAGCATACTATTTTAGAACTACAAAAATCCGACTTGGTTTCATTCAAGCCTTCATTCAAAAAAATATGAATTCAATTCAACACAGACTGCAGAGGACAGTTCTTTTGTTAGAGCCAGAAACCGTGCTCAGTGCTTGACCTCTATCGTCTCATTTTATCTTCAAGAACTTCTGTGGGTAAAGTCTGTTATTAGCCTATTTTACAGATAAGGAGGCCGAGGCTCAGAGAGGTTGGATGATTTGCCTGAGATCACACAGCTGGAAAGCTGCAAAGCTAGATACCCCATTCTCTGCTGGGGGAGTGGACTTCAAATTAAGATCTCGAAGCCTGGTTTTTAAGCAAACATTTTGGAAAGAGAGGAAAGGAGGGTTCTCCTTCTAACATCCACTGAGCCCAGCATGCTGTTTCAGTTTTCTTAGAGTAGTGTCCCAGGGAAGTGGAACCTTATTATTCCAAAGAGAGGCCAACGGTTCCTGGGTGCCAGTGAGCTTTGAAAGACAAGATTCCCAGAGCAAGAAGATGATGGCAATCTGTTCATCTCCTCAAGCAGCAGTTGGGGCAGGACGAGCCAAGGGGGAGGGGAGGTTCCCATCTTTTGGAAGTGGGAGAGAAGAGGCTCCCTGCTTTTAAGACTCTCCCACTTTCTCCCCCTCTCCTTCAAGCTCCGGTTACTCAGCCCTGGCTCTTTGGCAACTGAGGACAGGAATCCAACTGGAGACTGATGCCACAGCACAGAGCCCTCCCGCCCGGGGGCTTCTGCTTTTCTTCTGTGTCCTCTCGTCTGTCCTCCCCTCAGCCTTCTCTGTGATGGCTCATTCCACATGGCAGTCTGGGGAGCCACACTGGCTGGCTCAGGCTTGGGGACAAAGTGAGCTTGTGTGGACAGTGAGGCACAGAGCTGCCTTTGCAGGTACAAGTTGGTCTCCTCGGTGGGCCAACTGTCAGGAGCTTTGTACCCTGAGGGGGCGCGTAGCACTCGGCCGCCCAACCATGCCGACACACACAATTCTAGTTGTGTGTACCTGGGTGCTGCCTCCTTTCCCACTCGGGTCCTACTTAGGTATTTCTTCTGGTCACTCAGCTGCTGTTCCCCTAGCAGGGGCCATGTCTGGGGAGCAGGAGAAGTGGTAAAGGGAACCAAAGGGTCAGTGCTGGGGCAAATGGTGAGCCGAGCTCACAGGGAAAGGCACTGGACTCAGTCCTTCTGCGGGAGGAAGGGGGAAAGGGCAGGATGGACTTGCTGAAGGAGGGGCCATTTATGCAGATGCTGAGTTGAACTGACCAAGTGAAAGGAACAGAGAAAAAGAAGAGCTGCAAAAAGGGGTTGGTGGTGCAGCGGGGGAGGGAGATGCCAGAAACAGCAGGGGCTCTTTAGCTGCAGCCTGTGGCAGGACTTGGTGTCACAGTACCAAGCGGGAATCTGCGAGCCACAGGGACATATGTGTCCATTACCTGGGACGCACTAAGGAGCTGGAGAAGGATTTAGGGATTCAGCCAGTTTGAACTAGGCTGTCTTGGACTTGGAGACTCCCTCTCTCCCTCCCTCCTTCCCTCTTTCCTTCCTTCCCTTTCTCTCTCTCTCTCTCTCTCTCTCTCTCTCTCTCTCTCTCTCTTTCTTCCTTTTCTCTCTCTCTTTCTTTCTTTCTTTCTTTCTTTCTTTCTTTCTTTCTTTCTTTCTTTCTTTCTATTGGTGGAATTGAACCTGAGTCCTTTGCATTGAGCTACATCCCCAGCCATTTTTTCATTTTTATTTTTAGAAAGGGTCTTGTTAAGTTCCTTGGACTCGAACTTGTGATCCTCCTGCCTCAGCCTCCTAGAGTGCTGGGATGACAGGCCTGTGCCACCAGACCAGGAGAGAACTGTGTTTTCTTAGAGAACATCCTCTTTCTGCTGGGGCTGTCCCCAGCTCTGGGGAAGACAGAAGAAGACACTGAGCTGTGTGAGGAACCAGAGCAGAACACAGGATCAGAAGCCCATCCTGGTCGTGGCCAGAACCAGGAAGAAGAGGACAAACCCAACGCATCTTAGGGATGGCTCTCGGTTCTCTGTTGGAGGGAGGAGCTTAGATTCCGGTGAGGTCGCAATGAGAAGTTGGTGCTGGCTGAAGAAACATTTTTAAAGACACAGATATTTTCCCCTCCTCCTAAAGAGGGCCTTACATCCCAAGCGTCTTTCTTACAAAGAGGAAGCATCTTGCATGTTCTGACCAATTCCTGGTCCGCCCACTGTCCTTCCCCAGTGGAAGTAATTGGGGGAGAAAGGTCTGGACGCTTTGATGTTGGGGGGAGGTGGGGCCTTTTCAACACATGTCCGTGGCAGGCGCAGTGATTGAGAAGGGCACATCGTTTTGGAAAATGCCTCCTAATTGAATGAATGTTTTCAACCGAGAGCATGTCGGAGCCGTGAGGATACGCCCGCCACGCTGGAAGGAATGCCTCAGATGTTGGCCTGGAGAGCGTGTTTCGCGAGCTTGCTGTGTATCTTGGCGCCTCCAACCCCCCAGTACCACTTCTTATTTATTCATCCACGTGTACATTCAACAAACGTTTCAGAGCCTCTGCACCCGGGTGCTGCGGTGGGTGCTGGGCCCTCAGTAGGGACCAGGCGGCCAAGCTTGCAGCCCTCTGGGGCTCTTAGATGCTGCCACATGACCCGTGATGAGGTCTCTCACGCCATTCTCCTTACCACCAAACACGAATAAAGAACCAGTACGTTGATTCTTTAAGGGCTGACCTACTCAGCTGGTCATGATGGCACAGGTCTGTAATCTCACATTTCTGGGAGGCTGAGGCAGCAAGATCATAAATTCGAGTCCAAGGTGAGCCTCTTAGCAACTTAGTGAGAGCCTGTTTCCAAATAAAAAGAAAACAGAAAATCAGGGGATGGGGATGAAGTTTAGTATTAAGGTCATGGGTTCAATCTCTGGCACTGGGGGGGAAAAAAAAGAAAAAAACAACTGTCATACTTGAGATGCAGTGCAATCTCCCTCCTCGGCGTTGTGGCCTGGACCCACTGCTTCCCCTCCTGCAGCCTCTGCCTCTCTCTCTGTAAGATGGGCACCAGAGCGGTACCCGTCTAGGAGAATGATGGTTTTTAAAAGAGATAATACATGGAGAGTGTTTGGTTTGCACCAAGAACTTGAGCCATGCAACTCACGTTTATTACAAATCCAAGGAAAACATTTTCTTTTTAGAAGGCAAGTTCATGCTCTTCGTAAAACAAAACGCAAAACACCGAACAAAAATAGAAGCCCGTGAAGTAAACAGCCCAGGTCCCTCTAGCCACTTGCCAGTTCCATCTGGGATTAATAAAGGCGGCCAGAGATGGCTGGCTCCACTAGCTAACGTATGAAGAGGATCCTCTGACTTTTGGTAGGGTGAGATGTTATCCAGATCATGGCGATTTCCAGGCACACTGAGGCCAGGCTTCCACACAGACCCCGAATTGCTGTCTTGTGGCTTCTCTCCTACCATTAGGGTTCTCCTTAAATAGACTCTCAGCTCCCCCTGTGCACCTGCAGCCTACCCTCTTCCCAGAGGAAAGAGAGCTCTCTGCTCCTAGGTCCAGAAGAGACTTAGAATTGATTCTTATTGGCTGGCCTGGGTCACATGCCCAGCCTGAGTAACATGAAAGGATGCTGTTCTCCTATTGGCAGTACTGTTCTGTTGGCATCCATCATTGGAGCTGGGGAGAAGAGGTGGAGTCAGCTCCATCCAATGGCGGGAACTGAGATAGGAACAGGCATAGATACCTGAGAAGGAGTACGAGGTTCTTAAGATCAATTGTTGCTGATAACAGCATGACTCAGACATTAGTGCTTGCCCAACCTTTGGTGTGTACACTTCCAGATCGATCATATTTTGAAGTTTCTGAATTATTGTGCACTGTGTGTATGTGTATCCCAAATACAATTATTTGTCTATATGTATATATATTTCCCCCAAAGTAGAAAATATTCTTTATTCACTTAACAGATGAAAGGAGATACCATGGCATTTTCATATATGGAAGTAAATTATTATTTTAAAGACAAATGTGAAAACTTATGGGTCCTAGAGCTCATTGAGCTTGGACTCTTCCATTTTACAGATGGTAACACTGAGGCTCCGCTTGGTGAAGGTCTTGAGATCACTTAGTAAATAATCCCCTGACCCTTGAGCCCCGTTACCCATTTAAGCTCATTGCCAGTGACTCCAGTGAGCTTTTGGTGATTGGGGTCACTGAGGGAGTGGCAGGCTCCCGTGGAGGGAGCACCAGGTTAGAAAAGTGGGATTTCTGTTTGCACGCAGGTGTTTTTGGTTTGTTGTGTGCCTGTGTCCTACTTCGACAAATACCTGGAGTCGATCCAGCTTTGATGATGGGGGTGGTGGGTACTGAGTGAGAGATTCCTTGGTGGACATGTAGTTACATGATAATTACTGCTCAGCTCTGATTTAGGAAACTGATCTCTGTATCCATATCTCTGTCCCCTGGCTGTCCATCATCCACCCACCTGACCTGTAGCTCCCCGACACACATCTCCAGATGGATTTACCTGTAGGTGGGGATGAGGGACCCACTTCAGAATCTGTGAGTTGTTGCTGGTCTCCTCATCAAGGAGATCACATCCTGGGTTGTAGTGATGGAGAAAGCTTGTCAGTGCTCTCCAACACAAGTGATTTTTTCCTGAAGACTGTTAAAACTCAGATTCTCAGCCTCATCGGCCCCATGTAGTGATCAGTGTGTGGCTACTTCACACAACAGCAAAATAGAGACCTGCTGTATATCTGTGGGTCTGTGGGACAGTGTGCTCCCCAGGGATGTTGGTGCTCCCCAGGGAGCTCAGTGGTCCCCAGGTAGGTCAGTGCTCCCCAGGGAGGGTCAGTGCTCCCCAGGAAGGTTGGTGCTCCACCACTCTCTCCTCTGGCAGGGTGCATGTCATGAAAAGCAGATTCCTGGGCTCCACAGCACAGAAACTAGGGAAGAGGGACCTGGGGCTTGGGCTGGAATCTCAGTTAAAATAGTAACATTTCCTTGGTGTTTTAGATGGCACCTTCAAGGTGGAGAAGCACAGATGAGGATAGACAAGGGCAGAGAGATTGGCGCCCACCCACCATCCATTCACCATTGACCCATTATTCAACTCACTCTCCCACCCCCCCCCACCTACCATCTACTCCTCCGCCCACCCATCCACTATCTACCCATCCACACACATGCTACCCACCCACCCGCCCGTCTGTCCATCCAGCCGTCCACTGAAGCCTCCACACCACATTCATCAAGAGTTTGGGCTGAGATAGGAACAGTGACCCCAGGCGAGAGGGACATGGTTGTTGATGCCATGGGATGATGGTTCTTCTGACGTGCACGCTTAAAGGCCCACACGGCTGTGGGGCTTAGAGAGAGCAGGCACACAGCCACCAAAAATAATACCGTAGATGAACATTGTATATACAACAGGAAGCTACTTTCAATGTGTTAAACAGAAGGAGCGAGACAGGACCTAGACCCCTAGCACCATGCTTGACGCAGTGAGGTGTAGCACTCCCTGCTAGTAGCTGTTCACCTCTGCCCGGCACCTGGCTCTGGGTTAACCGTGTGACCAAAATTAGCTCATCTACACCTTGTAACAACGAACTCCACAGTGAAGAGGTGACCACTGTCGTCCTCGCTTTGAAGCAGAGGAAACCAGGAGGAAAATATGCTCAGAGTTCCTGACTGGAGGGCCACGACTCCCATCCCCGTGCTCTGCTTCTGGCGTCACTACTGTATTTCTGAAGTGCGCGCACAGGCTTCTGGGAGAAGGAAAAGAGTGCACAGGGGTAATAATGGCTGACGGTTGATCTGAGGAGAAGGATTGAGTTCTTTTACATTTTCTTCTATTTGCTTCTGAGTAAATGGGAACATTTCTGCAATTGTTTTCATTGCTTTTGTATTAAGAAAAAAATAATTCTATTTATTTCAAGGTGTAGGAGAAGCTACTTCATTAGGAAAAATATGAAAGGGAGAAAGTAGGGGATTAAAGCTTCTGCTAGTAGCAGATATGAAGATAGACAGAAACCCAGCCACAAGGCTCCTCCTGCCTGCAGAGAGGAGTCTCAGCTTACCCAGACACCCACGTTCCCTTCGTGGGCTGCATTTGCCTGAGTGGCTGTGGCACAAAGCCCTCCCATGTCCCTGCCCTGGCCTTGGCCTCCTGTGCACCCAAGGCTGGTGGCCTTTTCTCAGAACAGGTGCTCGCCAGTGATTCTCTGTAGCTTCTTCATTCAAAAGAGCTTCTTTAGAAATTCTGTGTAAAAGGTTTCAGTTGAGGGAGATGAGTGGATTTACTGGAACAAATATTTGCTCTCTGCCAGCCCTCGACGCTGATGCTATCGGCCCGCACTTTTCCTCTCTGAATTGAGCTGGGAGAAAACAACTGATTTAAAGGCCATGCATTCCCGCGTTCCCCTTCCCGGCTATATCAGCCACCCTGTCCCTGAGGCAACACCGCCCATGTCGCTCTCAAAGCCCAGCTGTCCCATTTAGGAGCATGTTGGCTCCCTGCTCTCTTTTCCAGGACAGACTTGCCTCTCAGTAGCCTTCCGTCTACTCGGATTTCTGCAAATCAGTTTATCTTTGTCCTGATGATGGTACCGACATGTAACATTAGCAAAATGCTTTCCTCCTGTCCTCTCTTGCTGGATGCACAGGCCCCCTTTATGATGGGGGGCAAGGGAAAGATGGGTCCCCTCTGGCCAACGCCAGGGCCAGGTGCTACCCGCACCACCTCAGGGAACACGTACCGCAGCGGCTTCAAGTTGGCACTGCCCCGTTGCACAGGTAGAAAGACTGAGGCCCAGGGAACGACAGCACCCCTCCAAGATCGTGCAGGTAGCAGTGATGCAGTGCAGGTTCGGATGGCGGCCTTGTGACTGAGTCCCTGCTCGCCTCCTTCTTGGGCTGGGGATGCCACCCAGGCCTCGCGTGCTGCCACCAGGAGCTCTGCCCCTCAGCTATACCCCTGACCCCTACTTCGCTTTTTGTTTTTGAGCCAGGGTCTTGCTAAGTTGCCCAGATGGGAAATGAACTTGTGAACCTTCTGCCTCAGCCTTCTGAGCAGCTAAGATTACAGGTGTGCCTCACCGTGTGCTTATCAAGGAAAGCTTTTTCTTTGTTTCTGTTTTCAGCTCTGGGTTGGAACTCAGGGCCACACGAGTCCTAAACAACTGCTCTACCACAGAGACGCATCCCCGCTCTGAGCCTCTGGCTTTCATAACTCATGCCTTCCTTTTGAGCCCATGCAAGTAGGACACATGAGGAAACTGAGGCACGAAAAGGTTAAGGGGTGGGAGCCATTTGTAATCCAAGGCACAAGTATTAGCAAAGGCACTAGAATCTGGGTCTGGGGGTGCAGTTCTAGACATGCCCTCCATGTGCTTAAGAGCTTTTGTGAGCTTAGCATTCTGTGCCATAGGACAGGCATATAGCAATTATATATTTTAATAAGAAATCATAGGACTGGAGGAATGGCTCAGAGGTTAAGGCTCTTGCCTAACAAGTGCTAAGTACCTGAGTTCAGTTCCCCAGCACCACATAAGCTGGGCATGGTGGCACACACCTGTAATCCCAGTACTTGGCAGGCTGAGACCAAGTACTAGGATGTCCAGTTGTGAGTCCAAGGCCAGCCTGGGTTCCATAGTGAGTTCAGGACCAGCCTGGGCTACAGAGTGATACCGTGTCTCAAAACAAATTATTTTATTATTTTATCTGTGAATGATAAAATTGGATACATTTATGGTGCCCAACATGACGTTTTGATATGTGTGCCCTCTGTGAACTGATTGCTCCCATCAAGCTAATTAATGTACCAGTGACACTACATAGTTGCTTTGTTTGTGGTGCCAAGACTTGAGATCTACTCTCTTAGTAAATGTTAAGTGTCCAACTAATTGTTACTGAGTCTGATACCATATTGTGCCTTAGTGCTTCAAAAATTATTTATTGTAAAACTAAGGTTTCCATCCTGTGGCAATAACTTCCCATTTGTTTCCTCCCACCCTCTAGTACCTACAAACAGCCCTTCTGCTCTTTACTTTTGTGAGTTGCACTCTTTTTTTGATATATATGAAATTATATAGTGTTTGTCTTTCTTGCCTGGGTTATTTCATGTAACATAGCATCTTCTGTGTTTATCCACATGGTCACCAAAGGCAGGTGTTTCTTCTTTTTAAGGGAGAATAATATTCCATTATATAGATCACATATAATCAATGTATATATATATATATCAGTGTAATCATATATATGTATATGACTTAAAATGTAACCCATAAGTTACACTTTTTACCTGTTTGTTTCTCCATGGCCTTAGTTTGTTTCCACAATTCTATTCTCTAAATCCTCAAGAAAGTAGGCACTCTCAGGTGCTGTGACTCCAAGCGCACCCTGTGGGCCCTTGGCATCACTGGAAGCCTGCTAGACATACAGAGTCTCATCATTTTAATACAGTTCCTGGAGTCTGTTTTTTAAATGGATCTCTGGTTGATTTTTGTGCATATTGAAGTTTGATCAGACCTGCTCTATGGTTAATTCATTCATTCATCAAATACATGTTCGCTCCTGCTGCATTCCTGGCCCTGTTCTGTGCACTGGGCTGACTGCAGTGAACAGAAGAAACGAAGACCCTGAGCTTATGGACGTGTGGCTGAGTGGGAAGACAGTGAACCCGGCATGTAGAGGGGAGAGAGACGGGTGTGAGGATCCCAGAGGACCTATGTGCCTGGGGTACTGGAGGAAGTCACAGCAGACTTTCTGGAGGGGATGAAGCCCCCCTGGAGAGCAAGAGGACGGTTCAATGCAGGGGGCAAGGAATCAGAAAAAGGGTGCTGGTGTTCTGGAAGAGGAAGTGCATGTGCCATTCTTTCGGAAGGAAAGTGCGGCTTATCAATACCAAACTACATCATTCATTCATTCATTCATTCATAAGCCAGTCGATGCCTGACTACATCTGTAGCCAGCGGTTGTCTTAATGAAGAGGAGGTGCTGCTGAGGCAAAGGAGGTGATGACAGTAACTCACGCTCAATACCCAGACCCTGCGCTAAGCTCTTGATTGATATTAACTCAGCCACCATCAGGCACATCCTAAAGCAGCTTTCATTTAACAGACAAGGGACACGAGTCAAGGAGAGGTCAATTCCCCGGGAAGCTGCAGCGGAGCTTAGATTCAAACCCAGGACACCTGGCTCCAGGCTTCCTAGTTGTGATCTCCTCCCTGAACTCTGCAGTTTGCCTTCCAAGATCCCACTTACTGCCATGGAAGCTGATGACTCCCTGTGAGCCCTTCCAGGTCTTCAGATAAGCATAATGCTCTGAGATTCTCCTGTGTGAAGATCCCCTTCACAGGCCAGTGGGCCTGTGCCAGGCAGGACAGATTGACCGCAAGGCCTTCCCACCCTCAGCACCCACTTACCTCTTTGCCTTTCCACTTGGAGGCCTCATGCCTGGAGAGGAGAGGTTCTATCTCCAGTCCTCGTGACTTCGGGCTTATTTTCGTTGTGTTGTGTTTCTCTGTTACCAACTTCTGCTTTTCTTCTCACTTGGCACTTAGGACATGTTTTCAAATAACACCCCAGCTCATAATGCTCTTGCTAACTTATGTCCCAGTGCACCTGCGCACACACACAAACACACACACACACACGCACACACACACACACACCTGTATTTGTCTCCCATCGATTTATAACATGAGTGATCATGTTCACTCACGGCCTCACACCTATTTGCACACACCATACTGACTGACGTGTTGACACGTCTACATACAACATACATCTATCCAAAAAATCCCTTACATGTGGTGCCCGCTCTCGTGCAGACACACACACCAAACACACATTTCGATCCACACACTTATACACAAATCGCCCTCTTGCACATGCCTAGTCACACAACCCCAACACATACCCACATGCATATTTTGTATCACACACACACACACCCACCCACCCACCCGGCCCTGGGTGGCTTCCAGTCACCAAAGAACTTTGAAGTGATGTCAGAGAGGAAAAGTTCAAATGAAAATCAGATCCGGTAATTATAGGATTTTCTACATGTACTTTTTTTTTTCCTCCCAGGCTGGACTTGAAAGTGAAAGACGCCCAGAGATGAGAGCCTTTTCTGTGGCTTGGGAAGTAAGCAAAACCACATTTGTGGGGGTGACAAAAACTCCCCACCCTGCTCTGAAAACCCCTTTAATGGGGGAGAAGAGGACCGGGTGACAGAGCTTGACTGTCAACTGTTGGCTCTACCTTTTACGTCTTTACACTGTAGCTTTGTGCGGGCTCCTCAGGGTTCAGATCGAGGCCTTTCTCTCTAAGACTCTGGTGGTGTTTTTTTTTTTTTTTTTGAACAAATGTTGTGTAGATAAACTCACGTGGGCAAACATGTACCGTGTGCCAAGTGGGAACTGGTAGCCTTGGATGAACTACCTGAGGTAAAAGACAGGAGTGTTCAGGGCTCTGGGAGGAGGATGTGGATTTCACCATGGTGCATCAGTTGCAGAGGACACAGAGCTAAATAACGAATCGTAGTGGAAGGGGAAATTTGGTTCATGGAATGGAAACACCCGCGGGTATGTGGCTTCGGCATGGGTGGATCCAGGGGCTCAGATGGACAGACATCACAGGATTGTATTTAACATTTGACAGGGTGACCTGGACTTCAGAGTGGAGAGCAGAGTGGGACCTGAGTGGGAGCCGGCAGGCCATACTGGGACAGGTGGAGGGTGGGCGTTGCTGGAGTCCAGGTGGAAGGGCGGGTGGCTTCAACTAAACAGGGGCTTGGGCTAGGGGTTAAGTGGATGGATGTCAGAAATAGGGTTGAGGAAGTAGACACCAAAGACTTGGTAGCGGAGGGTCAGGGGTGTGTTGAATAGGGAGGTTGCAAGAATAATTGCCAAGGTTTGTTTGTTTGTTTTGAGAGAGCTTCTTGCCCTGTAGTCCAAACTGGTCCTGAACTCACTATGTGGCCTAGACTGGCCTTGGACTCACAGCAGTCCTCCTACCTCAGCCTGCAAAGTGCTACGATTACAAGCATAGACATCCTTGCCCCACTTAAATGGCACAGGGGACTCAAGCCCAGGGCTTTGTGCGTGCTAGGCCAACACTGTAACCACTGAGCTATTCCTCCGTCCCTGAGGATAATTCCCGAGTTCTGAGCTTTTACGTGTGTGTGGATGACTCAGAAAGCTTCTCCCTGTTACCTTGAGTAAGAGAGCAGAGAGAACAGTTCTGCTTGAAAATGATGGCCCTTTGTGATTGCCACTTGTGTAGTGTCCTTCTAGCATGAGAGGGACTTTCAGGCTGTGCCTAATGGATTTTATAGTAGGGAATGGGAAAATACAGTCCTTTACCTTTCAGTTTGAGGATCCTGGGACTTCACTGCTATTTCTGGCCGAGTCTTAGTCACTTTCCTGTCCTTGGGACTCAATACCCGATGTCCACAACTTAGTGGAGGAGAGGTTTATTTTGGTCACGTTTTGGAAGCATGAGCCCATTGCCTGTTGGGTTGGCCTTGATGGCAAAAAGGAGAAAGGGTACAGCGTGGAGGAGAGCTGCCCAGCGCAGGGCAGCCAGGAATTGTAGGAAAGGAAGAGACTCTGGGAGAGGGAGAGATGTTCACTCAGGCCTACAGCCCCAGGGGACATCAGCGGATGATCCCATCCATGAACAGAGTTCCCTTCTGACACAGTCACCTCCCAAACTCATGAGGGTCTTGGGGACCATTTTAGCTATCAACCCAGCAGAATACAAAGAGGGAACAGGTGCATTAAGTCTGTGTGTCTACATTTGGACTCATGCCTTAATTTCCCTGAATTTTAAACTCCTGACTTTTTAAAAGGGAGATCACATCTAACATCTCAGCAAAGATTAATTTAAATAATGTACACAGGTACATGTGAGCAAATGAAACAAAGCACGCACATGTGTGTGTGTGTGTGTGTGTGTGTGTGTGTGTGTGAATCTGCACGTGTCACCAGCACAAATTATGGTCTGAGAATCTTCTTGTACAACAGAATTTCCAGCACAGAAATTTGACCCAGTCGCGGTCTAGATTATAATTTTCTCATTTTGAGTTGAAGAAATTGCTTTGAGGTGTCTCTCTCTATGTACTTCCATAGAGATGTGGACAGTGAAGACATTTAATCAGAACAAATTTATTAGGTATGCAAAGACTTTTGGCTTTTTGTTGTTCTGGGGACAAGGAAGGTTGGAGCGTGAACGGTCTTGGCCTTGTAATCTGAAAAACATGAGTTGGCGTCTTGTGCTTGCTTATAGTGTGACCTTGGGCTCCTAGTTCTTAGTCTTCTTCCTCATAAAGCTAGGTTAGGGCCAATTTTCCCCAGTCAGCCTAACATGGTGGTTATGTGGATCACACCAGACAGTATCTGGCAAAACTCTGCCTCAGGGAAGAGCTTTGTTTTTGTTTTGTTTACTCATGTAAGGCACTATAAGAATCAAAGGTGGACAGTGCTGTTTTCTTTGTGCAGATGAGAAAAACTGGCTTAATGTCAGTAGGAATAATAGTACTGGAAGGTGTTTCTGCAGAATGGTTAGGAGGACAGGATTGGGGACTGACTCCTTGGGTCTTAATGTAACACTTCACCAGCTGGGTGACCTTGGACAATTGACTCAGCTCCCTCATTCCTACCTTGCTCGTCTTTAACATGGGGTGGAGTGTGTGTGTGTTTGTTTCATACAGTTGTCGTAAAATTAAATGACACAATGCATGCAAAACCTGTAAACTCTTCCATGGTGTGTAGTAACACCTCAATAAAGATGAACTTTCGTCATTACTGTGATGCACACCTTCCTCTGAGTTGGTGTGTTGTGGCCATGGTCAAGGTCATCAACATTAAGACTTTCTGACTTTGCAGCTTGGAGACAGGAGTGGTCATGGCCCTGTGACTTACTTTGGATTAAGTGTGACTAGAAGGGACAGGTCACTTCCATGTGGAAGTTATGAGAGCCAGAGAAGAATTAACCAATAACATTCTGTCTTTCTCTTTGCTATGGTGACTTGGAAGTTTCTGGAAGTTGGCTGTTCCATTGGTCTGGTACTAGAAAGAAAACACAAAAGAAGACCTCAATGGGTGACCTACAATGAAAGCTTAACATTGATAAGAAATAGAACATTGCTATTTGAGGCTTTCAAGCCAGAGTTATTTGTTATTGCAGCAAAACCCAGCTTATCCTGACTGATAGGGTGATGGGACACCAGAAACAGAACCATTGGAATCTTCATTCTCCAAATAAACATTTCAGGGGTCCACATTTCTATAACATTTAAAATTTTTTCCATTGTACTGATTCAATTAGAGACAAGGAAAAAGTCCTAAAGCTTTAACATTTGGATGAAGCCTCTTATTCTTTCTTTTAATACTCTGCAATAGATTCTTACTGAAAAAGAAATGGCTTTGATGGAAAGTGTACCGCTTCTCCATGTAATAAAAATGAAAGCTGGTGTCACTGTACACGTGAAAAGGAAATCTATGAAAACCACAGAGCGTTTTAAGAGGTTAAAGGTAAAAGAAAATTGACTTATAATGTATCAGTTAAATAAACAAAGGTTTCTTGAACCAGAATGGGAGAACTTCTGGTTGCCATCCAACTTTTTGGAGATGTATTTAAAATCTGACATTAGATGTATCCAGAGGTCTTGATTTGTTTTTGTTTTTGTCGCTTTCCTAAGTGGGACATAGAAGGAGCACAGAGTTGGACTTAGAAGTTGGGAGTATTAGATGTCTCAGGAAATTGAAATAAAATGCAGCCTTCCACGAGGGTTCGTCAGAACCTTGGGAAACTGAGTTTAACCACAATCAAAACCTATAAAATTATAATCTGTGACCTGTCTCCCTCAATTTCAGACATATAATAATAGGCCCTGGCAACGGTCCTTTGAGTTAAGACTCTCCTAAGCTCCTTTGGGTTAAGACTCTCCTAAGCTTCTTCTGCCACTGTATTTTGGCCTATGTAGTTAGCATGAGAGCAGATGGCCATCTTCTTGTGCCTTGGCTGCTGATGTCACCTGGAAAAGACATGGGACAGAATTCAGTTCCAGCATGGTGTTCACATCAGCTAGCTGTGGGTTTGCAGGCCAGGACATGAGTTGGAGAGAAATAGTTGATGTCCATGCATGATGACCCATGACCCAAGTGACCAGAATTGGAAATCCCTGACAGTGGATAAGCTTCAGTTTGCATTACCTCTCCAAGACTCATTTTATTAACCTGTAAAGTGGGCACACAAGTACATCTCAGAGTTGTTGGGTGAGGACTAATAGATACAAATGTAAAGGAAACCTTGCCCTAGGACACAATACACACTCAGCTCACTCGACCAGTAGGATGCTGATGAAGACAGTGTGCCCCAAGATGGTGACCTGTGACGAGATAGAGGTCACACCTTGGTCTTTGTTGACACAATTTCCCTCCGGGTGATGCCATAATTGGGATGAACTCATGACCGTCAAGATACCAAGGTTATGCAAGTGAATCTTTGTATACTATTAGGCAATCCAGCAGCAGTGCTGAAAGCCAGGTTTCTTCTTGCTCCTAACTTGAGCTTTCACCCAACAGTCAATTAAAAAAAAAAAAAGTTTATTTCTATTTTGGGGGGAGGGAGGGTATCACTTTGGTATTTGATGACCAAATCCATAAAAAGAAATTGCTGTGAACTAAACTTCATATGGCTGACTTCTAGTGACTTCACATATGATAGTCCTAATTTTATCTGGAGCTCTGTTTGGGAGCTCACAAACACAGACCTTTTTGTTCATTAAATCAGGTTCAGACTACCTGTCACAGAAAATAACTTGCTTGTGTACCTTAAGACAGTTCTCCAGCCTTTTGGTGTATCCATCCTCGAACACATCCTGTACCTTGCAATCTTAGCATGGTGCTTGTGCTCTCTTGTTCCCATCTTGTGTCCATGGCACACATCAACAAGTGATCTCAGAGTGCTTCCTCTGCTTCCTTTGGTATCTTGCAGTGTTCTTGTTTACCTCAACACATGGCCCCGGCAATCACTTTCAGTGGATGAGACTTGGCAAGCAAAAGACAACTGATGTACTATTTTCAATGTGTGAATGTCGGAGGCTTTTTGGAACATTCTAGAATGTCCTCATATTTACACGCTTTTGAGTACTGGCCAGTTTCCCCAGAAATTTCCTTCTCTCTGCATCACTAAACCTCTTTTACCTGTAGAACTGAAAAGAGCTTTCCAAGTTTTGACGAGTAGCCACAGGGTCCTCAAATTATAACCAGTGTTCTTTAAGTTAATTTGAAACCCAAGCTCAGTTGATCGCTTTCTTCCCTGATCTCATATAGAATATATTATCTGAATATATTACATCATGTATGCTTTTTTAAACTTATAATTAATAAAGACTTGTGCACCTTGTCTCTAACACAACAGTAGACTTTTGTGGGGAGCAGCCACACAATATTTGGGTAAGCAGGTCAGAGTTTAAACCTTATCTTCACCACTTCTTTGCAGAGTGACTTCCAGCTCACGAGAGTCATGTTCCTTTAATGAAAAATAAAGAAGCTAAGAGAACCCACCTTCTGGGGTATGTTATGGTTACTCAATACATATAAAGTCCATCCAGTTGCTAATGAATAGCAATGGAAAAATTATAATTTGGGTATCTTTGTAGTCTGTGCAGAATTGAGTGAGGTACAAAGAGCCTCAGAACGAGAGTTCTAATTCCAAATCCAGTTTGGAATATTTATTCACTTGGAAAATTCACTTTCAAGCCTTACCTTCCTTATCTGTAAAAAGGGCTTCGTGAAACCCATCTTTGGCCCCACGTTGATCTATTTGGTAGAAGTTTAAATATGTAGTTAAAAGCAGAGTAAATAGAAAAAATACTTAGCAACTTATATGGAATGAGGTTGGACGAGTTGGCCCAGATGTGGGGCAGATGCTGGCTTTGGCACCATGGTGGTGGCATCTTGGCAAGCATGAGGCACTTTCCAGGTGTGAAAGATGCCTCATGTCACGAGTCCACGAGTAAAATGAAGACAGACATAGTTTACCAAAATAAAATATATATCATAATAATGTGAGGTTGGCTCAATAAGGGCTCTCAATTGAAATGAAGTCAACATGATTAAATGAAAGGGAATTTATAGGCTTAAGTTACTAAACATAATCAGCAATAGACTTGAATTTCAGGCTCAATCCAAAGACTCACACTATATATTCAGGACTTAGCTTTATTCTGGTCCATCTTTGGTCTTGCTTTCATTTGTGTGAACTCCATTACCAGGAAAGTTTTCCCCTCCTGAAAACACAACAAGATGGCTACCAGTGGCTCCACAGTTTTGTGCTATTCTTGTAGCTTGAGTACAAGAGAAAGAGAGCTCTCCCTCCTCCTCGCTAGTTACAACAAAAGCCCTGGACATAAGTCTCACCTCTCTCATTGGCTGTCCATTGTCACGAGACCATCCCTGAACCAATTACAGAATGGGCTGCTCAGATTGGTGAGTTCTGCTTCACATATGTGTATTGTGAGGTATCAGGTCTGCAAGGGAGGCACACTTCCACTGAAGTGGGGAAATGGGATCTGGCCAGGCCACTCCCCCACCTTCAGAAATGAACAGCCTTCTATTATCATGGCTGAGGGCCAACATGCCAGAGAAGTACAAGTTGTCCTTATCCAGGCTCTGTCACTCTCCATTCGCCATTAATACATGGCTCTCAGACGGAAACAAAGGGTGTTGTGTCTGAGCTCCTCCCTCGCAGAAGCCAGCGAGTCTGGAAGGCTCTGCTTCCACTTACTAATACACGAGAACCTTGGTCTGACATCCCACATCCTCCTTGCCTACTGAGGAGGCAGGGAGAAGAGGCTTCAGGGGAGGGCGTTGCTGGGATGTGGGGACTGACGTCACATGGGCTTGGCACATGCTCTAAGGCTGTGACTGCAAAGCTTTAGGATATGAAGGGAAGGCAAAACCACAACGTGACCATCCAGACATTTCTTTCTTTCCACTTGGTTTTCCTCAAAGCCCTGGTACTTCGAGGGAAATTTAATCCGTATGTTTCTATTTAATTTGCAAGATACTTAGGTCATCAAAATGGAGCCTATAAAGAGCCATTTGATGTCCAGGAAGAATTACGAGCTTGTATATAGCCTCTTAAAATGTGTGTATATGCTTACACATGTGTGTAAGGGGAAGTGTGTGTGTGTGTGCATTTGAGTTTATCTCTTCAAAGCTCTGCTTTTTAAATTTTTTACTGAGTTTGAACTCATCAGAAAGTGGGGTTCAAGCCTCAAATTTATATTAAATAATCTATTTAAACTCTTTTGCGGAACCATGCAGAGAATCGCAGAAGCAAAACACACACTTTCCCATAGCTGAGCAAGCAAGGGCATTGGGTGTTTATTTATTTATGGATGTCCTGGGGATTGAACCTAGAGCCTTTGTAACACCAAGCTACATTCCATGCCTGTTTTTATTATTATTATTTATTATTACTTTTAATGTTGAGGCAGTCTTTAGCTAAGCCTCTAAGTTGTTCAAGCTAGGCTTGAATTTGTAATCCTCCTGCCCCAGCCTCCCACAGTGCTGAGATTACAGGCCTGCACCACCACACCTGGCTTGGTATCACTTCAAATGACAACTTTAGGATGGAGATTTCTGTCTTTCCCATCTTTACATTCTCACCTGCCATGTGCAACCCTCTGAAGTAGGGCTGGCATCTCCTTCTCACCCCTCTAAGCTGTCCTCAGGCAGTAGTCAGACCCTGAGGACTTCTACATGGAGAGATGTTGGCATATTCATCATACTTGACCATCCGGTAGGTATTTTCATTGCACATGTTCTGCAATTCTGTAGCAACATTGGGCATAAACAAGCATGCTGCATTCTGTACGCACCTTCCTCCCTTGACTTCGGAGACTTCAGCATCTCCCATGCTATCCTGTGGCTTTGGCTGCTGCTTCTCCTTTTGTTGCTGGATCCGCCTCTCTGCAGCCATAACACAGCCATTATGAAGCCATAAGGTAGCCATTGTGTGGCCATTATGCAGCCATTGTGCAGCCATATGTGGCCATTGTGTGGCCATATGTGGCCATTGGACAGCCATATGCAGCCGTTGTGTGGCCATTGTGCAGACATTGTACGGTCATTATGTGGCTTGGGCGGCCATTGGGCAGCTATATGTGGCCATTGTGTGGCCATTATGTGGCCCTTGTATGGCCATTATGCGGCTTGTGTGGCCATTTTGTGCCCATTGTGTGGCCATATGTGGCCATGTATGGCCATATGTGGTTGTTGTACAGCCATATGCAGCCATTGTGTGGCCATTGTGCAGACATTGTACGGTCATAATGAGGCCAGTGTGTGGCCATATGTGGCCATTGTGCGGCCATTATGTGGCTTGGGCGGCCATTGTGTGGCCATTATGCGGCTTGGGTGGCCATTTTGCTGCCATATGTAGCCATTGTGCCACCATTGTGCGGCCATATGCAGCCATTTTGTGGCCATTATGCAGCCATGATGCAGCTTGCGTGGCCATTATGTGGTCATAGTGTGGCCATTGTATGGCCATATGCGGCCATTGTGTGGCCATTATGTGGCTTGGGCGGCCATTATTTGGCCATATGCAGCCATTATGTGGCCAATATGCGGCCATTATTTGGCTTCGTCGGCCATTATGTGGGCATTGTGTGGCCATTGTACAGCCATATGCAGCCATTGTGCGACCATTATGCGCCATTTTATGGCCATAATGCAACCATTATGGAATAGGGACCACCAGGCCAACCATAGACCCCTTCCTTTCTTTCTCTGTCCTCTCCATAGGTAGCCTCACCTATCGCCAGAGATTCAGTGCCACTGGTGGTCTCGCAGCAAAATACCTTAGTGGAGTAGAGCATCTTTGTAGATGCAGTCGTTTGAATATTTAGAAGATACAGAGAAAAGGAAGGAGTTCTAATGATGGAGGGGTTGGCTTTTATCCCAAAGATATGTTGTTGTTTTATAGAGGAATAATGAAAATCCAGGACCAGTAACAAGCAGATAAAAGCCTAATGTGAGAGACAAAGAGCCTTCTGGTGTCTTATAGAGAGGACTTTACTTCATACAGTAGGAAAGTGGGCACAGCTGAAGAGCAGAGATGGAATCTGATGAAGAAACAGTATTCCAGAGAGGTGTATCTGCTCAGCTGCAGATGACCTGTTATAACAAGGACAGGACCCTGGTTGGGAAAATCTGAGACTCTGTTCTATGGCGTAGGGACATCTGGATAGATGTTCACGAGATTTTGTTTCTTTAGAGGTTTGTGAATCTCTAGAGTTTAGAGACTTGGATCATTACTTTGCCTAAAATTCTTCCATCGTCACAGCTGGAAACCACCATAGTTTCCCCTTAACTTCTTCAAAATAGGGATGAAGCTGGAAACTATGGACAGGAAGTGTCCTCATGATATCTGCCCAACTGCAGTGGGTTGGTGTATGGGGTTCAGACACTCCCGTTATGTTTGATGGATGTTTGACCTTTGAATGCTGGTGGCACTCTTTTTTCAGGGCCATCAATAGTCCCTATCTTGGGAGCTTTACCCATCGCCCTTTCTGGAGGCCAGACCAATAACTAGGCATAACTTAGCTGCAAATAAGCTAGGACCAGTAGTTAGGCCTGATAACAGATGAGTCAACTTGGTGTGTGGGAATAACCTGAGTGTGGATGGTAATGAATTATAGCCACATTCATTGGTGGCTTTGAAAGAGAGATGAAGAGGGAAAATATTTCTAATGTTGTAGTAGGTGCACCAAGTTATCTCTTTTCTATGGGGGGAAAAATTGATCTGAAGTAAGTCTCTCCCCCCTCCCACCCCGGTCTCAGCTGATGGTTAACACCTCGTCTATCCTGTGAGGGACCTGGGAGGCAGATGGTTGGAAGGTCAAAGACAAAGAAAGAGGGCTGGGACATAGCATGTGACTAGAACTGAGGAAATGGGTGAAAGATGGGAGGGTTTTTGTACTTGCATTAATGCCCACCTTAGGCAGCATGAAAAAGTATGGAAAAATTGAAGACACAGGTAGACGAGGTGACTTGGCTGAGTCACAGTCTTAGAAGCCCAACAAAATGAACTTCTGCTGCCCATGCCTGATCTGCTAGGACTATTTCTCAATGCCCAATGAGCAAGCAAGGGGGCCACTATGGAGTCTTGTCTGGAATGTTCTCTGTGGTGGCAAGGCAACAGCTTTGTGACCAGTTGGTGATGTTAAGCCTGTATTAATCCTGAAAGGCCCATAGTTCACTAGGATAGACATTGACTTCTGCTGTGGGCTTTTTTTTTCCTGTCCAGAGACCTTCAGCTGACACCAGGACCTGTGTGCCTAGAGATCACCCAGCATATAGGTGCAGAATTCCCTGACACAGAGAACAAAACTAGGAGACTCATTATACAATCATGTATTGGTTATAAAATACGTTACCCCCTTTGGGGAAAGCTAACTTCACAGAGTTCTGGAACAGTCCTCTAAAAATGCAACTGAAACAGCAATGGGAAGATGACCCTCTGGCTGATAGGATGCCATCTTTAAGGGGGTCCGCATTAGATCAGATGGCCCTAGAAAATGCTGGGTTCCCAGTAGGAAAATATACATTCAGTAACAATAAGTTGGCAGCAGGATTAGCCTCACTTACCACAATGTGACCCTATTGACCTTTGGGGGGCGAGGGTTCTTGTATTTCCTTTCTCCTTCATTCTAGGTTCTTCTACATTGGAAGTCATGGAGCCCAAAGGCAACATTCATTTAGGGACATTAAGTGTCCCTTTGAACTCTAAGTAATGAATGTAGCCATGGTAGTTGGAACTCCTGGGCCCCAGAAACCAGCCAGCCAAAAAAAGTTATTACACTCAGAGGAGTTACTGACCCTCGTCTGTAACCAGGACAAGGGAGTGTTTTGTTTACACAGAGAGGGCAGGAAACTCAGGTGCGTGGCACTCAGGTGTGCAGAATGGAGGCGACCCATCAGAGACCTTCTGGTACTTCATGGCCCTGTGATAACCAAGAGTAGACATGTGGAACAGCACTAGCTTGAGAAGTACTTCAGATATATATCGAGCAAGGCATGAACGGCCGTGTAGATGGATATGCGTGGATGAGCGTGACCACACTGTCCACATGGTTAAGAACCCTAAGGACTGGGAGCAAACCTGTGGGGAGCCCCAGGAATCATCTGTCAGCCCTAGAATTCTCATCCTTTACTTCCCAGCACCCTCTCCAAATCCATGAAGCCCACATAGAAATAGCCCTCCAGGAGCCTGCCCTTTGAGTCCATTACTCCAAGCATGTGTGTGAAAGCTTCTCAAGGACTTTTCCTTCATTATTGTAGTTTTAAAGTTACAAGAGCCTTTGTAGACCCTCTGCTTTTAAAAGGAAAATTAAAAAAGAAAAACCTGGCGAAAATCAGATGATTTGTCAAAAGTCATTGTCAGATAGTTTGACTTAAATAGGATGTAAATCTATGACATTTTACTTTCTGCCCTCCAGTTGAAGGGGTAACTCTGTAATCCTCATATAAGTTTTCCTAGTCAGCATTATCAAAGCCATTATTGACACTGAAATGGTTGTGTCTTTATTGAGAGATTAGTTTGTAGCAGGCACTGCGCTAAGGACTCAAGTGCTTCTGGTGCTCATGAGAATCCTGTGGAGTTATAGAAGGAGTAGGTCTGATTTCAGAGGAGGAAACTGAGGTTCAGGGTGGGGAAGCAGTGTCCCCATGCCCGTGGGGTTGACAAGCTGCACAACCAGGTGGAAAACGAACATCTGACTCTCCAGGGTTGGGATTCCTAACCACAAGGCCCCTTTCATGAATAGCCCAAAATTCTAAAGGAATGATGTCTCAGTTGCTTTTTGTTTGTTGCTAGGACACAATACCTGACACTAGCTGAGGGGGGAAAGGCTTTGCTCCCAGTTTCAGGAGGTCTTAAATCATTTACGGATGACTGTCAATGGCAGAAGGTGGGAACAGATGCTCACAGCATCACAAGAGGAAGGAGTGGGGTTTGTGGAGAAGCTGGGGTCAAAGTATATCCTTGAAGGTTATATGTTCAGTAATCCCAGCCCTCCCAACCAGGCCCCCTCTCCTAATAGCCCTTGAAATCCACAGATAATCCACAACATCCAAATACATGAGACCTAAAGGGAACATTTCAGATCACCCACCACAAATGATAATATTTGGGATAACGCTATTTTGAAAATTAAACGTAGAAAAAGTTACATGATGTTTCCCTCATTCCATGAGTACAAATGTATCAAAATATATGGAAATTGGGACCATAATAGCCCCTCCAGCTATCGGATTTGGCCAGATGATTCTTTCAACATTCCAATCTTTTCACCTGGGGAAACTGAGTCTTGGCGTCTGAGCGGAGCTGGTGGGCATAGCTGGGCCATCACTCAGGCCTGAGGCGTCTCTGTCAGGGTTTTATTGAGCTCAGCTGCCTGCCGCCATATGCATTTACATAATGACAGGGGATCAATACCTGTCTCTGCTCTCCTTGTCCACAGTCCCTTAGTGATGGCTGAAAAGAAGAGGCCAGATTCACCACGAAGCTCCAGCCCACTGCAGAAGCACTTTGCATCTTGCAGTAGCTAAAGTTTCTTCCTCAAGAACCACCTGCACTATTGGAAGGAGAGGTAGCCAAGGTGAGAGAGAACTCCCCAGAACGTAAGTCTTGAATGCTGGTGTGCTCCTGTGGCTGTGTTTCCATAAACAGACACCCATCCACCAACCACACATAGCTCCACAGTCATTGTGGGTCCAGCAGTGGAGGAGCATAGCCCAGACCAAAGGAAGTGTAAATCCAGGTCATCCTGGGGGTGGCAGGAGGAAGAGTCAAACTCCATTCCAGCCTTTGCCTAGCTAGGAGACTCCACACAAATCTGTTTCTTTTCTCTCTCCCTTTCTATTCCCAGCCCCCATCTTCTTCTGGCTTCTCTGCCTCTTTTCTTTGTAATTAAGCACAACACACAAAGTAAAGTGTGTGAAGTGTGCTAAGGCTCCATGCTCACGCATGTGTCTTTGTGTGCAAAGCCCACACCCAAGATCTAGACCCGACATCCTACCCTGTTCCCTGGCACTGCTTCCCGATCTGTGCTCCCACCAACATGCCATTGCTACCTTGACTTCTACCTTCTGTTAATTAGTTGGGCCACCTGCCCTTGACCTGCACCTGGCTGGAGCCAGGCAGAACCTACCCCTTTGCTCCCAGTGCCTGTCACTTAACACAGCGTCTGTCAGCTTCACTGCTTTGTGGCATGTAGCAGTCATTTGTCGACATAATATTTTACTGCACGAGCATATCATAATACATTCATTCATTCTTTCCTTGCAAGGCATTTGTACCACTCTGTGCTATGCAGTAATTAGGAATAAAGATAATACGCATGTGTGTAACTTTTGGTCACATTGTCAGGCCCTTCTGTCGTGTAGGTAGCCAGGGGTAAAGTTGATGGGTCACTGTGCTTCTGTGGGCAGAGCCTCCACTTGCCCGCTTAGAAATGGGATCAGGGCATTATCTCTGCATTGTCTCTTGGGTTCAATGGGGCACATTGTTTGACATGTGCTAATGACCCTGTAATTGGAGGGAGTGTTCCAGTTACATGTGACCTGGGAAGCTCGGCTCTATCTTCCACCTGCCAGAACAAAAATGGGTTCGCCCCACCTCCATGTGTGATACTAGGGAGCCGTTTCCTCTCTGCCTTTGGCCTCCCTTCATGTGCCCAGAGGGAGAGTGAGCACGTCACCACCTCCAGCAGCCGTTGTGCCCACCAGCCACGATGCCCACGGAAGAGTTCCTTCAGAAATGTGTCTCCTATTTTGAAATCTCTGCCCCTGAAACATCACCTCCATGAACTTGCTAAACCCCTAAAAGGTGGAGAATGCAGAGCCTGAAGGATTTTGCAGACCAGGGCCTGTCCCATGGCCATAGAGGGGCACCTGGGGATACCTCATCCCTTCGGGGCCTGTGGCTATCTTCTTGCTTGAGGAGAAACCTGGGCGGACCCCAAATGGGTTGTGGTTGGAGCCAGAAGCCCGACTACCAGGTGCAATAAAACGAGCCCAGCTCTAAAGGTGCTTTGTGTTCTGGGGATAGGGAAACATTCCTATACAGGCCCAATGGAGCTTCCCCCAGGTGCGGTGAACCGGAGACGCAGGAGAACATGGAGAGCCATTCTCTGCTCCATGCCCCCTTTCCTCCTGCAGACACTGGGATGATGTTCCATCTCTGTAAAGAGCCTGTCTGGCTGGGACACTTCTTCCCACCCCCTGCCCCAGCCCATAGACGGGCTCCATCGGATGATTGGATTAGGAAGCAAAGGGCTCCTTCCTGGCTCCCTGCTCTGGCTGGCTGGGGTGTGAGGGCAGGAAGCCAGTTGTAGCCGAGCGTGTGGAATCTTTCAGGTTGAGTCATATTAGTTCCACGTGGGCTCACACAGTGCCAGGTCCTGCACCGGGTGCTTTCCAGTCCCGGCATCAACAAATCCTAAGATTCTATTATCAACAGATTTCCCTTCTCCTCCTCCTCCTGTTTATCATAGGGAAACAAGAGAGCTGTCACTCAAGGTCACATCGCGTAGACACAGACTGGGTCCCTCCTGCCCCAGGGTTCAGATGCTGGAACACTGACCTCCAGTGTGGGAGGGGACAGGTCATGACTGGGTGCGGTCTGTGCCTGTGGAGACCTGCCCTGCCTCTTCTACCAAGTGAGGACATGAGCAGACAGCCCTCTAGGAACTAGGGAGCAGCTGTCACCACACTGAGTCAGCTGGCACCTCTTCCAGGATTTTTCAGCCTCTAGAATGGAAGGTGTTGTGGTTTGGATCTGGAGTGTCCCCCCAGAGTCCCATGTACCTATGGAAGCTCTGTAGGGTTGGGAGCTGGGGCCTGGATGGACGGGCCAGGCCCTTCCTCCCTGTCTCTCTCTCTCTTCCACCATGCTGGAAGGATCTCTGCCCCCAGGTACTCTGGTTCTGGCTTTAGTTGTGGCCCTACCAGGTGATTCAACCATTTTCCAGCCACCAGCCCATGAACAGACTGAGACTTTCTGAAACTGTAAGCTACAATAAATCTTTCCTCCTGCAGTTGTGGATGTCAGGTGTTGAGTCACAGCAACAAAAAAGTCACTAAGAAGGTGATGTGTTTCTGTTGTTTACAAGCCACCAGTCTACTTTTACTACCATTGGGAGAATAGATAACGTGGCAAGACCATGACCACTATTGGAGCTTAATTTTTTTTTCCTTTGAGACAGGGTCTCACTCTGCAGCCCAGGCTGGTCCTGCACTCACTATGGAGCCCAGGCTGGCCTTGGACTCACAGCAGTCCTACTGCTTCAGCCTCCTGAGTGCTGGGTTTACAGGTGTGCATCACCATGTCCAGCTTACATGGTGCTAGGGAATTGAACTCAGGTACTTGGTGCTTGACTTAGCGCTTGTTAGGCAAGCACCGTAACTGCTAAGCCATTCCTCCAGCCCCTATTGGAGCTTAATTTTTGAGAGACCACACCCCCTCTTCCTACCATTTCTTGTGAGTTTCCTGTCTAATTTCCTAAAGGAAAATGTAATAAATTTTATTTTGAGTTTGCCATTCCCTTTAAACCTGTTTCAGGGCCTGGCATAATCCAACTTTAAGAATTTTGGTTAAACAAAGTGGTGCTCGCCCAGCCCTCTCTGTAGGGTGACAGTGGATGCCGGTGACTTTTTATTGACTGTTGTGTCTCTGGACTGTCCTTTAACAATTCCGGCAATTTGGGGAAGACTTTAAATCAGGGAGGGACTTTTCTCTGCCTCTTCCTGAGCCAGGATTTTTCAGCATCCCCAGCCCCTCGGGTGGGTTTAATTGGTTCCTGTGTGGGTGTGGGGATCCTTTGCCAGGACTGGAGAGGATGCTGAGTGGGAGCAGATCTCTCTCCTGTAGAAATGTGGAGCTTCTCTAGGGATAATCTCAGCTGTCTTTAGCTTTATGTCACGTGAGCCAAGAAGATACAGGAAGCCGCTGGAGAGGAAAAAGGAAATGAGAGAAGCAGATGACAAAGATGGAGAAAGAAAGGGAGAGACTGAGAGAGAAAAGACAGATACCGGAATTTAATGACATAGTTCAAATTGAACCCTGGATCCAGCCATACCTGAAGCTGCTCTCATGGGTCCCCAGGGCCCACATGAGCAGCAGCCTAGCCGGCAGTGTCCTAGCTGTGGCAATTTTGGGCCTATTGATGACCTCCCCAAAGCCCCACAGTCCCTAAGCTGCTCTCAGCCAGGCCATTAATGGCAAGTGTTGGGGAGTCTGGAGCAACCCACTTCTGTCTACAGCGGGATTTCTCCAATGGAACAGTAAATGTTAATTATTTCCATTGTTGCAAATTTAGCATCATGTAAGCGTTGTAAGTCAATAACCAGCTTTTAATACTATGAAGAAATGTATTTATTTATTTACTCTTATTGCTAGAAATTGAACTCAGGGCCTTTGCATTGAACTACAACCCAGTCCATTTCATTTATTTTTAAATTTTAATTTTGAGACAAGATCTTATTAATCATTAAGTTGTTCAGGCTGGGGTAGAATTTGCGATCCTCCTACCTCAGCCTCCCATGGTGCTGGGATCAGAGACTTCCGGCATTGTGCTCAGCCTTAGGATTGTTGATTTTAGTTAAGCTCTGAAGGTGGCTTATTCTCCCACCTTTTCTAGGAAGTGACCTGGTTACATCCAGAACTAAAGGGAGGGCTGGAGAAGGACCATCCAGCGTCCGCCACACAAACTCTGGGATGTGGTGAAAGAAGCAGCTCTAAGATTGGTGGAGAGATGGGCACAAAGTTGCCAACTCTTCCTTTTGTCAAGCTGAGTAGTACTTTCAAAAATTGCTATCTGCCATTACCATCAGCTTGTAAAGGTGCCACTCGGTGAAAATTATGGCACAAAAGTTTCGATCTGGGAGTAAAGTTGCTTTGAAAGAGGTGAAAGGTGCATAGCTTCCTGCAGACACCTGGAAGCACCCCAGTTATTCTTAGCTGGCATCACTAGGGACCAACCCCTCAGGCCTGGAGCCCCCTCTTCTCCCCTGTGCCCTCCTCACATCCCTTTTGCCCAAACTCTCGCGCTTTCTCCAGGTGTGGAACCACCCCCAGTACCGTAGCCCCGTCCGCTGGGCTCTCCTTCCTGGTCTCTATTCTCCTCCACCCTTAGACACCCCGCCCCAGCTCTTGTCCCTGCTCCCCCTCTACTCCTTTACCTTTTCCCATCTTCTTTCTTGTTGCCATGGCAGCATTCCCCTTCTCTGGTTCAGCATCAGCAACCCGCCCCCCCCTTCCCCACCCCACCTGGCTCTCTATCCAATTTCGCACAGCAAAGGCTGAGCTCATGCCCCGGAAGCAAGGGGAAAGACCCTGCACAGGTGGTTTCTTCAGGGGCAGAGGAAGGAAGGAGAAGCAGTGGGTACACATCATTCTTGTTCCACTGCAAAAGGAAGCCCCTTGAGTTCAGGGATCCCCGAAACCCGCACCATGGACAGGTGCCCCTGGTGATTGACAAGAGGCGGGGCTTCGCTCCTGGCTCCCTCCCACTGCTGCTGGCAACCATTGCAATCCTAGCACCCAGCCACCAGCTGCAGAAGCAGTACCTTCCACCCCAACCTTTGGAGAATGGTCTTCCGCAAATCCGGTCCTTAGTGTCATAAATGTTGGGGACTGCTGCTTTAGACAGAGAAAAGCAGAATGTTAGAACGAGGGGCAGCCTTCAGCACTGGGTGCAAATAATTATTTCTCTGAACAGTGGTAACTTTTCCCATTGGACATTGGCTCGGGACCCCCCGGTTTGTCTTCTGTGCGTGGTTTCTCCCTCTCCTTCCCAGGCCCCTTGAACATCCACTTTGCAAACGCTGGCCAGGCAGTTAAGTGACCTCCCCTCGAGGGAGGATGAAGATGACAGAACCTTCAGCTCCAGCTTCATTTTCTTCCCTTTCTTCCAGGCCTGCATTGGGATTCTTGAGAAAGAAACTCTTCTGTGTGGGAACTGTTTGGAAGCATGCAGTTCTCCGATCAAGCAGTGAGCTTCCTCTTATTTTTGTGCTACTGGGAATTGAGCTGAAGTCCTTCAGACTGAGCTCCACACCCAACCCACTTTTATGTTTGACTTTAAGACAAAGTCTCTGTAAGTTGCTGAGCCATCCCGGCTGGGCTCAAGCTTGGAATCCTCCTGCCTCAGCTCCCCAGAGTGCTGGGATTATAAACTTGTGCTATTGGAGTGGCCGAGCTTTTTTGTTGACCTAAAGAGGAAACACAAGCACACATGCACATACATATGTGCAAACACGCATTCTTAAACTCTCTTCGGAAGCCGTAATTGGGAGTGGCATGACTGCAGGTGGAAGGAGGCTCTCTGCTCAGGGCAGTTTTGGACTTACCAGCCCACGTCGATTGCACTGGGATTGAACTGGCCCCTGCCACCCAGCACCCTCTTCTTGGGAGGTTGCATATCTCAGGATGTGTGTCTTCTCTGGGCAAACGATTACGTTGCAGTTTACAGCTTTTGGCTTTTTGGTTTTTTTAACAATGCAAACAAGAAATCGTCCTTTGAACAATCCAGCTGTCTTCCCTTCTGCAGAAGGGACCCCCTCCTCAGCTGGCTGGTGTAGGAAGTCGCCACTTCCTGTCTCATCAAACTGCTCCATAGGATTATGTAGAGAACATGCCGCAGCGGTGATCTTGGGTTCAACAGTGTGATGATGTGTTGAGCCCCATCTATGTTGGACATGACCTCGAGGGTGGTCTTCTTTCTGACCACAACTCAGAGCTGCAAGGCAGGTGCTGTCAGCCATGTTGTGTCAATGTGGAAACGGAGCGTCAGAGAGGCTTAGGCACTTGCTCAGCTGGCTGGTGGTAGAACTGGGTTCAAATCCCTGTCTTCCTGTCTCAGCTTAAGATCCTGAATCTTTCTATAGACGACATGCTGTGACCTCTGTTGAGGTGGCTTCTGTGGCCCCGTCTCATCCTTAGCTGGCATCCAGCTTGGCTGAAACTCTGGCTCAGGGAACATCAGGGGCACTGGGGATTTGTTGGTGGAAACGCTTCTTCCTCCAGCAGATTCGGCATCTCAGGACTTCTGCCAGTGCACCCAGCTGCCCTGCTTCTCCACTCAGCACTCCTTTGACTCCACGATCTAGATCTTCCCAGGTAAGACCTCCTGGAGTGGCCACAGTGGTGAGATGACGGTGCCATGGAGGGTGGCAGCTAGCAGTGATGACAGACGTGGAAGTGGTGGTGGCAGCCGGGATCCATGGTGGGCTTGGCCATGGTCACAGGGTCATGATGGGATGGTGGGAACAGTGACAGTGAGGGTGGAGGATGTAGTCGTGACAGTGGTTATGCTGTGTGGGGTGGTAGTGACGGAGAGGGAGGTGGGGATGATGAGGATGTCATGTGATGGTGCTGACGGCGTTGGAGCTGACACAGTGGAGGCCGTCAGGGTGGCAGTTCTTTCCTGAGCTCCGTACACTCCAGAAACTTGATCCAACAGATGTGACCAGGTTGACAAGACTCTGGGAAAGTGATCCATGTTCCCCAATTCCCACAGGACTGAGGTGGGGACCAGACTGTATGTGGGTAATCAGTCATGCAGAATTATTGTTTTGTTTCTGAGACAGAGTCTCGCTCTGTAGTCCAGGCTGATCCTGACCTCGCTATGTAGTAGAGTCTGGCATCGAACTCACAGTAATCCTCTTTTCCTCAATCTCCTCAGTGCCGGGATTGTAGGTGTGGGACACCATGTCAGCTTATATGGTGCTGGGGAATCGAACCCAGGGCCCTGTTCTTGCAAGCCAGCACTTTAACCGCTGCGCTATGCCCCCACCCCAGAATCATCCTTTCTCATCACAAACCCTTAGATCTGCTGCGCAAGCTCTCCAATACTGACCCAAGGAAGTTGAATACAACATAAAGTATTCAGGAAACATAGGTGGTGGGAGGGGGTGACCATCTCCCAGTGAGTCACTCACCCTAGAGGGAGGCTCGCTTGTGCCTTCTCTAGTCTGGCACAGATAGGGACAAAAGAAAAAATTTGCCTTAGCCTATGGCACAGTCTCCGGGGGACAGAACATTCTTTCAGCATTTGACAACTGCTACCTAAAAATAAAATCCTTCCTTTCAGTTGCCCCTCAGAGGGTCTCTACTTTAAGGCTGTGCACATTGAGACAGAGATGCCAAGGGACTTCTTTTTTATTGTAGTGAAACCAAGGATTAATTAATTAATTAATTTTTATTTTGAGACATTCTTACGAAGTTGTGCAGGCTGTCCTCAATTGTCCCACGTCAGCCTCCTGAGTAGCTGGGATTACAAGCACGTACCCCCATGGGCACCTCTAGGTAAATTATAGTAGCAGCTAGCATGGATGGAGAACTTAAGAAAAGCCAAGTACTTTGTTAATGTGTTATCTCACCTAACCCTACCAGCAAGCATCTGGGAGGGATCTTTATTCTCCTCGTTCTACAGGTGGGTCAACTGAGGCACAGAGAGGTTGTTCACAGGCCAGGTGGTTAAAGAGGCAGGATCTTCAGCGCAGGGTGGTTCCTTCAGAGTCTACCTGCCTAGCCAGTCACCGGACCAGTGGCAAGGCGATGCTCACGTGGGACTGAGCTCACAGGGACGCACCGCCAGCTCCCCCAGGACCCGCCGCCAACCCCTCCCCGCTCCCCGGGGTTGTTCTTGACCACATGCACACACTGAGCAGGAGCTGGGCCAAGCCCGGCTGCTTGGGCCGGGATGCTAGCGAAGGAACGTGCTCCTCACACCCTTCGGGCTGCAAGGACCCGGCTCTGAATCTATTAGCCACGCACAAAGGAAAAACAGAAAGAAAGGCTCCTGCCTCCCCTCAAAAGAAGGGGGGAAAATCCCCAAAACAACAACAGCAAGAAAAGATCAAGGAGAAGCCTTCCCCTTGCACCCAAAGCTGCTGGGGGCCTGGTTTCCTTGGGTGGCCTCTCATCCGCAGAGACAGAACGCATAACCAACCAGGGCGCTGGCACACCCACCCACAAGCCTGGGCTACCTGAGAGGGGGCGTCTGGGCCGGGATGTCCCCAAGGCCAGCAGGGAAGCCGGTTTTTCCTTTTTTTGTTTCAGCTGGCCCTCTCTTGTGGAGCTGAGGGGTATGGGAGGGAAGCGGGCTGGTTGGATAATTATCTGTCTGGTAATTACAGCCAGTTGTGGGGGAACAGCGCCTCTTCCAAGCGGTCCCCCTGCCAGCTGGAAGGGCCCTTCCTCCCTGGCGGAGGATTTACGGCCGGCAGCGGCGCAGGACGGAGGTTTTGGCTTGTGCACTCCGAGGGAGCAGCCTCACCCTCTTTTTTTTTTTTTTAAATTTAACTCTTCTCTCTTTATTCTACGCTTCAAAAGGGAAGAGGTTGGCTCTCCATGCGTTTGGGTTTTGAATCTGGGGCTTTCTGTGTGCACGTGTGTGTGTGTGGGGGGGGGTGGTTGTTCCTCACCATCCTGTCTCGGGTGTCAAGGATACTGTATTCACTTAATCTGGACTAAACGAGCTGAGCGCAGCCACAAAGAGGCATTAATAAAGTTATCAGCCCACGCTCACAGAACACTCACAGTGTGCCAAGGCCCTGTTCTACACAGTTTCTGTGTGCTGAGCCGCAGAATCCAATTAGTATCCCTGTTTCCCTGACGGGGAGGCTGAGAGCGGACAGGCATCTCCCGGAGGTCACACAGCTGGAAAGCCCACGCATCAAACCTGCGAAGCCACCATAGTAGGAGATGAGGACTGCATGGAGTGAAGGCTCCATGCTGGAAGGTTGGTACGGTTCTAAGCCCTAGAAGGGCTGCATGGTCACACTCATCACCACTCCCTCCCCAGGCCTCGGGGGAAGGAGAGAGGCAGCCGTCTTTCTTGACCCCCAGTAGGGAGACTGAGAGGCCCCATGGGCGCCAGAGAACGGATTTCCCGAGATGAGATGCAATGATGTCAGGAGACAGGGTGGCTTGGTCACGTGGCCTTGTAGGCACACGGTGTATGATGGGGCGCTGGGCTTGGGCTTGGCATCAGGCGGCATTGGCGTGGAGCCTCCAGACCCGTGTCCTCCTTGGCGGGTGACGTGAATAGGAAGCTCCTGTCCTCCCCAGCCCTCTGCATCCCAATCTGTCCAGTGGAGACCAAGCTTGGACCCGCCTCACTGGCTCGCGATGTGGCCGCAGTGGGATCGTGCACGTGACACACCCCACACGGGGCTTCTCTACAAGTGTGGACTCCAGCCCCTACCCTGGCTTCATCCCACAGGTGTTGTCAGGGTCAATGGTGGTGTCCAAAGCTACTGTGTTCCGCTGGCTGCTGGCCCCTCTCACCAGACAGGGCAGCACTTCTGGGTCACTTTCTAGAGCTGTGAACCCAAAGGCATCTGGGGGTCAGAACTGAATTGGAGTTAAGTACCCCCAAAAGCCCTCTGAGTGAGCAACGAGCCTTGTGCCCATTTTCCAAATAAGGAAACCAAGGCCCGTGAAGGTGAAAGAGCATTGCCCCATATCACTAGTGTCTCACATGCGTGGTTAGGAACCCAGGGCGTGGCTGGTGTCCAGTTTCTCTTGAGTGGTTCTGACGCGAGTTACATGGCTTGGTCTTTTATATTTTGTACGAAGGAATTTTTTTTGGTTCAATTTGAAAATTTCTGTTTTCCATCTCTAGAAAAAAATAGCGGTGTGGAAAAAAAAAAGTGTCTACCCAGGTTCAACTGTGGCATCCTCGACATTTGGGAACAGATAGTGTTTGCTGCTGGGCCACCCTGGGTGTGCGTCGTGGGGTGGCTAGTGGCACCCTTGGCTTCTGGTCACTAGGTGTCAGGGGCTGTCTGTTGGCTGTGTGCAGACACTTCCACCTGTCCCTTGCAGGGGACAGGATTGCTCCATGTCGAGAACCCCTCATCTCTGCTTTGCCCCGCCAATGCCCTGGGCCATCTGCCTGCCTGCCCCTCAGTGGCTGGCCATTGACCCACAGGACGTTCTTCAGGGACCCTTAGGAAGTGACAGGAGAGAGGGCCCTATGACATTATCCAAACCCACAGCCCCGGGAGTGGAAATTGAGGCTGTAACGGGAGAAACTTGCCACATGGTCCTTGAGGGGTGACTCGGGACTCTCTGAGCATCAGTACATGTAGGCCCTTGGACTGTAGTCATAGCCTCCACCGTTCCACAATAGACTGACTCCTTGAGGCCAGTGTTTTATTCCAGGGCTTTTCTTCCAGGTGGGGTGGGATTTCCTACATTTTATTTCCAGCTTTTATTGCTCTGGCTGTGGATGAAGGCAGCGCCTTGGAGACGAGGCAGGAGGGGTGCGTGCCGGGCAGCGGAAGGGCCAGTTGGAGTTTATAGGCTCGCAGCCTGCTACGGACGGAGTTTATTGTCCTTTGTAAATTCTCCATCGTCCTCCCCTTTGAAGTCAGGAGTCATGGCATCAGAGGCCTAATTGATGCAGGATGGGAAGAGGCTGGTGATGCTTGGAAGGGCTGGAGCCAGCACGCTCCTGCCGTGGGGTGCAGCTCCGCCTCTGGGCTGTGTACATGGAAGGAATCCCTCTGTTGACCCAGTGCAGCACAGAATGAGCTTAAACACCCCCAGGGCCTTCCTGGCCTGGCCTGTGCCCATCATTGTGATCTCGTGTTCCCTCTCCCACCCGAGGGTCACTATGCTGCAGCTGTGGTCACTGTCTTTCTCTTTAAAGGGCTATATCTGTTCCTACCCCAGGGACTTTGGGATGTGACATCTTCACACATCCATTAGGTGAGACACAACTCCTCACCAGGATGGAGGAGGCTTAGATTTCTTACTCATAGGCTTCTTCCAGGGGCCGGGACAGTGCTGAGTGGATGGCAGTGCCTCGGGAGCAACTGGAAGGAAGCAGGGTCTTCCCTGGGCAGGCCATCGAGAGGCCATCCGAACAGGGAAGTGGGACGCAGCAGGCAACACAATCACAGGAAGCAAGGGCAGATGGCACTGGATGCAGGAGGTGCAGGAAGCAGGGCGAGCGGCCGTGGAGCACCGAGCAGGGGAGAAGGGCTCCCCAGGCTCGCATTCAGCTGGGCTGCCAGGAGCACTACGGGTTGAACAGGCTGTGTGATGTGAGTGTGATGTCCCAGGCTGGAGGCTTGGGGACAGGCTGCGGTTCGCACTAGAGATGGCCACATGACCCTTGGGTTTGTGGAGACTCAGTTTTTGAAGCAGATGGGGCTGCAGGTGCACCCTGGCACCCCTTTCAGGATGCCCATGAGAAGGCAGGAGAAAGGAGCTGGATGGGACTGTTCAGGGTGGCCGCCACTGGCTGTAGCAGTTAGCTGTTGCTGCATAACAAAACATTCCCAGAGATAATGGTTACAAAAGTAGCCAGCTGCTTATTGCCCCAGCTTGTGCACTGACTGAGTGGCTCTGCTGGTTCACGCCAGACTGGAGCAGTTGTAGACCTAGGACGGTTCAGCCGTGCCACTCACCTTTGTCCCCTTGAGCCCTCTCCTACAGCACAAGTTAACTTGGCTTTACCCAAAAACCACGTAGCTGAGGTGGAGAGTGGGACGGGTGTTGGAGGTGTCACAATTGCTTGTGGCCTCTCCTTGGAACTCTCGATAGGACGTCACCCTTTCTGCTTCATTCTGTCATCCAAAGCAAACGCCAAGGGCAGTTCTGACCCAGAGGCTGGGATGCACCTTCACTCCTTCACAGGAAGAGGCTGCAGGAAGCTGTGGCACAGGGAATGCGGGGTCCCCAAGTGCACTGAAGGAGTTTGACTGTTTCGGAATCAAGCAAAAAAACTTTGAGCAGGAGATCTCATCTTTCTGAGCCTTGTTTCCGGATCTGTAAAAAGCACTTGTTATAAGGCCCAGGCCTTTCTTACCAGCGTACCTGGTCCTGCACAGAAAATGCTTGTTACTACCTGGCTGCCAAATGCATGGCCATTATGGGATGGGCATGCAGTATTAGATGGAGACAGAAGAAATGATTTTAAAAACATCAGCAGCACGAGATTAAGCAAGTCAGGTTTACCCTGGGCCTCTATTTTCTGTCTGTTAAATGGGAATCATAACCTACGCATGGGGCTGCACAGCCCTCTGGGAGGCCGAGGCAGGAGGATGGCAAGTTTGAGTCCAGCCTGTGCAATGTAGTGACTTAGCAAGTCCGTGTGTCAAAATCAAAAAGGAGAATAAGACAAAATATCATAAACAAGGACTGGGTTTTAGCTCAGTGAGGAGGCCTTGTGTCTGAGCCCAGTACCATGGGAAATGTTAAAAAAAAAACAATGAGTAAGTCAAGAATCAATCAACCGATAATAGTCTCTTACTGTCCACTGCATTATTGTGAAAACCCTTTGCACACCCAGCAGGGAACTCAATGCAATTCAACATTTATTGAGCACCACTGTATATGTGCATTGTGCTGTGTTTTATGCATGTCATTATATACCTTCTTGGGATTAAGTGGAGGACTGGATAAAAGAATTGTCTATAACACAGTGAGATGAACCTTGCCCGAAGAGAATTATGGAATGACAGTGACAATGATGACTTCTTAGAATGCCTATTGTTTACCAAGGGGTGTCAATACCAGTGTCTCTGCTGAACCTGAAAATCTTCCTAGGAAAGCAGTGCTTGAATTCTGTTTCCACATTGCCTGCTGTGTGGCCTTCGCGGGTAACATCACCTCTCTGGGCCTCAGTTTTCACCTGTGTCAAATGGGGTTAGGAACAGTGATGGCTTCATCAGCCTTCTGTGAGGTTAAATCAGTTCCTCCATGGATGTAAAACCTTGCACGGAGCCTGGCACAGAGTAAGTGCTCAGTAATGTGGCATGTTCCTCATTTCATGCCTTCCCTGCAGTGCTCCTACAAGGACACCCATGTTATGGATAAGAAAAAAACTGTAGCTCCCAGGATACTGGAAGTCCAGAGGGCCATGGTAGCACCAGAAGGGAATAGAACTATTTGTGGTTGAATTGGGGGATCTAGGAAAACTCCAGAAAGAGGTGGCTCTGCAGATGCCAACTCAGTCTTGGTCTTTCCGGTCCACTGGGCAGCTTTTGCCTGGTCCTCTAATTCTAAAGTTTAATACTCACTCCTGTGTAGTGGGTCATGTCCCTGAATTAGCTCCTGTCCCTGAATAGGAGGGATGAGACTTCTGATTTGCCTCTTACCAACAGAATATGACACAGGGCATAAGCATTCATCCTGGGACTAAGGTATTTTTCCTGAGACACCACCCCAGCAGGATGCGGGTCCCTACAGTGAAGGCTGCCAGGTATGAATTTCCTATGTTGAATCCATTCTCAGGGAGCTGTGGGCCTTGGTCCTACACCTGCAAGAAATCAGCTTCTGCCAGTGACCATATGAACTAGGACAGGAGTTGAGGCCTGCAGAGGGGACTGCTGCCCAGCTGGCAAGCTGGATGCAGCCTGTGAGGTGGCTAGGCAGAGGACCCAGCCAAGCCACACTGGCCTCCTGACCCACACAAACTCTAAGCTAATGACTTTGAGTTGCTTGAAGCTACCCAATTTGTAGTAATTTGTTACGTGGCAGCGGGAAACGAACTCAGCTGGCGATCTGGCTGGCATCTGCTCAAGATTCTTATCAAGAATTTTCAGTCCTCCCAGCATTGGGGTCCAGGAACTTCTGCTGAGAGGTTGCAGTTGTGAGCCCAGAGCTCCCATTTCTAGGCTTGATCTCACTACACAGGGACCAAGAACATACATCCCAGATCTGCCCACGAGCTCCACGTGCTTGGACAGGTTCCTCACTCTCTCTGTGTCTTGCTTTTCTCATCTGTAAAATCGGACTAATAACAACCAGCCTGGCAGGGTTACATAAGGCTTACGTGGCTAATTAATGCCGTAAGGAATCTGGAAGGGTGCTTGCATGAACAGTGGTTAAACTGTTAGTAATTAGAGTTGACAATACCATGTAAATTAATAGGATATTGTTGCTCTCACTATGTAGTCACTGTTCCACCGTGGGGACCAAACACCCAACACCTGCAATTGAGGACAATTTTGTTTTGGCTCACAGTTTCAGTCCATGCCTGGTTGGTCAGCTGGAGGGCAGAAACAATATGGCAGAATGGCATGATACAGGACAGCTGCTCACTTCGTAGCAGCCAGGAAGCAGAAAGAGAGAGAGAGAGGAGTGGGGACAAGAACACACCCTTCCAAGTCATCCAGTGATTCATCCCTTCATGAGATCATCAATGAATTCATCCACTGAAGAGTATAGCTTCCCCATGGTGCAGTCACCTTCCAGGTACATGAGACTCGTGGGGGCTATTATAGACCCAAACCATAACACAATGGTACAATGACCGGATGATGGAGGAGCTGATGGGATAGCCATTTTACAAATGAGAAACTGAGAGCCAAAGGCAAAATATATCTTACACAGAGTGCCATGTTCATTTAGTGGCAGAGCAGGGATTCCAACCAGGACTTGAACCCTTTCTATCATGACTTTGACCTGGACTCTGTGTTTGTCTACAACTCACATCTTCCTCCTCTGTCGAGCTTTGTGGAAACTCTGGACTCAGCCATCACCAGTCAACACTGGCTGGCCATCTTGCCCAGATGTTTCTTCATCACAGTTTCATTTCTCTTGCCCCTGCTCCTTTCAGAGACTTGAGGATGAACTCTGCTTTTCTTTGAGTCATTTATGGACCCACACGGTTCCTCTGTCTTTATCTCCTTTGTAATGCAGATACTACATGACCCTCAAGGCCTGGCCTCAGGTCTCCCTTCCAGCTCCTCTGTGGGTGCTCCTTCCCAGCACCCCACCCAGCTGGCTTGCTCCCACCTCTGTGTCTTTACTCATGATATCCAGGGTCTGGATAACCCTTCTGTCTTTGCCTTAACTCCTACAAGCCATCCCTTAGGACACAGTCTCACACAGCCTCATCCCCCTGCTGATGCTCCACAACACGCAACCCACTGAATTCACAAGTGTGGTGGTACCCTCCAGGCCAGGCCAGAGCCCAGACTCTGTCTGCTTACTCGTGAACCTTCGGGACCTAGCACAACATTACAGAGTAGGAGCTTGGTGTATTTCTGGTGAAGTGAATGAACAAAGATAATATCAAAAAAGCCACCCAAGGATTGTCACTATGGGAAACATAGGTTTGTGTCTATCTTCAAACCCTGTGAATCTGGAGAGGTGCTGGGTGCATTTCCTGAGGTAGACATGGACTCATGATGAGGCCCCTTTTTCCATTCTAGTATTTTGGCTGTTACCAGATGTGGAAACAGACATGAGGAATTAGGTGACTCTCCCGAGTTCATGAAATTCAGAAAGTGGCAGTGCCAAAAGACAGGGACCATGGTTCCTAGGAGAAAAGAAATGGTGGATGGGTGTGAGGGTTTTGTGTGTGGCGGGGGGAGGGGGCAATCCAAAGAAATCTAGAACTGGGAACTTTTAAGAAGAGGCTTGCCCTTTCGTGTTTTATAATTACTTTGGGGGTACACAGTAGGCCCACAACCTGTGTTGGTTGTGTCTGCATGGATGAAGGCAACAGCTCATTAACTGTCACAGAGCAACTGAGATCTATGAGTTCCCACTTTGGGTCCCCAGCTCAAAGGGCAGTGCCTAGCACATAGTAGGTCCTCAAATCTCAGGAAAATGGACCATCATCCTTTGAGCTGGGTGACCAAACCAGTGACCTGAGCTCCAAAGACAGGCTCACTTCCCTGGGCCCTGTGGGGCCCATCTTCTCCGTCTTTGCTGAGTTCTTTTCACTTCTGTGGTAGGAAGTCAGCTCCCTCCCATTCTGTAAACATGGTTTTGTGTGGTTGAAATGTATTTTAAAAATGTCGCTAATTACCCAATCGTCTGTAACCACTCTTGCAGAGACATAATTGGTGTGTCGTGTAAATGCCTAATTAGGGGCCGTGGAGGATGGGGTGGGTGGGAGGCCTGGCGAGCAGAGGCCTCCTGCCTACCATCTCGGGCCCCAGTGGAGACGCTGGGGTCCTCTCTGCGTCAGAGGCCCGAGAAGGAGGGATGTTCTCAGGCTGGCCAGGGGCTCTGGAGCTCGGGCCTCCAAGGACAGGGCTGAGATCAGCACGTAGCCACAGGCACGGAATCCTCAAGCCATCATGTTTAATGGGAACCAACTGCCGAGGCCTCCTCCCATCCCCCTGCCGGACAGCATGTGCGCGTTTCAGGCCCAAATGACTCACATGTGTGTTCGTCTCCCATGTTCTTCTCTCCAAGTGGCCTGGTTGCCACGTCCATCATCCATCTGTATTCTTTTTTCTTTTCTTTTTCTTTTCTCTTTTCCTTTCCTTTCTTTTCTTTTCTTTTTCTTTTCATTTTTTTTTGGCAGTACTGGGGATTGAACCCAGAGTCTCCACATTGAGCAACACCCCCAGAATATTTCTTTTTTGGATTTGGTTCTGAGACAGGGTCTCGTCAGATTGCTAAATTGCTCAGGCTGGGCTCAAACTCACAATCCTCCTGCCTCAGCCTCCCAGAGGGCTGGGATTACAGGCCTGCACCACCATACCCGGCACCATGCTGATTCTTAGAACACCTGCTGTTCCCCCGGGGGCAGAGGCCGACCCCTAGTGGGCCCCATTTTAATACATTCTACACAAGATCACCTACATGCCACGCTTCCCTTCCTTAGCCATGCCTCCAGGTACGCAGAGATGGTGTTTTAGAAACATCTCTCCTTCCTGGATGAGACTGTGGCCACCAGCTTTCACCTGCCTCCTCCTTTCTACAACCTCCCACCCACAGTGTACCAGCTGCATCTGGCCACACAGTGACCATCACTTCAGTGATGTGGTCATGGGAGCAGCATTATCCACACACACTCCACTCCCCACTTTCGCCCAGCTTCAGAGCATTTCCCTGTAGCTGGTCCCCTGGTTTGGTGGTGGATGGCTTTTAGTTGCTGAGTTACTCAGTCTTAGGAAGGGCTGCATCCCCCGATCTGTTCAGCACGTGGTCCGTTTCCTCGTCGTGGATGCCACTGGCTATCGTGTGTGTACCAAGTGCTCAGTTTGACTTAGGGGAAGAGGCACTGAGGTGAGAGCCCCGCTGTAAGAACACAGTCAAACCTTTGGTCCTTCTGAGTCCTGTGACATAGAAAATGGGTAACAATGCTGGACCAGTAAGTGGATGTGATAAAGGACTGACCACAACCAAGGTCTAATTACAGGGCGAGCCACCTGGGAACAGTCCTGAATCCTCTAGAGCTGCTGTCTCATCTTTGCAACGGGGCACAACATCCGCCATTGTGGATGGTGGAGAGGTCTCCACGACTTCCCATGTGTAACGCACTTCCTTCCGCAGTGCCCGGCACACTCTGAGTGGTCCATGTGCCCTGGGTCCCTCCAGCACTCTTTGTAGTGTCTGGCTCTTCCTTTTTCATTCCAGTATTTTAGCTAGTACCAGATGTGGAAACTGAGGCACGGGGGAATTAGGTGACTCCCTCAAGTTCACGCAACTAAAAGAGTGGCAATGCCAAGACAGAGACTGTGGTTTCTGCAAGAAAGGGAATGGTGGGAGGGGCGGTAGAGTTTTGTGTGTCTGGGAGAGTCATGCCAAGCCAAGGAGGAAGAGATAACCAGGAAAAAGAGTCAGCGTGTTTCTGGGCCTGGAGGAATAGCACAGCAGTTAGAGTGCTTACCTAGCAAGCCCAAGGCCATTTGTTTGATTCCCCAGCACCATATCAGTTGGGCATGGTGGTGCATGCCTATGATCCCAGCCCTCAGGAGGCTGAGGCAGGAGGATTGCTATGAGTTTGAGGCCAGTCTGGGCTATAAAGCTAGTTCAGGATCAGCCTGGATTTCAGAATGAGATCCCGTCTCAAAACAAACAAATAAAAGAACAAAAAATTGTTTATAGCACTTAAAGGAAATCAAAATGATTAACTGGTGATACTCGGATAGTGAAAATTTGGGGAATGTTTCTTTTCTCTGCAATGACAAAATAATGATAAATGAAACATTTTAGCACATCTCAGCATAGAATTGGTTTGGCTTACATCTTAAGTGTTTCTCCCCAGCCCCAGGTCACATGGCCACGTGGTAAATGTTTGGCAGCTGGCCTAATGACTGCTGCGAGTGGTGGAACCTTCAGGAGGCAGGCACTAGTGGGAGGAAGTGAGGTCATTGGGGAGTGGCCTTGAAAGGGATTGTGGGACTCCTCCCCTTCCTGAACCTCTCTGCTTCCTGCCGCCATGATGTGAAGTTTTCCCAGCTACATACCCACTGCAACCTACTGGGCCATTAAAGGCTCAAAGCAACAGAGACAATGAACAGTGGACTGAAACCTTTACGACTGTGAGCCAAAACAAACCTCTTTTCCCTAGAAGTTAATTTCTCAAGTGTTTGATCACAGCACTGAAAATCTGAGTGATACAAATACTAATAAAAAAAAAAACCTCATAGCTTATCTTTCATGGGATGTCTTAGGCAGAGGTTTCTTTGGAGGTGGGAACACACTATTAAATCATGAATGGATTAATTTTTAATCACCAAGATGATTTAGAATTTTAAAGAAAACTTGGAAATCTAGTAAAACAGAAGAAAAAATTACTCATAATTTTCCCATCCAAACACAACCCACACTTAACATTTTCAGTCTCTTTACCTAGATGAGTGTTATTTGTAAAAGCCCACAGTGTTCATAAAACTAGGAAACTAATATTGTAGTGTACATTTTTCTGTAATTTTAACATTTATGTAAGCTGTAAAGTTTTAGGAACAAATTTTAACTCACTAAATAAGGTTGCCCCAAAGTTAGTAATTCCTCTGGTATTGATATCTTAAGTGTTCCCTCCTCCTCCCCCCCCCCCTCCTCTTTCTCCTCCTCCTACTCCTCCTTCTCCTTCTTCTTGTTCTAAATAAGAAACAGTGAAATAGACATGGTATTTTGGCTGTCTCCTTTCTCCTTCCTGTCTCTCTGCTTAGACTTCTCTTTGTGATTATGTCTTAGGAGAGAGTTATTGATCCCAAGCTACGGACATTTTACCAAGATATTCCCCATGACATCCTGAGACTTCTCGTCCCTCTCTTCCTTTCTCCTTTCCCTCCGTCTCTTCTCCCTTCTTTCTCCAACACCTGTTGGGCGTGTCCTCCATGCTAGACTTGCTAGTGTGCTTCTCAAAGTGTAACTACTGGGCTTTCCCAGCTGGGAGTCCAAAATCACAATGAGTCCACGATGTGGCTTGTCCCAGAGTTTCAGTGTTTCCCACGGGACTGGCCTCCTGTCAGGGATCCCTAGCTTTTTTGGGAACAGTGCGTGGTGGCCCCACATTTCCAGGAATTCTGTCCTGATGTGCACCAGCAGCCGACTTCTGGGAGACAAAAGCCGCCGGTGCTCATTGTTCGAGCTCCTTGGAGCCAACGCTCCAGTGTCCTAGCCTGCATCAGGCGCTGTGCCCCTCCTTCCCCTTGCTCTCCGACAAAGCTTTTATATGGAACACGAGCACCCATAAATAACAGACCAACCTATAAATAAATACAGCTGGGAGCCCACAAAAGCCCTTGACAAATGCTGTTTATTTAATTTCTCAAGTGTGGTCCATTTGCGATCCAATGGGAAGAGCCTGCTAAGCTTTTAAAAGGCCAGCTTATGTGCTTAATCTTGATTTTTCTTCTGAAGGGCCTTCCTGCCTTCTCCCTGGCATCTTCTTGCTAAGGTTAGTGGAAGAGAAGGCAGGGATCTGGGACAAAGAACAGTTTCTCAGGCCCTTCCCTGCGAGGGGCACTCAACTCTGGACAAGTCACGATCGCACTGTCATCATGAACATGTAACGTCTGGCCTCCTAATAGACTTAACAAGTGGCCAGGTAGCAGAGTGTATAGCTTGAAACAGAGGTGTGGAATGGGCACAGTCCCCTTTCTACGAAATGTCTGCATCATTAATTATTTTTAAAAGGAACCGGCAGGGTCGCACATCCCAGATGAATGTCATAGCCTCATGAATAACATCCACAAGGCCATACCTGCCCATCTGTTTCCTGCCTGCTGCAGGACCTTTGCACGAGCTCTTCCTTCTGCTTGAGATGCACTCTTTCTCATTTTCATCTAACTAGTTCTGTCCCATCTTTCAGTGATAGCTATCTACTTTTTCTGGCCCGTCTTTCCTACCTGGTTAAAAATTTTAAAAGTGAATCATACTTCTTGTTCTGTATTCAAATAGCATCCCATGCTTGTCCTTTGGGTTCTGTTCACCAACGACACTATCCAATGGCTAATGACTGGCTGGTTACCTGCCTTGCTTACTTGGCTGTGGCATCTCTCTGGCGATCCCTGGGTCTGAACGCCCTCTCCTTCCTGCCTGGGCAATCCCAGTAGCGTCCTCATAGGTCTCCCCCTTCTTCCAGTGCCCACCCCTGCAGCCTGTGCTTGTCACAGTGTCCAGAGGGTCACCTTGGGACTCGAGTCCCCCACACGAATCTCCCTGTAGTCCCCGCCCTCTCCCAGGGAAAGCCAGAGTCCTTCCAGAGCCAGGTCTGGGGATCCAACTTCCGGCCTCTCTGGCCTCATTTCCCGCCACTCCCCCTGTGCTCAGTCCGTTCTAACTATCCTGGTCTACTTTGGGTTCAGCCTTTTTGACACTGGGCACAGGTCTGGCTGGAGGCGAGTGTGTGTGTGTTTGTGTGTGTGTGTGTCTGTGTGTGTGTTCGCTATGTTACCCAATAGATTGCAGAAGCTCCGCCTCCTGTCAGTCAACAGGCACACTAGAACCTGATAGGAGCTGCTGGCAGGAGGAGGAGCTTTGTTCACTGCTCACTTCCGGCTCACGTCTCCTCTGTGCCAGTGCCCCTCCTGCCAAGGCCACAGCACCGTAGCAGTACATGGCCAGCATGACCTGCCCTAGAAGGATTCAAGCCCACTTTTGTTCTCCCCCAGACAGCTTTGAGCCCCCTCCTTTGTTCCTCGGGTCCTGCTCATTCCTCTCCCACGTGCCTGGCTTCAGCTGAACTCAGATGTTTGTCACTGTATGGCATGTGGCGCACCTGCCAGCTCCGTGTGGGTTTCCTATGAGCGCTCCGGCTCCACGAGGGTAGAGCCTTCCGTTTCTCTACTGCTCTGTGCCCAGCCCCTACGCCAGTCCCCGACCCACCAAAGGCACATCATCAAAATATTTGGCAAAAAAAGAGACTGTCCTATTTTTGCCAGCACAAAGCTTCACGTGGTTCTGGCCAACTCGTCAGGCAGCCAAACTCTCGCAGTGGGGCTGCTTGGTTTGTATGGTGTCTATTAGCAGAGATCAGGTCACCTCATTATTCTCTCCCAGTGACAGGCAGAGAAGCTACAAAAGAAGTCTTAGAACTTGATGGTGGAATGTGGAGGGGGGCAGCGATACCCGGGAGGAGGCTGGAGATGCCCGGACAATATGGCGCCAGTGAGAGGCACAAATCCCTGGAAGATGGCCGGGGATGCTCCGTGGGCCAGGGGGTTCCAGGACTCCTTGCTGGGGGCCGGGGCGGGGGCAGGTCTGTCAACAGCCAGAGGAGGAGCGCGGAGTGAAGTCAGCCAAGGCCAAGGTCAATGCAGACCTCACTGGATGCTCAGCCTTGGTGCTGCCGCTGGTACCACAGGGACTCTCGGCATTGAACCGCACTGCTACTGTTTGCCTATGTGAAAGGGTTCCAGCTGGATGTTTGTAATACCTAAGCAGATAGGGTGAATGGGTTACTGAAGGGTGTCAGCTTTGCACTGCAGTGGTTCCAGTTTCAAATCACAGCTCTGCCCCATGTTAGCAATTTGTATGTCCTTACTGGGGAGAATCACTTCACCTTTAAATTTTATTTTCCTTATAATCCTCTCTCTCTCTCTCTCTCTCTCTCTCTCTCTCTCTCTCTCTCTCTCTCTGGATCTACTCATCCTCTACACTTCATCTGGTATCTCTCTTTCCCTTAGGTACTTGGCTGCAACCACCCTGGTCTTCTTTCTGTTTCTTGAAACAACTTTGCCCAAGACCTTTGAACCTGCCCTTCCTTTTGCTAGAATGATCTGGTCAGAGTTTTGTGTGCTGATTCTTTCTCATCCTTTAGATCTCAGGGCAAGTTTCATCTCCAGAGAGGTTAAAAAGTGCCATGTCATCCTATTAGGCATTCACTTGGTTATATTTTTGTTATGAGCATTTAGCACCATTTAAAAGTATTTCAATGTGTATTTCTCCATTTATTGCTTGACTTTTATTCACCCAAGACATTGCTTTACAGATGAACGAGGTCTTTTGCACCCTGTGTATTTCCTGAGCACCTGGGGCAATGCCTGGCACATAGCAGGTATTCCCTAAATATTCCTTGGAAGAACAGATAATGATGTGTTATGGGGTGGAGGTATATGGTAGTACAGTCACTGCAGAAATGACTGCAACTCTTGCCCCAGCTGTACTTCTCACAGCACATTTTAACTCCTTCCATTAAAAAGGTGGAGTCTGTTGTCCCAGGACAGAATCTCATCAGTGACCCTCCATGATGACAGCCCGCCCATGCTGAGCCTGGGCCTTGGGAGGCCTGGTGTGCTTCTGATCTACCTCAAAGGACCTTAGTAGGAGTGATACGTGGCTGAGTCACCCCTGCTGCTTAACAGCCTGGCAATAGCCAGATGCAGAGGTGGGACTGTGTCACAGGACCTATTTGGTTGACATTGACGGAAATCTACTGTGGTCCAACCTGGCCCTCTTGGCCCCATCAGCAGCACCAACCAGTCAAGGCAGGAACTCACAAAGGCTGCAGAGTTTGGGGTGTTTTTTTTTTTTTTATGCAGCTGTCGCTGCCTGATACATCACACACAGAAACACACACACACACACACACAGAGACATGTGCACACAGTGTGGTGCATAGTGTGTGCTTGATGAATGGTTGCCATTTATGGTGGGATAAGTTAGACATTATTTGGTGGTAGAAGGGGTCTTTTCCACCTGGGTATCCACATGGTGACCAGGAGAGGTGTCCATGCTTTACTCAGGGCAGTCCACGCCTGCTAGTAGCAAATGCACTTCAAGCTTTGTACTAGGTCCCTTGACCTCAGGGTCAGAAGAGCATGGAGCTGCCACTGTAGACCTGGCTCTCGTCCGGCCTGAATAATACATGCATGTTTCTGTTTCTATGATCGTTTTAGGCTTCTGATTTATGGCAGTGGACATGGCCCTCTGTGTGCCCTGGCTTTGGTTAATGACCTGTCATGAATTATCCATGAAAGAAATGTTCAACGAGCTAATTAGGCATTAACCTTGCATTAGAGATCAACCACACAATTGGATGCTTCACAGCTCTGTACGCGACAGCACGAAGCATTAAGTCTTGATGGGTCCAGGAAGAACTGAGAGAGTGGAGGGAGAAGATCAAAATAAAGTCGGAGGATGCCTCCTCGTGAGGCTGCCAGGAGGAGGAGAATTGAATGGGGTGAGATTAAACTGATTGGTGTTCGGATCTTTAAGTAACCATCCAGTAGCAGTGGGATTTCGCAAGACAGGAGATGGTGCCAATTCTCTGGAGATATTAGAAGCCAAGAAGACGCCATATCGGTGGTTCTTTCTAGGTCCTAGGCCCTTGAAATACATTCTTTGTCTACTCTATTCTTGTGGAAATTTTTTCTTTGAACTAAGAATTAAAGAATATCCACTTTTCCCTTCCCAGGGCTACACTGTAAAAATAAACTATTTGTGGGAGAGTTGGGGTAGACTCCTGCACACAAGAGATGACACTTAGCTAAGTCAGGCTGTGTAAATCCTTCTAATAAGTAGGTAGGCAATCTCAGACAATCTAGATAGATGAATAGAAGGTGGATAGGAAGAGTATATGTTAGTGAATTGATGTACACACACCTACACGCACACATTACATCTTACGTTTTCTTCTCTATAATTTGACTTATAGAATGTACCAGAAATGGGCTCAAGACTGGCTTTGTTTTCTCCATTTAACAGATGGAGAATTTAGAAGTCACAGATGGTTGGTCCAAGGGGTGGAATCAGCAGGTCTGTGATCTGTTTGGATCTTGGATGTTCTCCCCAAACCTCATGTATTTGGATTTTGTGAAATATGTGTGACACCATGTGCTGTTGGGAGGTCAGGAGGGGCCGATCACTGGGACATAATCTGAAAGGGTAGATGCCATCTTCCCCCTTCCTCCTTCACTTGGCTTCCTGTCTACTGCACCATGAAAAGATGCCATCTGACCAGACCTCCACCACGTTCTTCTATTATGCCCATGAGACCTTCTGAAACTGTGAGTGAAAATCAAACTTTACCTCCCCTAAGTGGTGGATGGTAGGCGTTCTGTACTAGCAACAAGTAAGGAACAAAGACAAGCTACAAGCGGGGTTCTGTTTTCACAGTATCATTTGAACTCTTCCCAGGTCACTTCCGGCCAGTGGGGGGTCTGTGGAACAAGACTGGGCTGCCCAGTTGTCTTTCTAAAGGAAACTATCCTGGCCATATAGGTGGCCATGTCGATTATTACATGACCTCACTTCCTTCTTTTACCTGAGCCATAGCTGATTGGATGACAGGTGCGCATGTGGCCAGAGGTAGCCAATCAGTGGGTTTGCCAGGAGTGAGGCAAGACTCCATCAAGTAGACTTACCTGGTGAGAAATGAAGTAAGTAGGGGGAAGAGCGAGAGGCCGAGGTGGGACCTGGCGAGGCAGAACCGACTCGGGGCCCTTTCCTCAGGGAACAGGAAGGCAGTGTTGTTGAAGGTGAGTCAGGTTCTAGGAGCGGGCACAGAAAAGGGGAGCGCGGGTAGGGAGAGAAGAGGAGAAGGGCCGGAAGGAAGGAGAGACAGATACATAAAAGGAAAAGTATGGCTGGGAGACGATCCCAGGCAGTTGAGACGATGCTTTCCATGCTAAAATACTCCGATCCCAGTCCCGGCCGCTGTGTATCTCCTTTCCTGTCAGGCTGGCTGGACAGGGCCTGGTGCAGTCTGTCTGCCTTTCCTTCTTTCTCTCTCTCATATTGGGGGTTGAACCCAGGGCTCCTGTACACCGGGCAACATCTCTCGACTTGTTCTTTTGACACAGAATCTGGGTTGGCCTCCATCTTTTGACCTTCCTGCCTTGGCCTTCAGAGTCACTGGGATTACAGGTACACACCACTGGGCCCTGCTCACAGTGAGTTTTCAAAATTAAAATATGAGACTTTCTGAGCTCAGTGCCTGAGTATTCTCAGTATGCCTTGGAAGCCGAGAGGCTCTTTCCCGAAACCAAAATTCCTGGGCCACTCTCTTCAGAAACCTAGTGGCTGGCCAAGCTGCTGTGTGGAGGAGCCAGTGGACCCCAAAGCAGGCCGAGGTGGGGGTCTTGAAGGACTTGAATTCAGGACTGGCTAGGCCATCATGGGGGCTGAGGTCCCCATGGGAGCCCGGGCAGGCAGGGAGACGAATAACTGCCTCTCTGCTGCACGGCGGGTGACAAGGGCCATGCTGGAATCTGTCACCAAGATGCGGCTTTCCTCCAGGCCCCACACCTGACACCGCAGCCAGATGTTCCCCGCAGACTAAGGGGTCAAACGACGACCTGCCTCCAGAGCCACAACCATGGCACGTTAATAATAGCTTCTTGGTTGCTTTGAGTTTTATTCAAACTGAAGATAAATCTACATTAAGGATGAACCGTGGCAGAATTTTCTTTTGCACAAAAAGATTGCTGTGGTTTTTGTGCCGTTTAGGGCTGTTTGGGAGGGGAAAGTACATTGGAAACCGCCACATTACTCTCCTGATGGTTTTCTTTTTTGAGCCCTAAGTGAGTGAGGACTTTGGAGCAGATATTCTTGGAGGCATGTGGGGAGGAGGTCATGATTCTTCAGTGGGATAAGTGGCGTGAAGGTGGCCCGGCTGGGCAGGCACAGGGCTCCCTGGGGGGCTGAGGCAGGAGCACTGCAAGTTCACACTCACTCTGGGCAACTTAGGGTCTCAGCAAGATCGTGTCTGAAAAGCAGGTAAAAACGGGCTGGGAGAGCAACAGCGGGAGAAGGGCTGGGGCTTGATCCCCAGTACCTGCAGAGAGAGGCGGGAGGGAGGGAGGGGGTGAGAGAGAGAGAGAGAGGAGCCAGTGAGGAGAAGGGAAACCGACCTGAAGACGCAGCCCGGGAGGGGCGGGGAGAGTGGGGCGCAGAGGTCACCGGGGGTGGGGGCCCCCGGCTCCGCACGAAGATTTATAGCAGCCCCTTTCCTGGCGGCGCGTTCTGGAGACACACACATTACCTCTATTAATACCAGCCACAAGGTCATTACCCAGGCACCAACTTTTCCTGCAGCATAAATATTTATACAGGACTGACCTGCGGCCGCCGCGTGTTCCTTTTATTTGATTCCCGCCGCCTTTTGCGTCGCGCTAGTCTGTGGGCTAACGTGTTTAGCTGCTCTGTCTGGAGCCTCCGGAGCCAGCTGGTTCTCTGGGCAGGGACAGCCAGGGTGGGGGTGGGGGGACAGAAGGGCCGGGAGGCAGGGCGGGTGAGCATCTAAGCGGGGCGCGGGGGGGGGGGGGGGCTCTTGGGGGGGGTTCAATAACAAGCTGTCAAAGCGCTGACGGAGAGGGGGCTTCTTCCTGGCTTGGCCCTGCTACACCCCCTCTGACACCCCAAACCCAGGGCACCAGCTGAAGCTGGCACAACTTTAGAGAACGAATCCCACATTTGCATGAGCTGTTTCTGGAGCCCTGCGGGCAAAGTGCCCCCTGGGTGTGAATATTACCACCCATGCAGAGGCAAGGCCATTCTGTAGGCTTTCTCTTAGAGGGACCCCCACCACCCAGGGCAAGGGGGGACCCCAAAACCTGGGTCTGTTAGGATGGCTTGGATTACACAAGGCGCCTTTCACGGGAGTCAACATTCAGGCATCAAGCCTGAAGGTGGGCGATTCTGATAACAGGGACGGGGGATGCTGATGGCCTGCCACGCTCTTCCGGCTGAGGTCTCACTGGATCTGGAGACAGACATTCGGGTCCCAAGGCTACAGTCAAGGAATCTGGGACCCAGGGTGGTTGCTTAGGTCCAAGTCCCATCACAGGAGAGGAGAGGAAATCAGGATTGGGCTTGAGTTTGGTAGAGCTTCCTCTAAAAGTGATATTCACCAGAATTCTGTATCGAGAGCCTGCTGGGTACCAGGAATTAGACAGCCACGTTGGGGTGCTCTTCTTCCCAGGCCCTCTTTCAAAAGGTCTCACAAAGTAGGAAGAGAACCTTGGCTTCATTTTTGCCAAGGAGAAAGCAGATGCTCAGAGCAGGGAGTAATTTTTTTTTTGAGACAAATTCTTACTCTGTAGCCCAGGCTGGTCCAGAACTCACTATGGAGCCCAGGCTGGCCTTGGACTCACAGCAATTCTCCTGCCTCAGCCTCCCGAGTGCTGGGTTTACAAGCATGTGCCACTACACCAGGCTTATGTGATGCTGGGGAATCGAACTCGGGTACTTAGCACTTGAGTTAATGCTTGCTAGGCAAGTGCTTTAGCTGCTGAGCCATTCCTCCAGCCCAAGCGGGAAGTATTGTTGCCCAGTCAGTGTAGCAAATGCACCCCTGGCCAAAACCAGAGGTCTGATGTGTCCGCTGCATCTCCTGCCCACAAGCTGACCAAGCTGCAGTGGAGGTCCGGAAGGCATTTCCCCAGAGGCAGGTAGGTGCTTGGCACTGCAGTGAATACACGGGGACAAGGTGAGGCTGTCACCTCGGGGCAGAAGGGGCTGCTTGTCAGAGTCGGTGGGCGTGGCTGATGATTGTGGCATAGATCTACAATGTCCCCAAAGGTCTCATAGTTCAGAGGTGGGACTGTGGGACATGGCTGGACCACGGAGCACTATGCTGATCAGGGGATTATTCCATGGATGTGCTGTTAGGAGACGGGGCTTGTTGGAGGAGGGGGGCGGGTCACAGGGAACTGAAAGGGTGAACTCTTGTCCTTCCATTCTTCCATCTCTTCTCTCTGCTTTCTGGGTGCTATAGGGTGAGCAGCTTTCTCCACCCATCCCTTTCACCATGCTATTTCTGTCTTGAAGCCCACTAACTACGGACTGAACTCTTTGAAAACTGTGAGCCAAAATAAACCTCTCCTTTTAAAACTTTTAATTTTATTTTGAGACAAGGTCTTACTCCATAGTCCAGTCTCATCCTGAACTCACCATATAGCCCAGTCTCATTTTAACTCATGGCAGGCAGTCCTCCTGCCTCAGCCTCTCAGGTGCTGGGATTTAAGATGTGTATGACCATTCTCAGCTCACTTCTCCTTTTTAAAGTGGTGTGTGTCAGTATTTTGTTTCAGAAATGCACAAGTATCAACTACATTGATCAAGAGCAGAGGACCAGCTGTCCAGTGAATGGCTGTCTGCGCCCAGTTTTCTACTCACCCATCTCCTGAAGCCCCACCCTTACAATACTGCACAGTCCAGCTAGTTCCCCACTGCCCCCCCCCCCCAAGGCAGGGATGTGTATGTTCCCACTAGCACCATCTCCTCAGATCTAGCTCACCATCTGGCCCAGAGTTGGAGCTGCATAAGTATTTGTAGAAATGAATGAATGAATGAATGAGTGAGAATAACTTCCCACCATAGACTGCCTCTTAAAAGCATTTGTGTGTCTTCATTGACTGACCTATTGATCAATTGGTTCATTGATTGCATCAAACTCAGTACCTCACATATTCTCTCCCACCGAGCTGCAGCCTCAGCCCCAAAGCATCCAAGTTCAACTCAAGTTGTGCAAATTAGAAATATCCTAATGTACAGTTCCAAGGATACTCAGAACACAGCAGTGGAAATCCCAGGATCTGGGGTCAGACAACTACTGTTCTCCTTTGACAACTAGCTGTGAGGCTGTCTTTGTTCCCTGTCCAGAGAAAAAGGGGTGGGCTGTGAAGGGTAGAGAGAGCAGGAACAGCAACCAGACATTCGGGCTCAGAATATACCTTCACCTTAGCTAGCTGTGTGTTCCATATGCGAATGTCCCAACCTCTCTGTGCTTCAGATTTCCCATCTGAAAAATAGGAAGCTTTGTAGTACCTACCACATACAATTAGGTTTTAGAAGAATTACATTAGGAAGTTAGGTTAATGTTTGGCACAAAACTCACGGCCAGTTTATTGCCTGTGATTAGTACCCATATCAATGAATTTGGTCTATAATACTTTTATATCCATCATACTAGTTTTCATTGGTTATTATGATATGCAAGACATTATTTGCTCTTTGCAGAACTATATAGGGTGTTTGCTTTTGCCTCCATGAACTCCTTTACAGAAAAAGAAACCGAGGCATGGAGCAGCTTAACCACTTGGCCAAGGAGACACAGGTATCAGCCTGAGCTCGACCTCCAAGTCTGTAGCTGCAAATTCAAATACTCATGGAGGAGGCCAACAAGGGAGTTCAGTGGGTGCAGAAGACCAGGCAGAAGACCGGGCCTGAGTGGCTGCTAGAGTTTTGGCCAAGATTCACCCCAGCTTACAAGCACTTGTCTGTTGAATTTGGACTAATTCTCAAGTCTTGGTTTGTATTTGAATTAATTATGTAGGCTTTAAACAAACAGCAACAAAAACGGGTTCAGAGAGTCATTCCCAGAGGCAGTGATAGAATGGGCCTGGGGACTGGCACTTGAATAGTAGAACTTTTGCAAGTTCCCAAGGTCATCCTAGTATGTCACTGAAGAGCCACAGGAACTGTTCAAGCCACCGTGTTCAGCTAAGGGCTCACCCATTTGCTGTCTTTCATCAAAATGTAATGTCTTTGGTGCAGGTGAATGCAGTCCGCTTATCATCTACTCCCACACCTGTCCACCCATCCACACCTCACTCGTCTGTCTATTCATCAGTAGAGTCACTCACACATTCATTCACTCATCTATCCACCCACGAATCCACCCACACGTTCGCCATCCACTTTCTATCCACTTCCATTGTGTTCAGCGACCTGTCCTCTTCCCCCAGCCCTCCATCCCTTTGCTCTTTAATTCTGCCCTCTCTTCCTCCAGCCCATGGCCCAGGCTGACCCGCAGCCTGGTCCTTCTCGCTGGGGCAGAAGCTCAGCCTTTTCCTTCCCTGCTGATCCTTCCTTCCTGGGAAGTCTCTTATAAAACATGTTGTCCACTGGGAGACTTCGGAGGGGCTCCTTCATGTAGAAGGGCTGCCCCAGTGCATGCTGGGTGTGCGGTGATCTGAGAGGAGGTTGAAGCGAGTGTTGGCCATGTAGCCCTGGCCAGGCCTTGGGGGTACTTCTTCCTGCTCCCAGAGCTGTCAGGCAGAGGGCCAGAGCCCTCAGGGAGGGACCTCAAAGGCTGTTCTAGAGTTCACACATGACTTTCTAGTCCAAAAGTCCTCTGTCTCCATGGTTAAAGCAAAGCTTCCACATCCGTGGCACTACTAGTATCTTGTGCTAGACTGTTCTTTGATGGGGGAGCTGAGGGTGAGGCTGTGCTGCAGTGGGCATTGTAGGGTGTTGAGCACTGTCTCTGTTCTGTACCTTGTGCATACCAGCAGCACCTTCCAAATACCAGTTTTGACAACCAAAATGTTTTCTGTTCTTGCCAGATGGCTTCTTGCCAGATGGGGACCCCCTCTTCTTAGCTAGGCTTGTGGGAGCTGAGAGATGCCACTCAGTGAGAGGGATGCTTGTGTTAGTAATGATTTGGTTCCTTGTAGTAGCAGTTACCAAAACCTTTGCCATCATCTCTGTACCGTGCCTTCCGTTCTCTCTGATGGTAACAGTCATAGTGTCATAACAAGAGTAATCATAGTTAGGACAGATGGCCCACGCCAGGTGCCTAGCCTGTGTGTATCTCCACAGAAGCTGGGGTAAGAGGCAGTGTGGGGTATGCAGAACCACCTAAGGGTCACTGTGCTCAATCACATACCCTGTGTACAGCAGCAATGTCTGTATCCAACATCACGGCCAATCTTCTTAGCAGTGACCACAGGGGAGACCAGTCACCATCTGCAGGTATATATACCAAGATCTGCGACCCAAAAAGATGGCATCATTGGCTCAGATCTGTGCAGCTCATAAGTGCAGAGGAAGGATTTGAACCCAGGTCCCACCTTACCCTGGAGCTGGGGCTGCTGATCTCTACCCTATACTGCTTCTTACCCCAGCATCTCTGGAGGACTTTCCAGGTGTGTTAGTCAGCTTGAGTTTTTATAAACAGCCAGTCCACAAAAAGGGAGATTTTGCCTTTGTGGTAACATTTGTGCTTTTTTGAGATTTTTAAGGAGGATTTAAGATCAGTAGATAAATATTTTTTCTTCTTTGGAATAATATTTCATCCCTCCCTCCCACCGTCCCTCCCTCCCTTCCTTCCTTCTTTCCTTCCTTCCTTCTTTCCTTCTTTCCTTCCTTCCTTCCTTCCTTCCTTCCTTCCTTCCTTCCTTCCTTCTCTCCCTCCCTTTCTCCCTCTCTTTCCCTTTCTTTTTTATGTGAAAGCAGCACACTCATTTTCAGTCAAGTTAAAGAGAAAATACACAACACTAACAACTCTAAACCTCAGTGGGTTCAAATCAAACAAAGACAACTATGTTTGATTGACCCTCTTCGTACCTGTCCGTCTTGGGCAGCAAGTGGGGCCCTGTGTGTTACGGTCACCCTGCAACCTGGGCTGGCAGGCAGACACAAGCTCCAACAGACATTACCTGTCTCATGTCAGCATGTAAATACTACCGCTGGAGAGGGTGCACCTGTCACACCTAAGCTCATTGGCCAGAACCAGTCACATGACCCTGACCATCTGTACCTAGGCACTGGAGAGCTGGCAACACGTGGCCAACAGTAGAAAGGACAACTCCACACAATCATTAAAGACAACTGGGCAGATGCAGAAAGTGTCAGGCTTAAATAGTGATCCCCAAGTCTTGGAAACAACCCCTGTAAGTTGGAACTGTTTCCCTTCATTGCCTTGTTGTTTTTTCTTTTCACATCCCACATTCACACACAAAATAGCAGAATTAGGGTGGTGCCGTACATATTTTTTTAAATTGAGCAACTTGAATAAGTTTAGTTTCTCTGATCTTAGAATATTTTCAGACCCTTTGAAGGCATGGCCTTCACCATTGAATGATATTCTGTGGTCACAATATACAGAGCTTTATTTATGTGGGTCTTTTTGTTGGGTTTTTAGAGAATTTCACCCATAGTTCTTGCAAGGACCACCTCAGATGTCAATATCCCGGTATCTCTGTTTTCTTAGGTTATAGTTCTAGGCACGAAATGGGAGGCTGGGTTGGCATAATTATTTTGGATACATGCATCAAGTTGACACTTTAGGGGCTAGAGGAATGGCACAGCAGTTAAAGTGCTTGCTTAGCAAGTGCAAGACCCTGAGTTCAATTCCCCAGCACCACATAAGTCAGGCATGGTGGTGCATTCCTGTAGTTCCAGCACTTGCCGTTCTCCTAACTCAAAAACCAGTGTGCTGGAATAACAGGTGCCGCTACCACAGCTTGCTACTTTGTTAGTTGTTTCCTAGTTCATGAATTGATTGTTGTCCTTTTCTGACTTTTCTGTTGGAATGTTTATCTTTTTTAATTGATTTCTCAGCTTTCATTATAATTATGATATAATTATACATTTATAATTTATGCAATTACAATATGCAGTGTGATATGAGTTCATTGTAATTAGTATGAATTTATGAGTTAAGTTTTTGCTACTACACTTGCAAATGTATTCCCTCAATTATACAAGTTATCTTTTTTCTTCCTCCTTAAATAGTATTATCTTGTTGTTGCTACATTTTGTGGGTGGGGAGTTTGATTTGTTTCTAGAGTCAAGGCCATGACTATGCATTATGGTTAGAAAAACCTTTCCCACTCATAGGAACTAGGAATTCTCACATACCTTAGCTGTTTGATCCCAGGAAGCCACTCAACTTCTCTGTGCCTCTGTTTCCAAGCTTAACTTGGGAATAACAACAGCATATACATTGACTTAAGGACTTGCGGACATGGTCATCTTGGGCACCTGAGTGACCCTACATGACAGTTGCTCTTCTAAGAGTGAGGGAGAAGCTAGTGAGACCGGCAGAAGAGAGGACAGAACGCCATGGACATGCAGGAAGACATTGGACCACGAAGACCAGCCACCATTGGAGGTGGGGCGGGGTGAGCAGAGACACCTTCCTGGAGCCCTCAGAGGGGACACGTCCCTGCCAACACCTCAGTTGAACTGCAAGCCTCCAGGATCAAGACAATACACTTCTGTTATTGCAAGCCAGCTAGTTCACAGTAATATTTTATGGGACTGCTTGGAATTTAACACAGTGCTCTGACTGGGATTCTCATTACAAATGTGATTTTAGAGAAGCTGGACTAGATTAAAGGCCCGGAGAGCTGGGCTCTGGGCCTCAGTCATCCATGGGAGATCTCAGCTGTCCTCCCCAGGCCTCAGGTTCTCCATCTGTCAAATGAGGAGTTGACCCCATCACAGGCCAAGCCTGGTGAATCATGCAAGGGAGTGCGGTGGGTCAGGGCCCTGTTGGCATGTGAGGGACCAATGGCTCCTGGGCCAGCGAGGTGGCCTTCAGTGCCCTGAAGATCAGAGTTCTCGCTGGACTCCTACACGTCGCCAGACAGGAAGCCTGGCGTTTTGCTGCTAGAGCTTCTTGTTTTCCAATAAAGGAGGGAAGTCCTGATTTTCTTTTTTTATTTTATTTTATTTTATTTTTTATTTTTTGGTCAAACTGAGTTTTGCATGTCTACAATTGATTGGAATTTCGTACAGGCATGACGCAGGCCAAAGAAAGCAATTCTGTGGCTGAGAGGGAATTCGAAACTTGCTGATGGCCGAGCTCTCTCCAGCCTCCAGGGCTGCGATCTTCTCTGCCTTACAGGAGTACCCCAGGTTCCAGAGCCCTGCTCCCAACAAGGTTGGCAGCCTGGGACGAGGGAGGGACGTGGCCAGGGACGCTGGCCCCCTGGAGGAGCTGGCTGGGGCCGCGCACAGACAGGAACCCCGAGCAGTTAGGGCCACGGACGCCTGCTTGGTTCCTGCGCCTTTCTGTGAGCTGCGGGGTTTCAGGTAGCAGCTCGCTTTTTATGTGCACAGCTTAAGCCCGCTAGACAGCCTGGGCTCTTCATGCCCCATAAATCATAGGCTGTTTTATTATTAATAATAAAATCCATCTGATGGTACACGTGCTGAGGGAGTAGGCAGGAGAGAGGCCCGGCTGGGAAGAAGACTCAGCCTGCACCCCGGGTGCGTGCTCCGAAGGTTCTCGGCTCCCGTCAGACAGGCTGCGTGTTCGCTTCCCCCGACTGTGTGCTCGTGGAGGGCCTGCTGTGTGCCGCGGACTTGCTAGGTGCTGGGAACGCGGCAGTGCCTCCCGCAGATGTCTTCCTGCTGTGGAGGAGTGGAGTGTGGGGGAAGGGTGCTGACCGCTTAGAACAGTTTCTCACAGAGGGAGAAAGATGCCAAGACATCCGGGTTTGTGGAAGAGCTCAGTGGGCGTGGTTTTTCTGCTCTGTGTTTCCCAGTGGGCATGGCCTGTCTGCTCTGAGTGGGTTTGGCTTTTCCAAGAATTGGGATGGAGGCTTGTCATGCAGAGCTGAGCGAAGAGCAGTATTTGCAGCGTGATAGAAGTGGGGGGCTCCCGATTGGGCAACCAGCGGTGGGACTGACTTCTCGGGGACCAGCACTCCCACCCAGTTGAGGCTTCATGAGATCCAGGCTGGATGGGGTGCCCCCAACCCTCAAGGAGGCTGAGGCGGGAGGATCATAGGTTCAAACCCAGCCTAGACAACTCAGTGACTTAGAGAAGCCCTGTCTCAAAATAAAAGGGGGAGGGCTGGCTGGGAATGTTACTCACTGTCAAGGCTCTGAGATCAACCCCAAGCACAACTTGAGAGAGAAAGAGAGATTATGAATTTAAGGAACAGACTGAATTAAACTGGCCTGGGACATCCCACAGCACCTGTTCAGCCTCTGGGAGTCTGACTAACAATTTAAACACCAATTCTGGCAGTGGTCAAAGGTGGAACATCCCAGCTTCTGGCGTCATCCCCATTCATGCGTGGGGCAGTGTCATGAGCTCCCCAAATGTGCCTCGAGACTCGGCACTGGGCTTGCACATGTCCCTGTGCTCACTGTCATGATCTTGAAGTGGCCGGAATCTGCCACGTGCACCCAGGGCTTCTGCCATAAAGAGTTTTCGAACATCGACTTAGTCCTGAGCGCCGTGCCACTGGCGGGGGCAGGGCCGTGAAGGGGAGGAACCTAATGCTGCCTCACTGGGCTCCAAGGAGAAGTGGGGGGAGCCACCTTGGTTAGGGACAAGATGGGGGAGAGAGAGAGAGAGCGAGAGCACAGAGGAAGGGGAGAAAAGAGAAACTCTCAGTCAAGAGTGATACTTCAGTTCGTGCAGTTATGATGTCCTGCTTGACAAGGTCACAACTAAGCAAAGACCCAAGGTTGCCAAGAAGTCAACCAGGAGTTCCGGGGAACAGCCCCACAGGCACAGGAACAGCGTGTGTGTGGACTCTCCGGGCAGCCATCTTGCTACTGTGGGGCCATAGCTCAATCACCCAAGGTTGACCAGGGCTGGAGAGGAGGGTCAAGACCAGTAAGGGGACACTCTTTTCTTTCTGAGCTCAGTGGGAGCCTCTGGTGGGAGTGGGGGAGGAAGGTGGTGTCATCTGCTTTGACCTTGACTGCCATGTGGATGCCTGATGGGGGAAGGGCAGGAATGGAACCAGAGGGCCCCCCAGCGGCCTACGGAGTTGTCCAGGCAGAAGTCAAGGAAGGGTGGTGGGGTGCTTGTGGAGATGGGGCGGTGGCAACTATCAAATCATCCTTAGGGGACAGCCCAGTAACATCTGCTGATGGAATGGCCATAGGTCTCTGGGGAGTCTTGTGTGTGTGTGGGGGGGGGTGTCCTGAAATGCTTCTGCTTTTGACTTGCATAACACTGAAACTTCACACAGCCTTTGAAGCCAATGGCATTGATCCCTATCTAATGGCACAGGAAACTGAGGTACCCTAAGGATAAGAAGAGACTCAGACCCAAGTGTGTTTGCCACTCTACTCCACAAAGCCCCTGCTCTGCCAGCCTTGCTTTTTTTCCAGTCCTCTCCTCAGGTCAGCCTGGCCACCCTGGACCCAGCCCCTCTCCCTGTGCTTTGGGTGAGACGCCTGCCTGGTGCAGCCTAGTTGGGTAACCCCTGAAATGTCAGATCCCGTCAGGTCCCTGTAGGTGGAGATCGGTGGAGTAGAGAGTGCCTCTGGAACCTGCTCCAGGAAGTGCGTCTCACCAACTCTTCGGCTGCTACCCGGGATCTCAGTGGCCCCTGCTCCTCCGATGGCTTCTAGCTTTCTACTTGTGACAGCTTCTGTGATCTCCTGTGACAGGGGGAATATGCAGCCACAGGGATGCAGCTCGGTGCCCGGGAAATGTCACCTCCAATTGATGTCATGGAGGAGAGAGAAGCAATTAAGGCTCCGGCCCCTTCTTGCAGCTCTGGCTCCAGGCAAACAGCAGGGGGTGGAGAGGCAGGCCATGGAGGAGGAGGAAAGGGAAGGGGGGAAGCCAGGAAAGAAGGAGCTGGGGCAGTCGACTTAAGAAAAGAAACTAATTTCTGAGCACACAGTAGGTGCACAGAAATTCTCTGTTGAATCAGTGAAGATGGCCACCACTGCTGTGACTTGTCACCCCAGTCCCCCCCTTCAGCACCACAAGACCGACCAGGCGCCCGTGGCTCACAGTTGTGTCTCTTGATGGAAGATGCCTTTGGTGGGCAGGAATCACTGACCACTCTCCCGGGGGAGAGGAAGGGAGGCTGTGTCCAGGGATATACCAAGATTCACCTCCTCAGGTTTGACTTAAACAGTCCAGATGGGCCACCCCAGCTCGTTAGCTCCCTGGGGATTGTCTGCCACCTTTGTTACTACTACCCCATGGCTCTGATTCCTGCCATTGAGTCCTCATTCTATGAAAAGGAACATAGCATCCAGTCTCCTTTTTCTTAAGGAAGTGGCTGGACTCAGTCACATGGCCATGATGTAGGTCCCCAGGGAAGTGGGGAGTTGCATTTTTTTTTTATTTAGATGGCTAAGTGCCCAGTGGATTCTATAACCAATAAAAGGGCATGTGAATGGAATAGACACTTCTCACAAAAAGCATAAATGGACGATAAGTGTATAAGAAATGTTTTTACATCCTTAGCCATTAGAGAAACGCAAATCCAAACAACCCTGAGATTCCATCTCATTCCAGGCAAAATGGCAGTCACTGAGAATGCAAAAAACAGCTGGCATGGTGGTGCAGGCCTGTAATCCTAGTACTTATCTGGGAGGCTGAGGCAGGAAGATTTCAAGTTTGAGCCCATATTGGACAACATAGTGACTTAGCGAAAGCCTCTCTAAAAATTCGAAAGAAAGGACAGGGCTCAGTGTGAGTTCAGCACCACATACCCAACCGACCAAGTAAAACAGCAAAAAACAATAATTGTTGGCACAGATGGGGGAAGAGGGAATAAACTCTCCTATGGCAATGGTGGGAATGTACACCAGCACAATCACATAGAAATCAGCACAGAGAGTCTTCAAAAAAGGAAAAATAGACCTCCTACTACTGTTTTTTTTTTCTCAAAAGAATAAATAATGATTTGTGCAGACCCATGCTAAAGACGATGGAATTCGCAATAGGTAAGCTACGAAAGTAACTCAGATGTCTGTCAACAGACTAATGGAAAAAGACCATGGGGTACATGTATGCAGTGGAATATTATTCAGCCATAAAGAAAAACAGTATTGTATTTATGTTAAGCAAAATATGCCAGGCTCAGAAAGCTAAATGTCACATGTTTTCTATTATATGAACAATTTATAGATAAATCGTGAATAAATAATTGAGAGATGACAGGAAGCTAGGGGGCTGGGGAAGATCAGGACCATGGGAGAGGAACAAAAGGGGATGCAAGGGGGTACAAATAATCAAATATATGCACAAGTTTTCCTTGGCATGTGCATGTATTCAGGTACCAAATCTCACTACTCTGTACTACAGATGAGCACTCATTACAGAAAGATGTGCAAGTTCTGTTTCTGAAGAAAGAGGTGTTGGTGGTCACTGAGGGACACATGGCCGTGTCTGGGTCAGATGGGCACCTGGCAATTGGTTGGGAGATACTGGCAGCAAAAGTGGCCAGTTACAGACCAAATTTGGATGGCAGGAGGGTGAGCTGGGGAAGATGGTGCCAGGAAGAGGAGGAACAGGGAGTAGGCAGGCTCTGGAGGAGGAAGTAGACGGCCCGAGCAGCTCTTCCCTTGCCACGTCTCCTTCATGTCCCAGGTCAGACCCTAAGTCTCGCTAGTTATCCGCTGCACACAGCTCTTTGGAGAAGACTAACAGAAAACTCCAACTCACGCCGTAAATAATAAGGCAGAGCATGAGCATTTCACTGTTATGAGGAAAGATTTAGTTTGGCTGAGAGGTTTCAGTTGGTGGCCGTCCAGCTCTGAGGCAGCGATGTAATGGTGGGAGAGCCTGAGGTAGGAAAGCTGACCACCTCGTGGCAGCCAGGAAGCAGGGAGAAACGAAGAGCCAGAGTGCCTCGTTCCTCCAACTGGACTCCCTCCACTGGCCCAGCCAGGAACAAACATCTCTCCCAACGATGTTGACATCGCATGATCCACCTACCTCCCTTGGCCCCACCTCTGAGCATTGCTCCTTGGGGATCAAGCCCTCAGTGCACGAATCTTTGGAAAACATTTTCCAGTTAAATCTTAATAGATGAACTCCAGAAATGGATTGCTAAGTCGTCAGTGATGTGTCTCCGATGACTCAGGAACCCTGACTAACTCTTTCTTCTGCCATCTTTGTTGCTTCCTCCTCAAGATGGCCAGCTCTACTCCCAGTGACAACATGGCAGCCAATAACTGTGAGACAACACCCTTCCTTGGTCATAGGGAGCAGTGGAGCTCGAGAGAGAAAAAACTGTTAGACTCACATGCAATTTTTAAAAAATACCCATCAGATTGGACCAGTTTAGAAATATGCTCTACGTGGATTAATTTTTTAAAAAAAAATGCTTATTGTTATTGACTCTGCAGCTTCTACCTTTGGAGATTAAGTGGAGGGAAACTGGAGAGAAGTGAGTTTCTATGGGGAAACAAGTTCCGTTTCCTTTATAATAAATCCTGTTTTCCTTATGCCACCTCAAAGTACCTCACCTTTGCAAGTCAGACTGCTTACTTCAGGTACCAATGAAAGACTCGAAGGCAAGATGTTCCCAAAGTACTAAAGGAGGAAGGAAGAAAAGAGCAGAAGGAGAGATACGGGAGAGAGATTGAGGAAGGAAACCCCTTCCAGTGAGCTCCTAGGTCTTTTGGGACAATTAGTGTGACAAAAAAGATGACAGTGCTTGAAGTAATGGGAAGTTGTGACAGAGGAAACCCAGAGTCTTCCAGTAACACTGGAGACAACGTGGTCTAATTCCAGAACTCTCCTTTCTCATTTCTTCTCTGCCCTCGAAGAGCCATCCCTCAGCAGTTTAGAGATCACTCCTCTTCTGGGTGGCTGTCTCTGGGGATGGGGTGAGTGTGTGTTCCTGACCGCTTTCTCTAAGAAGTAGTGTGGTAGAAAGAGGAAATCGTCTCTGGATGGAGAGTAAACCCAGCTTGGACACCTAGGATCCTGACTCAAGCAGTCAAGGGACCCACAGCCCTGATTATCTTCTTTGAGACCAATCTCAGCATCCCCCCATGAGATAGAAGGAAAGAAACCTCAGCCAAAATGAACAGTCACCTAGGGAGGGATCACATCTGATCTAAGGAGGCACTTGGTCTCCATTTTGGAGGAAATCTGGACCCATTTCTCTGGCTGTGATTCCCAGCTCCCAAGTGGCCGACCACTCTTTCTTTCCCCAAGTTTTCCTTCATTGTGTCCTTTTATCCTTTCACAAATGAATGGGCAGCTGCACTGGAGAAGAGTGTCGTCAGCCTGGGTTGCCATTCACATGGCTGTGTGTGAATTCTGAGTCTAGCTTTTCTCTTCATTTTGGATTTCCATCGGCCAGAAACTGGAGACTGCACACCATCTTTTTCATTTTCCAAAATGGCACATGTCTGGATAGAATGAAGTGAATTTGTGGAACTTCAAGGGCAGATCTCCACCCGGACACCTATGAATCCATGATTCCTTTTGATCAAGCCAGAATTGGCAAAGACTAAAGGAACCAGAGAGAGCAAGGAGGTCACTGGAAATTACCATCCCTTTCAGATTTTATACCCCATCTGGATTCTCCTGCTGTGAAGCTGGCTGGGCACGGAGACGTGGAAACCCACGCCAGACAGCTAACTAAGTCCTAGAAGTCAACTCCTGATGCTGTTTGGCAACCTTGGGCCTCTCTGGGCCAAGGGTTTAGTGCCAAGAGTAATTGTGATTTACACCCCTAACCTCTTTGGGTGCAAACTGGTTTTGATTAGATGCATACCATGTTTATTAAGCCTCGCACAAGGCAGGCTGGGGGCTTGGCTGTTCTGCCATAAAAGGGAGGGAGATTTACACGGCTCCCTGTAGGATTCATTTAATCTCTTGGGGATTTACTGACCTTTAATTAGAACTGTTAAGTACTGTTTACACGGTCCCTAATTCATACAAGACCGATGGAAGACTAGATTTTGCTTTCATTAAGGACCTATGAATCAAGAAAAATGAAAAGTCCTTGCCAAGCACGATATGATTTGGGTAAGAAAAAATAAAAAAGAACATCAAAAATAAAAAACCATTAGCAGCTGAAAGCCTGACTTTGCCCTTCCCAGGGAGTACTCTGATAGGAAAGAGGTAATAGATGCTAGAATAGATTAAAACAAAACGTTCACCAGACCTGAGATTATTTGGATGTGAATTAGCTGTATAGTTTTAAAGTTCTTTCTTCCAGGGACCTGGGAAAAGAGAGTTCCATGAATTCTTTTATGTTGTTGAAAAATCACGTTTCCCTTTGATCCACCAGAAGGAAGAGGGCCTGGTATCCTTTATAGGAGCCAATTGTGCACACAGAAAATTACCCTTAGCTGTGCCTTCAAACAGAGGTCTATGGACTCCCCAGGGGTACATATAGAAGGCCAGGGGTACATAAAATGGGGAAACTCCGTCTGTAGGTATTAGTCAAGGATTTGGGGTGGAGAAATGCACTTAAAAATGTTGAAAAGTGACCAGCATTATGGGATCCTGGGTCCTAAACTCAAATGCTCATCATGGACAGACAAGTATGAGAAAATAGGACTTGGTCCCAGCTGGGGCTGCGGCATGGACGGGACTCCAGCTAATCAGGCACCCACTGCTCAACTGTGGGCTCTGTAATTGCCACAGGAGGAATGATTACAAGGGATGACATTTCACCCTTGGTTTTAGACTTGCTCCTAAAAAGAGCCCCACAAATTGTTCAGACTCCTAGGCTTCTGCTGGGAGAAGTCATTTTCAGTATTTTGACTCATTCTGCTCAGTGCTTTCCATTTCTGCCACGGAAACAGAACACTTAAGCCATGACAGTCTCAGGTTGTGTGAAGCAAATTCGACCACAGGGTACCGTGATGTAATGGTCGTCAACAGCCAGCAAGGATCAGAGTCACCAGATGTGCTGAGAGCCTTGTCTACATTGAGCTGTGCCAAGCCCCCCACTGGCCGGGTGGCTGTTACGATTTAACAGAGGAGAAAGCAGAATGAGCAAGGTGTTGTCACTTGCTCAGGTGACAGAGCCCGGATGTGACCATACAGGCCTCACACTGAGTCCTGTAGCCCAGAGCCTGGGTTCCTGGCCCTCACGAGGCAAGCACGTGGAGGCTGAGGTAGAATTCTAATGCTTCCCTTTGCAGAGGTCCCCAGCTTTCATGATTGTCCACACACTAACACTAGTCTGTGGTCAGATGAGCCGCGAGTTGGTTGTCAGCACGCTCCTCTCAGATTCTAATGCCACTGTTGATTGACAGGAGGCGGAGCTTCATGTCTCACTTCCGTCCTGCTACTGTTGGCCATTGAAAGCTATTCAACAACCTACCACATGACAAATACCTCACCTCTGCTCCTGCCCGCTACCCCTTCTTTGGGAGAGCAGCCTTCAGTTAAACCAGTCCCTGCTGTGAAGAAAGTTTGGAGACCACTTCAGTGAGGCTTCACCTGTAATGGAGGCTGGCAGTAGACCTCCAGGCCTTTCCACACTCCTACATCTTAGTTTTCCATCCTGTGGCATGGAAAGGCAAGAAGTTTTGGATCCAGGAATGAAGACGGAGCCAGGGAGACCACAGTAGCACCTTCCGCATCTTCAGGCCAACTGGTAAGGTTGGCACGGGCCTGCTTTTCTACTATTCCAAGGAATGGAGGAATTTCAATGCAATGGAAACATTGAGGCTGGTCATCCCTCACTTTACTGGCCCAGTGAATAGCTTGACTGTGTTTAAAAATTGCATTAACAAGCCCAATCACATGACCTCTACCTGGCCAAGCTGGTCAGTGGACAATGTTCATGGTTAGCTGATGTGCATTGGTCACTGGTATGTGTTGCTAGTGTACATGGCTAACTAATATGCATTCGTATACCAGATCTCTGAGCATTTCTGTCTTGCGTGAGTGAAACTAGATCTTTAAACAATTTCCTGTTCCCGTTCCTGTCAGACGCTGACGTCCAATTCTGCATTTGTGCTCGTCTAAGTTTAGGTATTTTATGGGAAGATTTATTTTTGTTTTTTTTTCAGGTTCTGAGAACAGAACCTGAGTCCTCGTGCATCCCAGACAAGAGCTTGACCTCGGAGCTACATCCCCACTCTGAGTTTGATAATCTTAGCCCTCATGTCCGTGGTGTCATTCTGTTAGGCCTCCTGGGGCTGGCTTGTTTCATATTGTTGCATGTGATGCGATGTCCTTCATTCAATATTAATATTCAATTAAGTGAATGTACGCTTTCTTTATCTGTTTGTCTGTTAAGTGACACTATAGTTCTTTTCATCTCTTGGCTGTTGTGCATAATACTACAATAAATACGGGTGTATAAACATTTCTTCCAGATCATGTCTCCAGTCCCTTTTGGATAAGTACCCATCTGGGGGATTGCTGGGCCACATGGCCATTCCAGTTTTAATTACTTGAGGACTCTCCTTGGTCATTTCTGCAGTGCCAGCCCCATTCTACATTCCCACCAGGGCAGCCTAGGGTTCCATTACTCCCTGTTTTTATGTTATTTCGTTAAGTTATGACCACCTTACTAGATGGGAAGTGTTGGTATGATTTACATGTCCCCTGTGGCCAGCAATGTTGATCTTTTCCTGTATATATTAGCCATGTAGATGTCATCTTTGGAGAAAGACTATTCAAGTTTTATTTTTTATTTTTGCTCATTTTTTAAAAATGAAGTTACTTAACCTTTTTGCTGTTGAATCATAGGAGCTCTTTTAGATATTCATTCCTTATCAAATATGGGACTTGCAGATATTTTCTTCCATCCCTGTTTGCCTTTTTGGTCTGTAGATTTTTTAGCTTTAGAGGCTTTTGAGTTTGATGTGGTAAGACTTGTCTGTTCTTGGTGTCATTGGTTCTGCTGTTGGTAACAAATTCTAGATATCCATGCCATGGGCTTAGCTCTTAACCACATAAATGTCAGGGTCTTTGAGAGGGCAACTCCCATATGTGTGCCCTCATTGGCCTGAGGTCTGTATCTTCTAGGTTGGATTCTTCAGAAGGATTTGAAGATACACAGGCCAGTTGGGTGATGGTTTTTGATAATCCTCGTAGGGGAGTAGGAAGTGAGGAGCGGTGCATTAATAAACAGATTATTACTGTGGACAATTTATGCTCCATTCTACTGATGTAGAGTTGCCAGATGAAAAATACAAAGACATGTGGTTAATCTGAATTTCTGTAAAAAAGATGCAAATTTTCAGTACCTGTGCACATACCATATGGGTTCTGCTTTCTGCTTTTATTAAAATTATATTCTTTGTTGACTTGAAATTTAATTTTAACTGGCTTTATTTTTATTTGTGTAATCTAGCAAATCACATGTTAGGGATTCTGGGGAGTCACTGGAGAATGTGATTCAAAATTAAGAGGTAGGGAAGCAGGAGCTGACCTCCTCTACTTCACACTCATCGTTGGCTAAGGGGCACCCCTCGGGTCATGAGCTCCCTGGCATTTCTGCTGATCCCTATACAAAGCTGAGCTGACTGCTTCAACCAGGGGGAAGAAAACACCACAGTCTGGGGGGGACACCCCAGGAATTGGAGGAGTAGAAAGAGATGGGAATCCAGGAACACTATTTTATAAAAGCTCACAATTGAGGGGTCACACAAGTGCAAGGTCAGCCTCTTTCTCTTTACCCTGGTCTTGGCCACAGAGGGCAGTAAGGGATTGCAAACAAGGGGTGAAGGGAAGGGTGAGGCACCCGCAGCACCCACTACAATCTTTCATGAGCCTGTAGCTAAGAACTTCAGGACCAAAGGAAAAAAAAATACATACCCACACCCACACCCACACCCACACCCACACCCACACCCACACACACACACACACCCAGGAAGACATCCTGTCACTTTCTCAGAGTCTCAGGAATTTTCTTTTGTCTCGTGCGCCTCGTGTTTTACAAAGACCCTTCTGATTTCCACACGGCCGAGAGGACCCTCTGGCTTGTCTCAGTGGGTCCACTGACCTCTGTTCTCAGTCGTAGGTCACTTGCGTTGACTTTCTGTGGCCTGAAGTTACCGAGCACATCACAGCTGTTCTGTAGCAGTCAGCTCAGAATTACCTAGCCCAGCAATGAGACTGGCAGCCCCTGGGAGGTGCCCATCGTCCTGGGAAGAGATGCTGCAGATCCCTTCATCTAGGAGGGAAAGAAGCGAGGCGTGCTGCACTCTGTGCTCAGAGAAGACAGCACGTGGGGTCTCTCTTTCTGTGTTCCTTTTTTCCATGCTGTTTCTCCACATATTTAATGCATATTGTCTTCCCCACTCCGGGTGCTACCTGTGTCACTTTACCCGTATCAGAAGTGTCCATCTGTTTTAGGGCCACAAAGTGATTTTTGTGCCTTTAATTCATGTTTTTGATTCTCAGGAGAAGACGTGGGTTTTCTTAGCTAGGTGGTCTAACATCCATACTGTCCACAAATTCTTCATGCTATTGAAAGTCCTCTTGTCATTTATGGCTTTACTTAAGAGCAAATGACAGATCTTTTTTTTTTTTTTTTTCTAGCGCAGCAAGGTGGAGTGTGCATGTTGGCCTCTGACAGGACCGCATGTGAACCTGGCTCCCGACACTCGCTTGGTGGGAGATCCAGAAAACAAGTGGATCCCTATGCCTTGCTGGATTCTGCACTCCATGTTGAAGAATAGGGACGGGCACTCATGCTACCATCAGGTGTGGTGTGAGCTCATGAGAGACTAGACTGCCACCAGAAGGGCCCATCTGTAGGACTCAGTGGCTTCAACGCAGGATGACTTGTTGCTGGTGCCCTAAGTTCTTTGCACGACCACAGGGGCCTCTTCTCTGTTACCCTCTCTGGGACGAAGAGCAACAAACAAACCTAGAAGACAACTCAAGGTAAGCGGCATTAGCGGGTGAGGTCAGCACTCACTTGGTTGATCTGCTGTTGAGTTTTGCTCATCTCTAGATAATTCCAGAGGGAAGGTGTACCATCCCTGGATGGTGATGGCTCTTCTAGAGTGTGGTCTGTATAAAGGAACCAGAATGTGAATGCAAGATGTTGGCGGGGAAGGGATTCCAGAAGGTTCTGGTAGAGGGAAATGAAAGGTGAGAAAGGGAAGGGAGAGGAGCTGGGACGAGCATGTTGGTGGGTGACGAGGGCTCTCTGGACTTTGGGGCTTAGTGGTGACCAGAGTCCTCACAAGCAGAATGGCTTTTTTCACTGCGGTGATTAAAATAAAAAGGCACCCACCTCAGAGTCGTGCCCTGGTAGGTAAGTGCCCCTGCCAGACAGGGGCAGGCATAGTTGTCTCGCCAGAATTGGTCACATGGCCTGACCCAAATGCAGGGGATCTGGGGTGGCACTGTCACCTTCAGGGAAGAAGGAGAAGCAGATACAGTGTTGAGCAGTGCCTGGAGCCACCATGGCTATGGAGATTCAAGGAGATTGTTGTTACAAGGGCCATGATACATAACACAGCTTGTGATGAACGTGTGATGAGTGGTGGCTGCTCTTTTAATCATGGTGACACACAGCCCTCTAGAGTATGAACGGTTTCAGAAGAGGGACCTTGTCCTCCTTCTATTAATGCTAATATTTATCCTTGAATACTTTCCGTGCGCCGGGTGCTTTGCCAAACAACATCTTCACAACAGCCCTGTGAGGTAGGCGACTCTGATTTTCAATCCTGTTTCACCAGGATGGGGAGCCAGATTTCAGTGAGGTTAGAAAAGCCACTCAGGCTCTTAGGGCAAATTGGGGGTGGAGCAAGAAGCTGGCACCAGCTCCTAGCCCCTTCCTTTCCATACCGACAACTCTTAGCTTGAAGCCTAACTAGGCCCAGAGCTCCCTGAATGTTTGCAGGATTCAAGAACGTTTTTCTGACCTTATGATGGTATCAGAGACCTCCCAGATGCTCCTTACTCCTATGTGCTACTCCCCTAAGAGGGCAAGGTGCCCACTTTTTCGACATGGTTAGCCAAAGCTCCCTTTTTCATGCCATTTAATTACTGTGTGTCATTCTAAGAATTGGCTTCCCTCTCTACCCAAGAGCCCCTTGGCTCCTCTTCTGCTCCTGGCCAAATCCAGAAATGTCCCCAGTGCTCCTGTTAGAATGCCAGGACATATTTATAGGTATCATGACACTTCTTCATGGAAAAGGTGGATGGTATGTTCTGGAAATTTCCCAGCTTATATATTTGATAACCCCCTTAAATTTTTAAATACTTACTACTACCAAGAATTGCTCCTCCCTGAACATCCTGGTCCCTTTTCCTATTCTAGTCATCTTTAAAAAAAAAAAAGTCCTTTGGAATTTCATGTTGGGGACCTTCAGGGAATTTGACAGCTTCTCCTTCCTTTTAATTCAGTCTAAGGCTGAAAATATCAGCTGGCTCTTATCTGGTTTCTTGTCTACTAACATTATGCTCTAAGGAAAGCCCCCTCCTACTCTGAAATTTTTAAAAACTTTTTTCAGGGGTTGGTGGTCATGGTAGACAAATAAAAATAATTCTGAGGTTATCTGAGAGCTGACATTCCATACAATGGCAATAAGAACGTTTTCCAAATTTAAAACTCCGATGGAGGAAGTGAGTTACAATAGCAGCAACCTTTGACCCTGACCAGTCATAATGGCTTCCTGGATTCAGGGATATTATGGGCTGGAGCCAAGGAGAGCGCGAGATGTGTTAAACTTAGAACACAATGTGCGAGTTCCGGGAGGGGCTGGTGGAGTACCGTCTTTCTTTCTTTCTGGTGTGTGTAGGGTGAGGAAAGATGGTTCCTTTCCAAACAAGAGTCCCACTGTCCTCCCGGCCCTAGTGTGTTTGCTCTGTTGTTTTTTCAAAGAGGGTTTTTTCTTTTCGTTTCTTGAGATGTTGATGGCTCTGAAAGTCTTCATTCTTGGGACCATTTCTCGAGATGATTGGTCTCCAAACTATTTATGGAGCAACTCCAGTGTGCCAGGTCTTGTCTTGAGAAAATACAAGGAGACAAACCTCATGGATCCTCATTCTACAGCACAATTCCTTCCTCTCAGTGCTATTCCTTAATCTGTACTCAGTGGACTGGAGAACCCGTGGCCGGGGGCCGCCCTGCACCTTGGAGGGAGTTCTGCTGTGTTGGTGACCCTTCCTGGTAGTCACAGTACATGCTGTCCTCCGCCGTCCTTCTCTTGCCTCCTGAGACATTGAGCAGTGACCAGAGACCCGTTCCATAACAAGGGAGAATGCTCGTGTGGCAGAGAGGACAGTCCTCCAGGGAGGTGAACAGCCCCAAACTGGGAACTGATACGTCAGGACCTAGCAAGTTAGGTATTCTATAGGAAGCCAGTCAACACTTTTGTACCTGGAGTGACTTAACAAGAGGTGAATCTCGGTGGAGGGACAAAGATCTGAGACTGTTGTCACCTAAAAGACAAGTTTGGGGGCCACACATATCAGGAGGGTGATGCTGGCAAGGACCTGAAAGAGGTATAAGAGTGGACCATGTGACTATGGAATAAGGATGTTCTAGAATGAGGCAACAGCCAGTGCAAAGGCCCCGTGGTGTTCCCAGAATAGCCCAGGGGGTCAGCATGGCTGGGTGGAGGGTCCCAGAGGAGGTGTTCAGGCAGGAGCCACAGAGACAAAGGGAGGACAGCCCAGAGCATACAGCACCCCAGGCTTTGTTTTCCTCTGAGATAAAACCATTGTTTGGTTTTGAACAGAAGCTTGTCATGACCTGCCTTGTGGTTTAACAGGAAGGCTCAGGGGGTTGGGACCTTGAGTCGAGAGTTTACTGGAATGAGGACACAAACCTTAGCAAATGAAACTTTCACTCTAGGTCATAGAAGTACCTGGCCCAGCATCGGCAGGCACCCACCTCCCTTCTTTTGATGAATGTTCCTGAGACCTCATCTTTCCATTTCCTTGAAGTACTGGGGATCGAACCTGGGGCCTGGCACATGCTAAGCAAGTGCTCTACCCCTGAGCTACCCCTCCAGGCCTCAGCTGCTCCTTCCCTAAAGACATATATGCGGTTGTAGCTGCCCTGGTGTCCAGACCATTGATGGAAATTAAATTTGAACTGTCTGTATTTTTCTTATTACCTTTTATGTCAGACTCTCTTCCATGTAACGTCCTGATTTTCATTTTAGAAGTAAGGTAGCTATCATCGTCAGTAGTGCCTGGTAGAGACACTGAAATAACAGCCACTGGGGACTCCAGGGCCAGGTGCTGCTCTTGGCTCTCATCCTCACTACCTCCTGTGGTCCTGGCAGGTCTATGAGGTGGACGCTCGTTCCTTCTCCCACAGTCTAGAGGGGAAACGGAGGCTCAGGGGTTTCAAGCACTCCTCCAGAGCTGCAGCACCTTAAGCCTTCTCGGTTGGTGTGAGACAAGGGCACGGGTTCAGCAGATGGGACGGGTCGCAACTTCACAGAGCCAGGGTGCCAGTCCATTCTCAAAACCATCCTTCCCTTCTCACCTCTGGAACTCGTCATAGAGACATTGGAAGGGGTGACAGATAGGAATGCAAAGCTTCCTCTTCCTCACATCAAACCTTGGCATCCAGAGTCAGAGGTGGTGCATTTGGGATGGCAGGTTGGAGCCAACCCTCCCCTCTAACCTCTGGGGCTGGAGAGCACTGGGGTTTGCGGCCCAAGGTGTCAGACACACAGGCCCAGGCAGAGATCCCCTGGTCCCCCTGTGAGGAGCTCTGGGATCCCAGTCAGCTACCTCATCTTTGGGGGTCCAGATAGGGTCTCCTCATCTTTAGGATGGTAGCGATGACAGTGTTGTCCAGGATGGCGCGGGGCAGATGAGTCCAAGAGCCAACACTTGGGAGCGACCTGAGCCTGTGAGGAGGGACACAGAGGGACAAACACCTGTTCGTGCTCCTTCCATTCTCTCTGTCCCAACTGGGGCCGGTTCTGTTCTCACAGCATCTCACGGACCACAGAGGACTGAGTCCTGGTTACCCACTTCTGTCACCACTCATGGACACACTCTTCCCTCTGCTTCCTCATTCCCTCCCTGGTGTCCTGGCGTCACTCACCAGATGAGCCCCTCAGATCCTCCTCTCCAGGTCTGTTTGAGGAGGAAACTGTAATGGGCAAGGATAGCCTGCTTGGACTTGGGGGAAAGGCTGTAAGAAGGTGAATGTAAAGTCCTTAGCATGATGTAGTGAACAGAACAGAGAGACCTGTGGATGGTTACAGGCGTCGGTGATATGGAAAGACTGATCACCGGGACAGTGGCAGGACCACCAGATGACGAGACATGGAAAAGAAGAAGGGGAAACTGGAGGGAGAGAAAGTAGACTGAGAAAGAGAATAAATGACCTCCAGAGCTGCTGAAGGTTCGAGTCAGTGGGTGCTCCCCAGGCGCCATCTCCACAGAGGGCCTGGGAAGGGTGTCACAAAGGGTCAAATCCAGTCCTGTCTGAGCTATTCCTCTCAACCTGTGCTTTCTCCCATCCATGCGGGTGGTTCTTGGGACTTTCCCTCTGGATCTTGCCCACTGGACCAGCGACACGTGGACTAGGAGCCCAGGGACAAGTCTGACTGTGTTTTCTCATGGCTGTGACTCAGCTTCCTGTACGGGTGGGTAACTTCCTGTCCCACTCATTCGCTCCAGAATACCCTGTGCTTTGGTCAGATGACCTGGAAGTTTCCAAGTGGACCCATGCCATCGTGAGCTTCAAAGCCAGACAAGTTCAACTCTAGCGATGAGATTCAAGTTAACTCTTTGGATGGGTGAGGCTGAGATAGGAGGAAGGCATGTTAAAACTCAGCTGGAGCAATTGAGCAATTTTAGCAAGACCCTGTCTCCAAATAAAACAAAGAAAACCAGTAAAACAATGATATGATGGCTGTGAGTGTAACTCGGGCCTAAGGCTCTAGGTTCAGTTCAAATCAGAAGAAAGCTGAAAGAAATTCTCACTTGGCTCATCAGGTCCAAGGTAGGAGGGACATTTGTGATTTTTTTTTTCTTCCAGCCATTTCTCACTCACCAGGAGGAAACCAAGGCACAGAGAAGTCACTGTCCAGGAAGACGCTGCAGAGCAAGGGAGTCGTGGACCCCTGAATAAAATCTCCTTGCTGGGTCCCCACTTGCTTTCCTTGTTCTGTTGTCATTATTCCCTTGTGAGTCAACTTGTCGCAAATGCACCCAGAGCATCCTCTGGTCAAGGTCAAATCTTTTTGTGAACAGTTGCTTCCTCCTTGAGCTCTTTCATGAGTCTCGCTTTTAATTTAGTGAGCTTAAAAAAAAAGAAAGAAAAAAAAAGGTCAACTCCGTGCTTTAAAATAATGAAGCTGTAAAGAATTTCTATTTAACCTCAATGTCATGAGAGCACGGAAAGCTACATGTCGAAATGAAGGGTCGATTTTTCATTCTAAATAAAATGTAATTCATCTAATTGATTGGATGGAATCTTTGCAGCTGGAAGCTTTGTTTTTCTGGGGCAGAGTTGGCAGCCCGCTGAGCTACAGAAAGAAGAAAACCCAGAGTGAAGAGAGAAACTACAGGAGAGAGCGAAAGAGACAGACGGAGAAAGAGAGAGTCAACTAAATAAAGTCAAACCTCACCTCTTGGAGGCACCAGAAAGAACTCAGGAAGAATTTAAGCAAACCACAATTTTGGCTCCCTTCTGAACCTCAAAACGTCTACCTGTGCTTAATTCTGTTCCTCGATCTTCCTCCAGAGAGGCGTGGGAGGAACAATGCCCTTCAGAAAAGATTAATACGCAGCATTTATGAGCCATTTTTCAGATGCCAAGAATCACATATACGCGATCCTGTCCAACTTGTCTACTCAAGAGGCCGTGGGACCCATTTGGAATGGGCTGGTTGGTGGGCTTATTTAAGCCAGGAATCTTGTTCTGAGATCATCCTGGCTTATCCAGATGGCTTATCCAGTGACAAGTGTCTTTATAAGAACAGGACACAGGAATGGAGGTGAGGCCACGTGAAGATGGGAGCTGAGACAGGAAGGAATACCGGGTATCACCACAGGCTACCGGAAGCTGGGGTCACATATCATGTGTGGCTCCCCGATATAGCTTCCAAAGGAACCTCCTCTATATGCACCTTAATTTAGGGCTTCCAGCCTCCATCACTAAGAGACAAGAGCTTCCTGTTGTTAACTGAACCTGTATTTATAGCAATTTCTTTCAGCAACCCTCAGAAATGAGCACAGCATCCTAAATTTCGGAGCAGGTATGTCCCTCCTCTGTGCTGCCCTGCTCTTTACCCTCTTTTTAAAAAAATGTTATAATAGAAATGCAAAAAATACAGGAAGTCTTATTATCCTCCATATTCATTCTACTATATATTGTATAGGCAGCCCAAGAAGTGCCTCTTCACTAAGAAAAGAGAGCAGAGAAAAACCAAAATAAAAGGCAGGGCACAGGTGGCACATTCCTGAGTTCAGGTGTAGAGAATCTGAGGGGTTGTTGATTAAAATCATGCAGTTCCTCCAACGCAGTGTCTGCAGCTGATTAAGTCCCATGCATTCATGGCTGATTCTGATACTAGGTGGGACTTTTACAAGCAGCACAAAATTCGTAAAGAGAGACGTGCACATTTTTTCCACGAATGCCTAGTGTAGTTCTCTCAGGATGCTGGGATTTCAAGCAACTTTCACTCTGATCAGTATTCTGTTCCTCCGACTACCTCTATGTTCTGTTGTCTCCATTACCTTTAAAACTCATGCGACACCTGCTCAAATCATTGAAAGGAACAGTCGTGTTGATTCTATAATTTGAAGAGAATCGCAAGCAGCTTTCCCAAGGGACGGTGGGCAGTAACAGGATGCGGTAACTGGAAAAGGCAACCCCCAGACTCACAGGAGACGAGGAGTCACGGTGGTGGGGATCAGTGTGTAGCTGTCCTCAGAGTCACCTCAGGAGGCAGGTACTGGCCTAGACCCATTTTACAGATCAAAAGCCCAAGTCTCAAACTAGAAAGTACTGGGGTTCCTGCATTCAAAATCTCCAGCAAAGACAGCGTTCCTGTCCTTGTCCCTCAGGTCTGAGTGATCAACCACACTGGAAGCACATGTCTTTGCTGTCTCTCAAACGAATGCTCCCCTCGTGCCCACCCACTCTTTCCTTGTCAGTGGCAAACCTGAAAGTTTGTGTTACAATCTCGCATGTGGGAGCAAAGAGTCCCTAATGCCATTCTTTGGAAGAAGCCCAGAGGCGGCCTTGCCCTCGTCAGCTCACGTGGGTTGTTTTTCTTTGGCAAGTAGAAACCTGTTTATCACGAGTGACTTAAACTTACCGAGTGGGTCTAAGTGACCTCTGTTTATTGGGCCCGTGGCTGGGCCAAGAATGCAGAAGAGAATTCAGGCTGAGCCTCCTGAGCTTGGCTAACCCCTTCTGGGAGTGCTGAGGGTTCTAGAATCCAGAGTGCAGAACGCTGGACTCAGGAGCAACATCACGGTGACCATCACGGTGACCCTGGGGCTTCCTAGGCGCCTGGCCCTGCCCGCACACTGCGTAGACATTGTCTTGTGAGGCTTGGGAGGTTGAGTTGCATAGACATGATCCCATTCAACTTGTTTATCCAAGGGACCATGGGAGAGAAGGACTTTTATCTGTTTGGAGAAGGTTGGGTGGGGCACCTTTCTGCCCCAAAGGTGTGTCTCCCTGGAACCCACGAGGGGTGGAGCTTATTTGGAAAGAGTCTTTGCCAAGTATTTAAGTCAGAATGTTGCTCTGAGACCATTCTGGTGAGAGAACAGAGCCTTGGGCATTCATGGAGTCGGCCTTAGCAGAATCCAGGGCTGAGTGGCCCTTCTGGGGAGCTGGTATCTGTCCCTGCGCATTGAGAGCCTTTTGTCCGGGAATTAACAGCACACACAGGAAGCACGCCTATATCCAGGCGGCCTGCCTTCAGAATGGACCATACACTGAGAGGCCCTGAGGGAAACTGAAGGGAAGGCAGCCAAGGGCCTTGGGTCAGCAACTGTGTGAGGCACCCCCCCCCCCCACACACACACACACACACACACTCTTTCCTGGCCCTCCTGCTGCTTGTCAAAATGGAGTGATCCTGAAAACATAGTTCTCCCCTTCTGGGCCTCAGTTTCCCTGTTAACTCCTCAGGATGTTGTTCTTAAATCACCTGAATTTTTGTGTGTGTGTGCCTGTGTGTTTCTTGGCTTGTTTGTTTGTGCTGCTGAGGATGGAGCCCAGGGCCTCTGCACCGAGCTACATACCCAGCTCGTTTTTGTTTTTTGATTTTGTGACAGGTTCTCGCTGAGTTATTCAGTTGCCCAGGTTGGGTTCAAACGTGTAATCCTCCTTCCTCGGCCTCTCAAATCACCAAGATTACAGGTGTGCACAACTGCTCCCAGGTTTTAGTTCTCTTTAAACTCCATGAAATGCAATCAGGCCCTCATTCAGCATGGGGTCCGCATGATTCCTCTCTTATTGCGCAAGCCAGTCATCCATCTTCATCGCTGAATAGTATTCCACTGTGTGGATGTACCGCAGTGTGGCTATCATTTCTCTTGTTGACAGAGAATCATTGCTGGTCCACACTTCCCCTGAAAAAAAATTCTCGTAACAGAATGATGCTGTTTCCATTTTGGGGTGACTGTGAACGGCATCACAGGGACCGTGTCTATGCAAGTCTTTCTGTGACCGTGTGCATTTGTTTCTCCCAGATGTCATCTTGGGAGACTCGTCTTCATTAGAAATCCCTGAACTGCTTTCCATCTAATTTTTATGTGAATCCTCGGCAGGAAACCCCAAGATGAGAAGGTTTCCACTGGAAACTGGCTGGGAACTTCTAGCATTCTGTGGCTACGTTCCAGCACTGCTCCCAGCCCCACAGATACCCCAAATGTGGGCAGATTCCCCTCTCACCCCATCCTCCTAGGTTGTGCCCCCCAGCTGCTGTGCCCAAGGATGAGCCCCCTGAGCCTGGCCCCTGGGCATCCTTTGTGCTCCGACCCAGTCTACTTCTTCCTCCTCTTCCTCCAGGCAGGCGTGTATATTAAATTGTGATGTGGGGACTAATTCTTTGCAGCTTGTGGGTTGTTGTCCCCTCTGGAGCAGACAGGAGGGCGCCCTGACACTGTTAAAGATCACAAGCTTTGATAACCTAGCCTCTTGATTTATGGTGGCCCGGGTCTCCCCGCGCCCCTAATGAAGGGTGCGTCGAGTGTCAACCTGTTTATTAAATGCTTGGAACCATGTGTGAGCCCCACCCAGGTACAAGCCAATCATATTTTCATTTATCCCTCGTGTTGCCCCCTCCCCGAAACCATCAGCCTGCCAGGGTCTGCCTTTTCATCTCCAAGGCTAGGGTGGGGTGTGGGGGCACTTTAGGACAGATCTCGTGTGGAGACGGCCAGGGTTGGGGGGGGGCATAGTGTTTGCGTTTCACTACTGATTTCATAGGTGTTTGGAAGTGAGTGATATTCAACACCTCATGATTCTTTCTGAGACGTCAAACAAAGACTTGAAAGGGAAAGTGGCCGGGGGTGGGGGGAGAGGCCAGGGGGCCAGAGTAGGGGACAGAAACTTCTGCACCCCATCTCGGACCGGGAGAGTCCGTAATGCATGTGGAAGATGGATTAACAGTTCCGAAGTCCGTGGGTCTAATGAGGGCTCAATGTGTCTCCTTTTAATTCCCTTTGATTTTTTTTTTTAAACACAAATCAAAATAACAAATGGGGCGGCCGCTTTGGTCTCTGGGTTTTCTCACCTGTTCCCCTTGCCAGCTAGGTCACTGTCGTTTGCTTAATCTCTGGAGATTCAGCGCTGATTCTTTTCAAGAGGCATCAACTCCGTCTCTTGGGTTTGGTCTTCCGACATGGCATAAATATTTTTGCCCACGTGAGGCCCCCAGGCTGGAGGCTGACTTTGGACATAGATGGGGAAGGGACAGAGCTGACCGTACTTGAGGGTTCTTGGTGAGAGGAGCTCTGGACGGCCAGGGTGGACGCGCTGGTGACTTCTGAACACACATCACATTTTGAGCTGAAGCAGTTTGGGTCTTAAGTATCATTATTTAGTGCAGTGGCAAGTCTGAATTGTCATTCTGTGTGAGCTGTGGTGACCAACAGCTTCATTCAGTAAAAATTTAGAATGTTGCCAGACCCAGTGGTGGGGGCACAGGCCTGTAATCCCAGCACTCTGGGAGGCTGCGGCAGGAGGATTCCAGGTTTGAGCCCAGCCTGAGCAACTTAGAGACTTAGTAAGACACTACGTCAAAAAAAGAAAAAGAAAAAGAAAAGAAAAAAGAGTTGAGGTTGTGTAGCTCAGTGTAATGGCCTTGGACTCCGTCTACAGTATCATACACACAGAAGGAAAGGGGGGGCGGGGGGAGAGAGAGAAAGGAAAGAAGGAAGGAAGATAGGAAGGAAGGAAGGAAGGAAGGAAGGAAGGAAGGAAGGAAGGAAGGAAGGAAGCTGTCTGTGTGTATTCTGAAGCCAACAGAGACACACAATGAGGAATTCAGATTCAGTGTTCAATATTAAATGTACAATTTAGATTTTAGAATTCCCATTGCTTTGTTCTGCCTGGGGAGGGGTGAGTGGTGACAGGAGGAGAGGCCAGGCGAGCAGGGTCCCCCTTGGGGGGGGCCAGGAGGAAAGAGGATGGGCAGGACCCAGATGGTGGAATGGGGTAGGTGGAGGAGAGCCTGGTGGTAGAGGCCCGGAGGTAGAGCCACAGGAGCTGGTAGTGGCTGGAAGTCATCCTGGGAGGGGCCAGGGGTGGAGAAGCCGCAGTGTCCAGGGTTCCAGGAGGAGCTGGCTGGGAGGTGGGACCCCAGCCCCCAGGAACAGAGGGCATACCCTCTCAGGCCGCAAATACATGTGTGGCCAGGGCTCCCAAGGCAGAGGGTATCAGGCCAGCCTGGGCTCTGGCCCAGGGAGGTGATCAGGGCAGAGGCTGTGCGGCTCCCAAGATAGAATCTAGGGCCGGCAGGGCTGGAGAGAGGAGAGGGCCGAGCAGCTCCAGCCCCTGACGACGCCCCAAGCAGGAGGCCGCAGAGCTGCGGCTGATGGCCATCTCGCTGCCGGACAGCAGGGCTGTCAGCTCCTGATGCATCAAGCGAGTGGGCGACAGTGTCACTCCACACGCCGCCTGACCAGAGGCCGTGCTGAGCAGCGGGTCATTGCCCCGGCCGGAGGCGCCCCTCTATTTTAAGATGAAAACCCACCCTGCCCAGCTGCTGGCCCTGGCAGCGCAGGAGCCCGCCAGATGCGTGATTCCACGCCTCCTAGCTCTGCTTCCCTCACACCCCGCTGGTGTCACACACTCCGTATTCAATCCCCCCCCCCCCCCCCCCCCCCCCCCCCCCCCCCCCCCCCCCCCCCCCCCCCCCGTGTAGATGTGCTGGCTCCGTCTTTTCTCTGTCTGTCCGTCCTGATCAATTGGTTCTGGCTGCAGGGAGGAAATTAGAGGACTGTAGTTGTGAAAGCTGGTGTGGTGGGACCTTCCATCTCTGTGACTCGGGAGCCTATAGCTCACCGTGAGACGTCGCTCTGAACACACACACTGTGGTGCCTTGCAGGCTTGTACGAGTCCACTTCCTGGGCATTTTATCACAGGCAGGCTCTGGCCAATGGCAGAAAGGCTGACAGATTTCAGGGTGGGAGGAGCCTGGCTGTCTCAGCATCCAGCGGTGTCGCCAGTGGCTGCGGCCTTTTTTCCTGGTGTCATCTCCCTCGGGTCATCTCTGCAGCGCACGGTCCCAGCGCCCTCGGTGGCCCCTTCTGGGGCCGGAGCGCCTCTGGATGCCCTCTTCCTGGGTATCTTCCACTTTTCCTGTTGACTTCTCCATTTTCACACCCCTGGGCAGTCAAATCCCTCTGTTCAATCCCTGTGTTGAAAGACCTTTCATGATTTCTTTTTTCTCTATTGATCCTGAAATACAGGCGGGAAGGATCTCACAGTTACAGTAAGTTCCCTGTTCCATGGTCTCTTGATTATGACAGGGAGGGTATCAGGGTGCCATGACACCGTTAACGAATGATGTTTAATAAAATGAGGGTGAAATACATTGTCGTAAGCCAGGAGCAAGGCAGCATGACTCCTGAAGCCAAGCACCTCTTCATCGGAATCTCAGCTTTGCAGATCATCTGCAAGACCTCTGGTGATTCACTTTATTTTTATCAGCCTCAGTTTCTCCATCTCTACACTGGGAATAATGGGATGTCATAAACATTTTTTAAACATTTGTTTTATGAAGCATATGGTATACTCTCTGATAAACCGTAGAAGTTCAACACAAGCTAGCTATCAAAAGAGAGACTCTCCTCACCTGTCCTCTGCTTAATGAATTCAAGTAGGAAGTGGTCTCCTCCATCCCCCGCAGAAAGACTGAGCATGGTGCACACCCCAGCGTCTGCTCCCAAGGCTGACATGGCCGCACTCTCCTGCTCTGGTCCCCTGATGTGCGTTTACAGATCCCCAGACTGGTTGGACCCAACAACCTTTGCTCTCAAGATACAGAGCTAGTGACATTTACACCTCAGCTTCTCAGCTACGCACATCCCTCCTTATCCCCTATAAGGGCACCTAGAAATATACTCACTAGGTCTTAATATTAAATAACATTCTTTAAATGAATAAACTTTCTTTTTGCCCTTAGGCAGCAAAATTGAGAGAAAGTCCTAGAAGGACATGAGGTGCTTACTTCACCCACATACACCCAGCCTGCTCTTTGCCATCAGCAATCCTCACCAGGAGGGCCCAGCTTTTGTGGTGCAGGGGAGTTGAACCCTGGAGCTTGTGCTTGCTAAGCAAGTTCTCTAACTTGGTGCTATTCCTCCAACACCTTGTTTATTTTTTAATAGGAAATTTATTAGTTTTCTTACTATTGAGATTTAAGTGTTCTTTGATAGTTCCTTGTTGACTTAGCAATTGATTTGCAAGAGATTTAGATGGCAGTCCTTTCTGGGATGTCTCTCATAATGCTTTAAATTATTTCTCAAAGCAACATATTTTCACTGTCTTTGGTCAAAACAACTGTCTCTTTCCTCTCCCCAAAGGTCACTGGCCTTTGTAGTGACATCAATGGAAAGCTGAGTTAGGCACATATTCGGATGGGATTTAATGGGATGCCTGGGTGTTGGTTGAGTCCATTTTTCTGTGCAGCAATTTCTAGCCACCCCTAAGTGGCAGTGGCTTCCAGACGCGTCCCTCCCACTCTCTGTGCTTGCTCACTGACTCCGTGATGGGAAGGAGCAGAGCCAGGGACCCTATTGTCACCTGAATTCCAGAGGAGTGCGGATAGCTGGAGGAAAACAGAACCATGCCAAGCCAGAAGCTTTTGAAAAGGGAATTCTCAGAATCACACAATGCATAAAATTCTAAGAGCAGAACTTGGCTAGGAGGCTGGCTTGTCAGGGAAGAATTTTTTTTTTTTAAGACTATCCTCAAAAGCACAGCTTTAACCAGGCATGGAGCCCCACAGTCATCCTTATATTTCTTGCTATGTGAATCTCACCAGTCTTGCGGGTCTGGGTTACCGTTCGCAGCAGTGCTGCCCACAGTGACCGTATCTTTGGTGACATTGTGCATTTTATACAGTCAAAGGATTTAAAAGATTATGAGTGACCATATCAAGAAATCCCGATGTTCAGCTAGTGTGAAGGCATTATTGTGACATTATTGTTACACAAAGCAGAGTAGGAGTAGCCAGAAATTGTAGGGTAAAACTATTTTGGGGATCAAGAGGTAGATTATTAATAAGAATCATGGTCTCTTTGGGTAGGTTCTGTGTTCTTTGTAATGTAACCACATTTCACACAGGGAACACATCTCAGCCCACCACACACGGTGTATGTTCCAGTGACTTTGTGACATTATCTCAGCCAGTGACGTCCCAGCTGTCTTAGTTGGGGACATAAACTCATGATGACAAAATCACCTAGTGACACCTTTTTTTTCCCAGAATCTGTCCTTGTTAGGTGACCATATTTTCACCTTCTGAGAAGGTATTAACTTGTGATTTTTCTTTTCATTCTAAGTAAACAGTGATTCTTGTATCTAATTTCTTTCTTGTTTACTTGGTGTCCTTTGTTTCTGTTTCTCTGTCTCTCTCTCTCTCTCTCTCTCTCTCTCTCTCTCTCTCTCTCTCTCTCTCTCTCTCTCCCTCTCCCTCCCCCCCCCCACCGCCATCATTCCTCCTTCTTCCCCCTCTTCCCATCCTTGGGATTGAACTCAGGGTCTCACACATGCAAGACAAGGTGTCTACCACTGAGCTACACCTCCAGCTACATTCTGTTCGTATACTGAGACAGGGTCTTTGTTCAGTTGCCCAGGCTGGTCTCAAATTTGTGATCCTCCTGCCTCAGCTTCCCAAGTAGCTGAGGTGACAGGTGTGTGCCAACTTGCCTGGTTTATTGTCTCCGACTTTATACTTGCCATTCCTTTCCTTCTGATAGGAGTCCCAAATTGCATAAACTTCAGACCTCATAAAACCTGGGTGGAGCCTCTTCCTATGACCATAATTATGCAATTAAAAAAATTTTCATGTCAGTCATTTTTTCCTCCTCTCCTCATTCTCATTCATCTTCTGAGCCTGTGCCCAAGCCAGATCTTCTTGCTGAGCACACAGCCTCAGACTGTACCACAGGCATGTGGCACATCACTGTATTATTATTATTATTATTATTATTATTATTATTATTATGCTTTGAGAATAATCCTGAGCTGCTAGGTCCACATCAACTCAGTCATATTCCAAGACTTTTTTTTTTTTTAAGAAGACAAAACCAAGCATCTCCTCTGTGGCACAACCTCCGTCACACGGCTACAGCAGGTGTGGAGAGCTGCTGGACCCTGCTGGGGTGCCACGGAGCTCGGCGATCCTCTGCCTGCTGCTGAGTTTCCTTCCGGTCACATATTTATTCTGTACCCAGACTCCTACTGAGAGCGCAGTTGTGGGCTCCACTTCTACACGTGATTCTTCATGTTAAACGATGTTGTCGTCGATCACCGTGTTTTTTTGTGTATCCAATCAATCGGCAGATATCAGACCCAGCTGCCGGGTGCTGATTGATCACCTTTGGCGTTAGGGGCACAGTCGTTGGTGGAACTAACCAGCTTTTTCTCGGGTTTTATGCTCTAGTTCAAGGAAACAGCCTGCATGGCAGGAGCTCGGACTAGGCAGGTGTGAGACTGTAATCCGTGTTACAACAGGCGTGGAGGGAGAAGAGATGCTGGCGAGCACGTGTGCGTTTTGATAGGGGAAGGTTCTTACTGAGGAAAAGACATATAAACCAAGAACAGAATATGGAGTAAGGGATACAATGTGCAAATGGGGGGATTCGCAAATGCAAAGGCCCTGGGGCTGGCATGTATTAGGGGATCTAAGGAACCTCAGGGAGGCCCCTGAGTCTGGAAGGGAGTGACAAGAGGAGGCAGGGAATGTTTTGAGGTAGGGTCAACCAAGTGCCACCCCAGACTATAATCATGCCTTCCCTAAATGCAGGAAATATGAGTTCCTGAATCAGTAGATGTGAGTGTCAATTCTGGCTTCCCTACATGGCTAATGGCTTATGCTGGTCAGTTCCATGACCTCCCTGAGCCTCAGTTTCCTCAGTGGGGACATGGAGAAGATGATAAGCAGGTCCCAGGTCAATCATCTGAAAAACATTTCACAGTTGTGAGCAGGTATTGCCCACTGTTTGTATGAGCTTAATCAGACAGGACTGAGTTGCATTCTTATCACGTCTCTGAAATACAGCCTTACCTGGCCTCATTCATGAAGAATCTCTTTTACATTCATAAATCTCATCCCAAATTTAGGTTTGAGGCCATCTGTGTTCAATAGCTTCCCCTACCAAATTACCCTAAATTCTGAGTAAGGCCACTTGTCCTTGATTTTTTTCAAAGCTCCGGAGACACAGTGATATATCCCAATTCCCTAGAATCTTGCTCTCTGGAAAGCCACAGTGAAGTCACCCAGACCTCCCCAGTGAAAATGTGTACTTGCCAAGGCATTTTTTTTTAATGCATGGCAGAATGACTTAGCAAAAATAAAGCAGTAAAAATCTCAATCACATGCCACTTTGGAGTGAAAATACTGGGAGGAAGTTTCCTTGCATGAGCTGGAGGAAGGTTTGCCACAGGAAATGGATGGGCTCCCAGCCGTGGTGCCTACAGGAGAGCAGGAACAGGCCACTTGTCATTCCCAATTCTAGTCCACACGGAATGTGGCCTACAACAAGTGCTCAGCGGATACTAGTGGGAGTGATCTATTAATCTGTCAGCTCATTCTCGCAGCAACTGTGGGCAACCTTGGTAGGCAGCACCCTCTGGGGCTCAAGTGTACCCAAGTTCATTTGATAGAGTTGTGCGTTTCAGTTTGGGGGGAAGTTAAACTGGGTTGAACCAGTCGTGTCAATGGGCTGTGGTGCCCAAAAGCCGGTGAACTTCCTGTGATGGTTGAGGAAGGAAATTGTTTAGAAAATTCTGTTGTAACTCTTAGGGAATTTCCAGGTCCCCAAATAAAATCAACCTTGACTCCATCACAGTGTTGGAAGGGAGAAGACCATGAGGCATGGTTTCCATTCCCCGCCAGATACCAAGTCCCCTTGGCAAGGCCCCGTGGGCCATCTAGGCATCTTGTCTTGCCAGATGCATAGCTCCCTTCTAACTCCTGGAAGCAGCTAACCTGACTCCAGGATGTCACATGCCACCTCACTGGTGGCTGTAGGATGCCAAAAGAGAAACCAGAAGCATAGAGAATGGATAGAAATCTATTCCACTCTGCAGGTTGTATTTATCTTTAGCTTGAAGCATCTTGACGCTCCTGTTTTCTGGGTATTGATGAAACAGAAACCATCATTTGCCACAAGCTGGAGGTCTTCTTCATACTGTTAATTCTGCTTAAGGCCCAAATCCTAGAGTCTGGGATTATGGGAAGGAAGGACTTTGTCCTCTGTGCTCTTTGGTTAGGAATTCAAGTGATGCAAATCAGAGAAAATCTGATGGTGATAGCTTCATCATACACATCTTCAGAGGTCTGTAAATAGGTGATGACTGATGCGGGCCCCACTAGCCAATAGGATTCTCCGGGGAGCTGCTGTTTTTTGACTCAGGCTTTCTGTCATGGCCACAGAGGGTCACTTCCTGCATTCCCAGGGATGGAAAGAATAAAAGGGACAGGAGGATAAACATGTTGGTGGTAGCTATTTCTTTTTATTAACTTATGATGCTTCCAAAATGGCCCCAGTAGAGTTTTGTTGTTACCTCCAGGACCTGAAGTCATCCTGTAGCTGCAAGGGAGGCTGACAGCGTGGATAGGTGACTTTCCAACGTAACAAGGCAGGTGGAAGCAGGAACAACACTTGGGTCTATAGTTAATACTATTGGTTTACTTTCTATACCTTGCTCTCCAAGGGGTGCAGCTCACCTGATAATGTACACCTGTCATGTCCACACACATGAGAGGACAGCACTCGCTTCTTGCCATAGGCTAGGACGTGACCATAAGACTGACCACCGTTCATACCTGAGAGCCCCAAAGGCAGTAGTAAATATCTCATCTCAGGCACTGTGCTAGACACTTCACATCAGCTCATTTTTTATATCTTCACTCTGCAGTCCAGGCTGAACTCACTGTGGAGCTCAGGTGGGCCTCAAACTCACAGCAGTCCCCCTGTCTCAGCCTCCTGAGTGCTGGGATTGATTGCAGATCTGTGCCACCATAGTCAGCTATTTTTTTTCATAGGGTGCTGGGGGATTGAACCCAGTTCCTTGCACATGCTAGACCACATGCCCTAACCACTGAGATACATCTCTGGTCCCCAGATCCTCACAATGTCCCCTGGCAGCGGTGACTAGTACGTCACTTCTATGTTATAGATCAGGAGTGGACCAGCATTTGCCCAGCAGGCTGTATGTGACTCTTGAGTCATTTGGTTTGGGCCAGCCAGGGCAACCAAAGGAGAATTGAAATTTAATATATGGCCCATGAACAAAGGCGTAAATACCCAAATGGCTCTTTGGGGGACATAGGCTCCCCAAGGCCATTTTAAGAGAAGAGGGGTGTCCCTGGCTTCAAGGAGGCATAAGTGGGATTTGAACTTAGCCAGTGCCAGGCTCCGAGCTGCTGCCAGCTTGCGTGCAGCTGGGTCGGCTCCAGCTTGGCCCCTGCCCCACGGTCAGCACCAGCCAGCACTTCCCCTCGGCGTCCCAGATGCGCCCCGGGTCCCTGCACCACCCAGTGCTCAGCCTTTGGATGCTATTCTTCTAGGCCGGCAGTAAAATGACATTTATGGGGATTTTTCCCTTTGAAGTAAGAGTGTTTGCGCATTTCACTTAAAAGCAAGGGAAAAAACAAGAGCTCAAGCAGATAAATAACTGGACCCTGGGAGGAGAAGGCCACGCTTGTGGGAGCTCAGTCTCCATCCTGTTGTATCCGGTCATCCCAGGAAAGATCTGCGTTTGTCTCCTTTCAAGCGACCCCCTTTCATAAACTCTTCCCTCGACCTCCGGTGCTTTGGTTCACAAAGAGACTGGATGGCTGTGTGTGTTTGTGAGTTTCTTTTCTTTTTCCTCCAGTCCTTCTCCGTTGTTTCCTTCTTTTGCCTTGTGATTTTCCTTAGGATTGAAAGATATCCTTCCCTCTTCCCAGGTTACCATGTTTGTACAGGAAACAGGGAAGGAGACGCAATTCATTTGGCCACGTGGGTACCACTGCTGCCTGACTGGCTGTTTGACCTTGAGTGACTGTTGATTCTTCTGGATCTTGGTTCCTTGTCTACACACTAGGCACCATAGCATCTACCTTGAGATTAATGGGTGTGAGAGGTAGAAACAGTCATCTTAGAAGAGTAAACTTCACAAGGAAAAAGAATCAGGTGTCCATCCTGCCTGTCATAACATCGTGGGTCCTCCTACACACTTTGATAGGCTCATGTGTGTGTTATGTATTAGAATGTTTCATCCTACCCGCCCACCCATCCATTTATCCCTCTGTTCACTCATCCTTCGTCCATCCATCCATCCACCCCTCAGTCTGGGCATCTGTGTCCATATCCGTCGGATGTTCAGACAAACCATACCACTGAGTCTTTCTACTCCCATAGTCTGGAAAATCCCCATCATTCTCTGCCCTCCCCACCCCTGGATTATTCCTGTGGCCTTCTCACCAACCTCTCAGCTCTCATTTGTGGATTTTTTTTTAAAGCACTGATGTCAAATTTATTGTTAAAACATCAAATCCTGTTATTTTCCACTACGAATCTCCCAGTGGTTTCCATCTACTCTTACCATCCAAGCCAAGCTTTCATTAGGACCGCCCACCCCAATTCTGCAATTCCCTTCTTGCCTACTCCTCTCTGCTACAGCCTCACTGGGCTCCTCGGGGCTCTTTGAGCCCTCCAGACACCTTCCTGTCCTGGGGAATTTTCACTTACTGTGGCTTCTGTCAGGGATGCTCATCTGTCATGGATTTCTCCACGTTCTTGGCTCCATTCATGCAGAGGTCCTGTCCTCAGGGAAGCCACCTCCGAGGGTCCTAGGTAGTGTTGACATCATATCCTTCGGCCCCCAGCATTTAACATACTCCTTTCTCATCTCCCGTATTTTTTTCCTTTAGTCCTTGTGATCACTTGCCATACTGTCTGTATTATTTATTGTATCTCTGTCCTATAATGCTAATGTAACCTTGTTCAGGGGAGGAAGTTTCTCTCTCTCTGTCTCTCTGTCTCTCTGTCTCTCTGTCTCTGTCTCTCTCTCTCTCTCTCTCTCTCTCTGTCAGTATAACGTACTAATATTTCTAGCATCTAGAAAGTGTTTGGCATCCAATAGGTTGTCTGACGCTGTTGAGTAAATCATGTGTAACCGCCACTACAGTACAGTGATGAGGGAAAGAAACTTTCCCAGCATCAGTTTTATGGCATAGATCCCAAGGCTTAGCGATATCTGTCCTCAGCATTGCTAGTTTTACAAATGTTTCCTAAGAAAATCTCCGTGAATGTATCTAGTGATTCAGGTCTAAAGACCGTCTTTTGTGCATTATCTTAACTTACTTTCTGGAACAGGGAAAGCCTCACAGAAAACAATAGAAATATATAAGAACGAAATGGATAAATAAGTGAAGGGGTGAGCATTAATGAGAGGCTGTGGATGTCTACGGAAACCACAGAACTCCACATGAGGTTGGAAAGCACGCAGAGGCATGGTGAGGCACCCAGAAGACAGGACAACTGAACCCCAGAGGGCCTCTCTCCCGGGGAACCTGTGTGATTTTTTTTAACCTTCTTGTATCTTTTCACAATTTTCCTAAAATTTACTCCCAAAATAAGCTTTTATTTCAAAAATAAACTTTTCCAAAAGAAAGTTGGAATAATAAAACTATTGTCAAAGTGACCTTGGGCGACCTAGAGCTAATGAAGGTCTACCAACCTTGGAACAGTGATGAGGGCAGGCAGTAAGAGCCAAGGGCCTTGCATTTCACAAGATTCCCACCTTTTTATTTTTATTTTTTAAATCAACTCCATGTTTGTTTTTCCCTGCTGGTTCATCTCTTTGTTTCCTGAAATGTAGTTGAGGCAGGCAGGGAAGGTCATGGGTGTAGTCCACTTTCTCAGACGAATCAACATTTGGGGTGGGAAGGAGAGCAAAGGAAACACTGTGCTTATCCAAACTTCAGGGATGCAGGTTGGTGGTTTCCATGGATATAGTACACCCCAGGGGACACACCTGTCCGTCCTGGGCTGATGCAGGCTTTTAGGAGACCCAGGGACAATGCATGATTAAGCCAACACTGCTGCCCACTCTTGCCAGTATTCCAGCCCCCTCATGTGTTTCCCCTTTAATTCTCGAGAAAAGGGAGAGGAAGTTTAGAGCAAAGGGCTGCCACTATTTTTTTATTTTAAAAGCAAAAGGCCTGATAATAAATATTTTAGCCTCAGAATCTTCATTACAATGATCAACTCAGCTTTGTGGTTCCAGCATAAAAGTAGGCAGGGCTAACACATGACACAATGAGCATGCCTGTGTTGCAGTCAAATTCCATCTACGAAACTCATCTGAAATTTGAATTTTGTATAATTCACGCACGTCAAAATAGTGTTCTCTTTTCCCGTCCTGTTATTTTAAAATGAGACGCTATTCCCATCTGTGGGCCTGAGGAAGTTAGTGGTGGGTGACTGTGGCTATAGTCTACCAACTTCTGGTGCAAGGAATGGAAAGATTTATGCTATTGGAATTATTATGTTTAATGATGTAGATATATCGATCCCTTAACTCGAAATAAATAAGTATATCCTTCGGGTAAAGCAGAGCCCCAGATGTCATGAAAATGGATACTTTTCTGATGCACAATGTGTAATTTTTAAACTGGCTAAGATATTGTGTCAGTTCCACCGATAAATATCGTGTATAAAACATATGAAACTAATTCCAGGAAATACTTTGTATTTATGTCCCTGGGTCTGAATTTCTGAGCTCTCTGTGTGTAGAGATGGAATTTGGTTTACTCAAAGAGTAGCAGGTTATATATCTTGATGGCTACATTAGGCCGATGTTTTGTTTCCTTTCTGGAGCAGGTAAGCCTTGCAGACTGTTTTGGTTTGTGGCAATTACATTTGCTTATCGCTGCAAAACAGAATTTCATTTGAAGCCAGTTATTAATGTCTCCAATGCACTTCCAGGAAATAATTTTGAACATTTTATTTATTAAAAAAGAACTCATTGTTTGTTCAAAGGCATCGATGTAATTTACAAAGTTCGATATTAGGTATTTTATGAGGCAATATAAAAATGCCATTTCATGAGACCCAGTTGCTTAATTGCACCGTGTTTGGCTCCGTGGCAGAGGAAGGTGCTAGTTTGTATTCCGCTTTTACAGATCTAATGAGTAAGTTTATTAAAGAAACAAACAAGAGAAGAAGAAGAAAAAAATCCCTTCGGCTTTGCCCAACTATGGACTCTTTTTGTTTGTGGGTTTATTTTCATGAAACATCTTCAAAAGGTAGACACAAGAAGCCACTTTAGTTAATGCTTTTAATGACTCACTTTTACAAAAGAAATGGAGAAATTTGGTAACATCAGGGAAGTGTGGAGTACAGGCTGCTATATCAGACTCTGTTCACACCTTACTGAGATGCTGTGAGCTCTCAGGGTTCAAGAGCATACCCATGGTGCCAACTGTAAGTGCCTGGGATTCTCTGCTTGTGAGATTTCTCCTGCCCCTTTACTGGAGTGTAGGGAAGACATTCTGGAGTATCAAGGCTTCAGAAGATGCCCCTCCAAAAATAGAGTTGGGGGGTTAGAGAGTAGACACCACAGCTTCTTCACCCCACAGGGGCATGATCATGAAGCACATTCTTGCATAACCTTCCAGAATTCTCCATAAGACTGGATTCCCAGCCGGACACCCACAGAACTTGCCCCAAAACACATTGTGTCACTCATCTACTGCTGTGTCACTAACTAGCCCAAAACTCAGAGACTGAGGCAACCCATTTTATTACTTTGCTGTGGAGCAGGACTCAGGCTGGGGCTCTAGTGGGTGGACCCGGCTCAGGTTACCGCCACTGCTTCCATGCAGATGGAGGTAAAGGTGAGGGGCTGTGGTGTCATCCAAAGGACTGGCTGCAGACGGAGCTTCTGCTCCGGAGGCTGCGGGCCTCCCCACATGCTTACTGTGTTCCCCCAGAGGGAGAGCCTCAAGACAGATTCCAAGACCCAAGCGGCACTGCCCCTTGTGACCAGCCTCAGATCATGCAGTATTCTGTTGGTTAGCAGGAAGTTGCTACATCCAGCCCAAACTCAGAGGATCAAGGAGGCTTCCCCGTCAGTCCTCAGCTGGGTTCATCCTCTCTGCCATCATGTCCTTCCAGCCCCTGATAACCCCCCTCCTCTCCAGGTCAGCCTCTGGGGCAAGTAAGGGTCACACCATCCCCAGGGCAGCCGAAGCAGCCACTACCCCCTAGCTGACCCCAAATCTCCGCCCTGCCCTGAAGAGATCACTCTTGAAACACTGTTTAACAGCCACAAGTCATTTGGTATCTACTTGATAAATTAAACCCACAAGGGTTGGAAACTTCTTCTGGAGGCTTTTCAGCTGGCAAGTGTACACTCGGTCCTTATCCAAGGGCCACTTGCTGTCCTAGGTGCTAAGAGAGGCAGGAGACCACTGCAGCTGAATGGTGGGAGTAGCGTTTCTGCATCCCAGGCACCTGCAGTCCAGAGAGAGAGAGATAGGCAATAAGCAAACTATATCACAAATAAATAGGACATGACGCACGATGACGGGGTGACTGTGAAAAGAAAACAAGAGGCTGGGACTGTCCTAGGGGTTGGTGGTACCCTTGTCCAGAGAGGGCATCTGGGAGGGCTTCCTGAATGAGGAAGATTTTGATGCATAAGATTGGCAAGGAGCTGGAATTTGGCAGGGAAAGTATTCTAGGGAGAAGGAACCACCGGTTCTCTTGAACTCAGATTCTGTGGCCCCGAATCTCACCCAATCCCATCCAGCTGTAAGCAGCTGGAGTCTACAGGCGCCACACTGAGGCTGGCCCAAGAGGTCCTCCCAGAATTCACCACCCAGCCCTTTGCCTGGCCCTGGGGGGCGTCTCTCATGCAGGAGAGCATCTTGTGGGTTGGACTAAGAGACTTTCTGAGGGTTGCAGCCACCTGGGAGGGGAGAAGAGCTACTTTATATAAGGGAGAGTTTTTAATCTCTCGCAGACGATGGAGTAGCGCGTATGAGGCACCAACTGTGTACCAGGCATCTATGTGGACATACACACACTGAGAGTGATGCCTGGCCTGCTCCTTGAGGCCGATCTTAGGTGTCAAAGGGACGAAATAGTGGCTCAGAGATCTGCTACCGCTCCCCTTGCGACCGAGATCCCTAGCTAGCTGACTCTGAAGCACCTGCCACTCTCCTTGCCCCCTGTGTCGTCGTTCCTCCTACGATGTGACCACAGCTGTCTACCGAAGCTAACAGTCTGTCCTTCCTCCCCGTCTGGGTCATGTCTCTTCTGTTTTCCAGGCCAGACTGGTTGCCAAAGCAACAATAAGGAAAATTCCCCAGCATCCAAGGCCCAATGCAAAACAAGCTTGCATCACGCTCCCTCCCGGGGAGGCTGGCGACATGGGTGCGGGTTTCTGCTTCCCTGTACCCTTAGCACCTTTGGGGGGACCTGGAAAGGCAGGCATGTTTGGAGACAGGGGTGCTCATGAGGCTTAGCCGGAGAAGTGCTGTCCACTGCTATCGCCGGGGGTGGGTCCTGAACTCAGTCACATGGTCCCAACCAACCATGAGGGAGGCTGGGAATTGTGACCTTTTGGGGAGTGGTGGGGGGGAGGTGGGAGGAGCCAGCCGGGTGCCCCTGGGCCCTCCAGCTGCCCCCGGTAGATGGCAGTGCAGAAATCCACCTGTGTGTGCTGACTTTCTCCTGACCCGGGACGAGAACTTTCCTATGCTGTGCTTAATTCCATTCCGACTGTCCTAACTGGATCCTGGATTATAAACATTTTCCAGATGAGGACCGTGCGGCCCGAGCGGCTCAGTCCCTCGTGAGTGTTACCGGGCTTGGACCCCAGCGGCTTGGCTCCTCGGAGTGACACTCTCCTCCCCCAGGACACTTGGCCCCCGCCAAGGTGGAATTTCTGGCTGGAGGTCGCCCAGCCTGGGCGCGGGTCTGCACTCAAGTCCGGCCCTTTGTCCGCCCAGCCTGCAGCCCGGATGGCCCGGCCTCCTGTTTTGTTCCTCCGGGAGGGCGGCCTGGACGCCACCGCGCTGTCGGCCGTGATAAACATCTCCGCGGGCGGCGGCTGGAGCCGGGGAGCCTCTTCCTGGACCCCCCTTCCCGTCCTAATGAGCCGGGAGACGCCGGCCGGACTGACGCGGCGGCCGATGGACAATTAGCGGAGAGGGCCGTCCCCGCGCGGCTGCGCCCGCACCGGCCCGAGTGTCTGCTTATTAGATCACAGCGCACCCGGAGCCAGCCGCCCCGCCCGCCTCCCCGGGGACGCGGCGCACAGCCCAGGGCGCGGCGGCCCCCGGGACGGCGCTCGCCCACGGGATCCGGGGCAAACACGGCCCTGAGAGAAAGGCAGGAAGACGTTCCGGGCCAGCACAAAGGCCCGGCGTCAGCAGGGCCTGGTCGGCGCATTCCTGCGCCTGGGGACAAAGGACACCCAGCCCCTCCTGGGCGGTGGGAGGCCGAGCCCCTGCCTGGCCTCTGGCCTCCCGAGTGCAGGCGCGGAGGTCACCGGGGACGCGGGGGGGGGGGGGGACAGGGCCGGCGTGGGGCCTGCCGCAGAGGAAGGGCCACCAGCGCCAGCTTCCAGGGAACAGGACACATATTCCTGGGCCCGACTCTCCCCTCTACGCGGTCACCGCTGGGCACTGGAGCCAAGGGGAAATTTTTTTTTCCCTCTGTATTGGGGACTGACCCCAGGGCCTTAGCGTTGAGCACAGTCCCAGCCCTTATTTATATGTTTATTTCATTTTCATTGTGAGACAAGGTCTTGCTAAGTCACTTGAGTTGCCCAGGCTAGGCTCTAACTCGGTGACCCTCCTGTCTCAGCCTCCTGAGCAGCAGGGATTTCAGGTGTGTGCATGGATTGCCTTTTGCGGGGAGGAGGGCACAGGTGGAGGGATGGCATGTCACAGGTTCCGCATCTCAGTCGGGTGCACAAAAGCGGTGAAAAAAATAATGTTTTCCCTCAGGGGTTTTGCAAAGTGCTCTCTCATTTTGAAACCCAAACAGGATTTCAGCATCGCAGGCCAGGTGTACCATCCTGAGATGCAGGGCTCAGTTAAATGCCCCTCCCCCCACCTCCACTGGCACCCCTGCCCCAAGTTCCAGTACACATTTGTAGACATCAGATTTTAAATTTCACATCATTTTCACGTGCCACAAAATATTTGTCTGGTTTTGATCCCCCCCCCCCCCGCCGGCCGCTAAAGAGATCAGAACTCACAATCAGTTCATGGGTCACATAGAGGCAGTGTGGTTCCTGTGTTAATGTGTGCCAAACCCCATCTAGACTAGCCCTGTGCTCTTAGAAATGTAACACGTGCCTCCTAAGTAAATATAAAATTTCTAGTAAAAATAAAGGGCTGGATGGGGAGGGTGTAGCTCAGTGGCAGAGCCCTTGCTCACCCTGAATGATGCCATGGGTTCTCCAGAGCTGCAAAGAAGAAAAATAATGAGGATTTTAATAATATATTAATATTTAAACCAGTACATACAAATATTATTGTTTTAACATGTAATCAATATAGACACGTCTATGGAATAGAAGACATTCTTGTGAGTGTGTGTGTGTGTGTGTGTGTGTGTGTGTGTGTGTTCCAACTCTTTGAAATCCAGAATTTTCACACCTCTCAGTTGAGTATAACTCAGTCCAAGCATATTGAACACTGCAACTCTCGGTGACTTGGTGTCTGCCCGTTGTCATGTAAGTTGGGACGGTGGCTTGAGGGCATGGCAGCTTGGCCATCCTCTTCTCTCTCAGGAGGGAAAAACTGATGCTCAGAGAGCGAGAGTGGCTTGTCTGTGGTCACACAGCAAGGCAAGAAGCATAGAGTGCCCACTCAGACTTCTCAGGGGCCGGAGTCCATGCTGGGTAGACACAAAGAAACCTCCTTGGAGCCCCCCAAGGTTGTATGAGCTGCCCAGCATTTCTGGATGGGTGATTGGGTGCAGGACCCACTTTACAGATGAGTAGACCGAGGCTCAGAGAGGGTGCTTGCTGGCCTGACATCACCCAGTAGAGTGAGTGGCAGGAAGTGCACTGAATTGTTCGACCATGCCAGACCGCCTGCCTGGGGATGTGGCAGCAGGAGTGGCACTGACCAAGCAGCTACTGTGCTCTAGACCTGACACCCTGTCTTCCTCAATGAGAAGCACAGGGATCTGGTGCCAGGCCTTGGTCACCTGGGTGTGCAGGGCTCTATCTCCCACCTGGTAGGACCCAGAACGGCACCTTTCCCATCTCTGAGGTTCTCTTCTTGGTCCCTCATGCCTGTGACCTTCCTGCTGACCCCAGCCTCCTTCCTGGTATCCCCGAGGCTTCCTGTCTTTGCTCACATCTGCTCTCCCCTTTGAGTCTCACTCCTCTTGGGAGCCCCTTGAATAAGGAGGGTTGCTTTCTCTTGCCAGCTCATGGCTAGCTTGCAGGCCACTGCCCCCACCAGCCCTTTGCAGAGCCATCTCTCACAGTGCCCAGTCCGAGGATCCCAGTGGATACCAACCCTCATTTGCTCTCTTCCATCAGTGGCATCTGACACCCAGCTCATGCCACCTAATTGTTGCCGTCAACCAGACTAGATGAGGAGAGGCCCAGAGATGTGGCTGGATAGGGTGGGCTCTGGACTCCTCGGGGGGAGTAGTGTTAACAGCTGACCAGCCGACCATGGACTGAACCTTTAAAACCATGAGCCAGGCTAACCCTCTTTAAGTTCCCAGTGCTGGGCATTATGTCCCAGCAATGGGCCAGCTGACCAATCCCTAACTGCACATGCCCCTGGCTGCCAGCGTGGCCAGGCTTGCCCTCCTTTGCCTCTCACAACCAGGCACAGGTAGGGAGGGACTTCTGTGTTCTCAAATGCCGGCCCCAGAGCCTCCCGATTCCCTCCATGCTCCCCCACCCTCCTGCGGGCCGGGCTCTGCCTCTGTGTGTCTCCCAGGTCAAGGGGCATGGCTGGGCTCCATCACACCCTGGCTGGCTGGGTGGCTGCGGACGGGTGTGTATCTTGAAGACTCAGTTTATCCGTCTGTAAGGCATGGCTACCCGTGCCTGGCTCATGGGGCTGGTGGGAAAACTGGACAGAGACAGACAGAAGCAAGCATCCTCCACATGCCTAGCAGAGACTCACGTGGAACCCAGAAACAGAAACAGATGAGTCGGAGTCCTCCTGTAGCCTTGGCCAGGCCACATCATTTTTGAGGAAATACTCTTTCAAATATGGGTAAAAATACCACTTTTTTATGTGGTTCCTCCGGGCTCACTGGAGGTTGCCCCCGTGGCAGAGCAGGATCCAGGACTCATGGACAACTTCCTTTCACCTCCTCCCAGGTCCACATTGTCTTGTCCTCACTACACAGCCTCCTTGCATTTCAGTGGCAGTCACATGAGGGAGTTCTGGCCAATGGAATATGGGTATTGCCTGTTGAGAACTCCTATGCAAACCTGTATGCCCTTCCTTCTTTACCTGTCAACTGGCCACAGAAAGCTAGGATTCTCGTGTCCAGAGCCTGGCTCCTCAGACAGCGGTCCCTGGACCAGAGCTTCCGCCTCTCTCAGTTGTTTATTAGAAATGCAAATCCTGGAGGTCCATGTGGGAACTGTGGAACCAAGAACTCAAGGAACAACCAGTGCTGGTGAGATTGTGGGGACAAAGGAACCCTTGTACAGAACTGGGAAGTCTGGGGAGAGGTCTCCAAAGCCTAAGCTTTAACAACTTCCGCAGGGGATTGAGGTGGCCAAGGCACAGGAGGGGAGCTCGGGTCCCAGGGAAACAGCGCCCACCTGGCTGGCCTCCACTAAGCCACACTGCCTGAGGGAAAGTTGCTCTTTGCAGCTGCGAATATGCCTGGATGACATGGGGTCTCATATCTGTGGTGCAGACCAGGTACAGCAGAGGGGGGCGCCTGGGATCTTGGGGATCATGGCAGCTCCTCTGTTCTGCCTCAGGATGTGGGGTGGGAGTTGGGGGCACACTGGAGCCCAGGAGCAAAGATGGGGCAGGAAGCCAGTTCCCCGGGACTCACAGCAGCACCTGAGGTCAGCGCATGGATTGCAGCAGCTGGGGTGGGTGGTAGCCGGCTGTGGCCATGCGGAGTGACCTCCGGAGCAGGGTGGCAGGAAGCCGGAGACAGGCATCAGCCCAGCATCCTCCAATTAGCCGCCATCCCTGACCCCACAGCGCTGGAGGAAATGCGGGCACTTTCCGGCACTCAGCCCCATCTGCCCAGAGGGCTGGAGGCACCTGCAGGTCCTGGCCTAACAGAGTACTGCTTATTTCAGGGATCTGTAAAGGGTTAGTGGGTGGAGGGCTGGGTGGCAGGAAGGAAGTGCCAGGGCGCGATCGCATGGGGCCAGGCTGACCTCTGCACCCAGGCCCCGGGGCCAGCAGGCCATGCGAGGACCAGGCCAGGTTTTGTTCACTCGGAGTTCTCGGGGGAGGAGCTCCCGAAGCCATTGCAGAACCTCTCCACTTCCTGGAAGTCCCAGCATGTCACCATGGTGACCGTGTCTCAGGTGGCATCTACAGTCTCTGATGATGTCCAAGACAACCTGGGTCCCCCTGGCCTGACCAGCACCTCAGAGCACGCTGGTCTTCCACACACTCATCAGTCACACCCTGCGGCCCGGAGTGACCCTGAGTGCTTGCAGGAGCCTTGTCTTATTTAGGACTCCGGATGCCTAGAACTCCTGCTACCCGGGAGGCTGAGGCAGGAGGATCTCAAGTTTGCCGCCAGTGAGGAAACTTAATGCTTAAAACATGAAAAGTGTCCCCGGGATTGATCTCCAGTACTGAGGAACGAAACGAGCAAGCGGTAGGCCGGCACTCAGGCCTTGACTTCTCCCAGTGGCCCAGAAGAGAACATGGAGGTCCCCAGTGAGCAGCAGTCACCTTCCCAGGTTCACACCAGTGGGAACCAGTGGTAGTGGAGTTCGAGTTGGGTGAGCTAAAGCGACACGCCCTTTTGTTCTTTTGTTGTTGTTTTAAATTGTAGCGAGATTCACATAACCTAAAGTCCATCACTAACTCATTTCTAACAGAGGTGAAAAGTTTTCGCCTCAGCGAGCTGCCATTACCACTATCCATTTCCAGAACTTTGGATCTCCCCAAATTGATATATATTTTTTTTACCCAGAAACAATAACTCTTCATCCTTCCTTGACCTTACCCACGGCACCCACTGTTCAATGTTCTGTCTCTATGAATCTGACTGCCCCAGTGCCTCCCAGAAGCGCAGTCACCCCGGATCTGTCCTTCTGAGATTGGCTTGCCTCACTTAGCGTCATGTCCTCAAAGTTCACCCACCGTGACCATTGGAGAGATGATGTCAGCTTGAGGCAGTCAGGAGCCACACCTGGATGAGGGTTTGGGGACCACGCCTAGATTGGAAATTGAGAACCAACTTGGATTAGAGTGTGAGTGATTTGTGGGCAGGTGAATAAGAGAAGAATGCCCAACCAGTTGTGGGAGGCCCAACTGGAACTCTAAGGGTATAAAAGGAAGGAGGAAGAAAGATTGTTAACACCATCAGGACCTCAGCTACCACCACTATGCACCTCACAGAACCTTGATGGACACCATGGGTAATGCACTAACATACGTCCTCCCCTGGAGTGCTGAGCTGAGGCCACACCCAAAGAAGCTCTCAGCCAGTGACTGCACACGAAGGCGTAGGAAGGCGGGGTTTATTCCTGGGGGGACAGGGTCTTCCAGGACGCTTGACTTGGGTACCAGGAAGCCGCATCTTACCATTCTTGTGTACAAGACAGTTCCGCTCAACCTATGAGTTCTCTCATCATCCACGCCCAGCCCTGCCCAGACTCCTTCCATAGTTTGCTTCCCATAGACATCACCTCTAATACAACCTCCAAATGCTCAATCCTGAGATTGAATTGCTTCCTTTAACAGGAGAGGAAGGCAAGATGGCCACCCAAGAACAGCAGGATCATCAAGGTCAAAGAGGAGGCTGGAACTAGAGTGTGATCTGTGTCTCAGTGAAGCCTGAGGCTTTTCTCTGCCCTGAGGCTGGGGAGGGTCTCAAGGCTGAGGAGTCTGTTTAGCAGGGTCCCATAGGAGTCCCACCTGGGGACAATGATTTCCTGCCAGAAGACCGGGCCACAGCAAGGTCCCAGGTGGGAGTAAGTGTGCCATGCTGGGATGATAAGTGGAGGGGACAGGGTGACTTCCACAAGTAATCACGGGGAGTGTAGAGTTTGCTCTGAGATGCCATCCCAGTGCTGGAGGGTGAGGACATGCTGGTCACTCTTAGGTTGTGAAGTCCCTCTGGTTCCCTCTGGTTGTGATGGGGATAAAAAGCAGAGATAGTGAAGAACAGTAAGGGTCTAGAGCTATTTCTAGATCAGGACATTGTCAAGAGGCAGGAGTCCACATGAGAGGGAGTGGCTTGTCTCTGGAGACAGGCGAGGACAGGCAAGGGAGAGCATAGGGACGAATGGCAGAGGGTGTTGTGGGAATCTGAGAGGGGGTTCTGCTTGGTGGAATAGGAGGAAGAGAAGAAGTAGGGTGTGTCCTCTGTCATGTGAGACCACTGGAGGGATTATGTCAACTTGATGGGATAAAGAAATGCCTGGGGCAAAGCTTTTCAGTGTGTGTGACTGACTTGTGAGCCAGCAAATGAGGGAAGAATGCCCGCCATGAATGTGGTGGTCCAACCAATAGGCTGGCAGCTCCTTCTAAACAAAAAGAAAGAAGGGAGATTGCTACAACTTCTGTTGGTCTCCATCGTGGCCTCCAGATGTTGCCTCGTTCCTGTCTTCACATTGCCGATCTCCATCCAAGATTTGCTCCAGCCTTTGTGTCTTCACCATCACCTTGGGACAGTGTTGGTGGCATAGACTAGCATCAACACCCTGTCATCTTGGACTGGTGTTCCTTTATCGCATGCCTGAGCAACCACTGGACCCTCCGACACCTGCAGGCAGCCATTTTGGACTGTCTCTCCAGACTTGTAAACCTTGCACATAAGTTTCACTTGAGATATATATTAATTCTGCCTCTCGATGAATCCTAACCAATACATGTACTCACCCCAAGACAGTCAGGGAGACTTCCCACATCCAACATCTTTGTGGAGGATGGCGAGAGATAGGGCTTCTCCTCTCAACAGCTGTAGAGCCTCACACAACCCCTGGCAAAGGGTCAGCATCTACTACAGGACAGAGGAGAAAGCAGAAGTCCCAGGCAATAGCTTTCACTGAAATGTTCTAAATCTTTGTAGTTCAAATGCCTGAGATTTAAATACGGGATCAGTTCTACATCTGTTGTGTGACTTTACTGCAGTCGATATATTGTAATTAGGAGCGATAACACCTTTTTCTTTTTCTTGGAGATATAAAGAGTTGGTTAAGACACTTGCCCCAGGATAGAATACGTGTCTAGGTGACTTGCAAAAAAAAAATTCATAGTTCATGTATTTATACTATTTATGTATTACTTAGAGTAGACCATGCATTTTAGAAAATAATAGTATAACTATTGCTGGGATTTCATAGGTAGTACTGTTCAAAGGAAGACTGAAGAAGAAATGAACAGATAATAAGTCTGTGTTGCCCGCGAAGAGGGCTAGAATTGGCAGGTGGACCTGGGACCAGCGAAGGCTTAAGAAGCAGCCAGATCTTGGGTAGAGAGGCATTCATGAACTTGGGTGCAAGTGGGTGCTACTGAAAGGGGTTGAGTGAAGCTTTGGGAAAAGGTGCCAGCAGGACGGGCTCTGGTGCTTTTTGGCTGGCTCCAGCTGACCCTCTGTCCCCTGGTCCCTTCTTACCTTTTCTCTCTTCCCCTCCCCTTCTCCAATCCTTTACAACCTTGTGAAGACTGCTCTGCCCCCATCAGGGCTCTGGGCGGGTTCCTGAGGAGGAGGAAAGAGACGGATATTTCATGGAGGTGACTGACAGCTAGGAAAGACGCATTGGGCTGTGACGCTCACATCTAGTTAAGGGGGGCCAGGCACAGGGGAGGAGGGATGCCCCCGGCTGAGCAAGCCATTGATCCACTGGGTCCATTCTGCAGTAATGAAACACTCTCCCTCAGCTCCCAAGCCCAAAGCAGCAAGTAATGGGTTTTAAGAGGCATGGGGGCCGGTGACAGCCAGGCCACCCTGTCCTCTAGGGGCTCACAGCGGCACCACCAGATCCCCAAAGACCCATTTCCCTGTCTCCAGCTGTGGCCTCTCTATCCTCACGGTGCCAGCCCCGTCTGCCTAACAAGTGGAACACAGCAGGCTGACGCCCCTTGCTCGACTTTCCACCCAATCAAAGTCTGAGGCCATGCTCCCTTCCTCAGGGGAGGTGGATGACAGGGTGGCTTGGCGCCTGTCAGCCTGCAGCCTCTGCAGAAGTGGGGGAAGACCCCAGACAGCTTCTGAGACCCCCTGAAGCTATCCATGATCCTCAGCATCCTCTCTTCCATCTGCCTTTTGGGTGATAGAAAGTGGGTGGGCTGCCTTTCTGATCCCAGCTGGTCGTACATGTGGAGCTGGGGAGGCCACTTATCTCCACTTTTTTTCCGTAGAGCTAACGCGATGGTGTGCCTTCCAGTGTCTCCTGCTGGTCAGCAGGGACAAAAGGAATTGGCAACTCATGGCTGAAAAATTCATCCAACCACCATGAAAATCAAGCAGAGAAAATCGAGGCTTTGGTCATCAAAAGTGTGACCAGGCGTGTGAATTTCCTAAGGTTGCTGATCACAGCTACAGACTCACACACAAGGTTGTGATCTCATAGTTCTGGAAGTCAGCTTTCCGAAAGGGAGCTCAAGGGATGAGACTCTGTGCTGTGCTCCTTCTGCCGCCTCTAGGGGGCGTCTGCTCCTTCACCTTCTCCAGCTTCTACGAGCTTCCTGTATTCCTTGGCTTTTGGCTCCATCTTAGAGGACAGTGGTCTAGATTTTTCTTGTTTCTCTTTGACTGTGCTTTCAGGGTTCCAACTCTTTCTTGACCTTTTTTAAGGACCTTGTGGGGACATTGGGACAACCCAGGGTCATCTCCCCATTTCAAAACCGTTACCTCAATCACGTATCGTGTCATTCAGGGAGTGCATAATACCTGCACGTGAATACCACTGATGCTTTTTGAAGGATTCTCCCTCCTGCTCTAATTGCTACATGGCCTCTTGTGATTGTCTGAATTCTGGAGCCAACAGACAGGAGGTGGATGCTGTAGGCTGTCAGTAACTAAGCTGGAAGCTTCTTCTCAAACTCCACCAGGGCTTGTTCCAGTGTCCCGTAGTTTCTGCCTATGCTGGAAGTCACCCAGCTTTAGGTCCGTGGAGCCACGGATGCCATTGCACTGTGTGCCTGAACCTGGGGCAGAGACAAAGGCAGGTCTGATGGGGGACGGGCCTTTCTTTGGTGAGGGGCACATCTTGTGGTCAGCAGCTGGAGAGGACAGGGCTATTCCCTGCTGTGTCCTGGAGCAAGGACAATAAGAAAAAGGAGTGCCCTGGCTCTCCACCCTCCCCACCTCCCAGAGAGCCCTGGGCCACTGCCGACTCTCAGGGGGCCTCTGAGGAAGTGGCCTTGCATCACCTGCCTGGGTACCACAAACCTCTGATCCAGACCCCAGCTGCATGTCCTTGGGTCTAGAGCCTGAGTCTCCTGGTTGCCCAAGAGTCGAGGATTCTTGAGTTAACAAACATCAGCTAAGGACCCGGCAGCCCCGTAACATGTGTTAAATAGTGATGAGCAATCACTTTTTGTTGTTATTGTTCAATAATTACTTTTCTATAGTACTGGGGATTGGACCAGGGCCTTCACACTGAGCTCCAATCCCAGCCTCTTTCGACTTTTTTAAAGTTCTGCAGCAGATTCTTCCTAAGTTACTAAATTGCCAAGGCTGGACTTGAACTTGTGATTTCCCTGCATCAGCCTCTTAGAATGCTGGAATCACAGGTTTGTGCTAGCAATAATTTTTTGGAAGCAAAGGGCTCATGAAAAGTCACGTCTCTAAATGACACTAGAGCTTAAGAAGTACCAGAGATATTTTTCCCTCCTTTGGTGGTGCCTCAGATGCAGAGAGAGGACCCAGCTGGAGCCTCAGATGGCACAGACAAGACAGCATGCCCATCTTCCTGCTTGGACCCACCTAGGGTCTCTCCTTGAAGGACACTTGTTTAAGGAGTCATAACGTCAGGCTCAGTGATGCCTGCCTATCATCCCAGCACCCTGGGAAGCTGAGGTAGGATGATCATAAGTTGGAACCTAGCCTGGGCAGCTTAGAAAGACCCTGCCTCAAAAATCAAAAACAGAAAAAAGTTGGTGAGGCTGTTTAATGTGAAGATGGATCCTGGGCTCGGACCCCCTGTACCCACCTCCCCAACGCACATACACACAAAGAAAGGGGAAGTCGGTGTCCAGCTCCAGCCCTGCCCTCCTACCACCCTGTCGTCACTCCGTGCTCTCCTGTGCGGCCAGTGGGAGCCAGTGACGATCTGCTTATCCTTGTCCTCCAACCCCAGGCTTCTGCCAGTGCCCAGGTGACCTTTGTAGGGACTCCTGTGGATTAAAGAACAACTAGAAAGGAAATGAGCAAGAAATGTGGAAACTATAGAAGCGGGGCTGCCTGCGAGTTATCAGATAACATCACCTGTTTAATGTCAATTAGCGTTTTTAACAATCCACTGCCGTGCCATTAACTTCCAAGAGCAACCTTGGGGGTGTGCCAAGGAGCGCCCAGCAGAATAGCTCGGGCAGCCACGGGTGCTGGGAGTGCGGGGCGGACTCAGGTTGCAGACTGATTGCGAGCTGGCACCGTGGGAGCAGGGTGCAGGCGGCCAGCGGGCGCGAGAGGGTGCCCAGGAACAAGGCATTTCACTAAGTGGATATTTATAGCAGACTCTTAGAATAAATGATCCGTGCAGAGGGCAGGAGGGGTGAGGCCGCTGGAGGGGGGCCAAGCCTTGGGTGCTGGATGCTGCCAAGCTGAAATCTCCGTGGTTTAGGCCATAGTAGGATCCCAGATACTTTGTGGGAAGAAGGACGGGGGATGCCTGTCTTAAATGTAAATCCTGAGCCAATAGTTTATTTTCCGTAGCCTTCATTTCCCTTTCTGTTAGGACAACATGCTGGTCTGAAAGATAGTAGCAACATGAGTGTAGGCCAGGTGTCTGTGTCCAGTGAGTATGGCAGCCCTGAGATGCCCACAGGAGGCTGTCTGCTGGTACCTGTGTCCCTGAAGGTACTTCTTTCATGTAGAACAGGGCTATGCCAGCAGCTGGGATACAGAAATGATGCTAGTGGGCTGGAGGAATAGCACAGTGTTTATAACCCTTTCCTGACAAAGGTAGGCCACTGAGTTCAGTTCCCAGCACCACCTAAGCCAGATGTGGTGGTGCATATCTGTAATCCAGCACTCAGGAGACTGAGGCAGGAGGATTGTTATGAATTTGATGTCAGCCTGGCCTACATTCTGAGCTCAGGATCAGCTTGGACTACAAAGTGAGACCCTGTCTCAAAAAACAACAACAACAACAACAACATGATGCTGGTGACAACTGGTCTTAGGTCATAAAAGATGCAACAGGTTTTGCTTTGCCCTCTTATGGATCGCCTGTGCAGGGCGGGGAGTCAAAAGTCATGATGTGTAGACACTCAAGAGGCCCACCAAGGGCACACATGTGAGCACACGAGGCCTCCTGCCACAAGCCAGTGTCTACAGAACTCCACCCTCTTGGGAACCACGCTCTATCCCAGCCAAGCCTTCAGATGACAACACCCTGGGTGTCGTGTTCACTGCCATGTTCTGAAGGATCCTGAGCCAGAATAGCTCTGATCCACCACTCTGGAGTTCCTGGGGCATGGAGATGGTGTGAGGTCACAAGTCGTTATTGTTTTCATCTACTAGGTCTTCTTTGTGACCAGATGGCTGTTCCACCAGCAGTACCATCTCCTGGCATGTGGTGGCCATCCAATGTCCTGTTGTTTATGAGCGAATGCATGGTGCTCTTTTGTAAGGCTTCTCTGTGGGTCAGGTGATGTCATCTCTGGGACTGGGTGGTCCTTAGTGTAGAGGCTGACACAGAGTAGGTGCTCCATACAAAGCCTTCCCTGCCATCATCAGTGCCTTTGCTGGTTATGGGTTGGAGTTAGGCAGAGTCTTTAGTGTGGGGCTCTCTGAGGGTTTCACTGATGTCTGGGGAGGAAAAATAAGGGAGAAACATAAAATGAAAATGGAGGGCAAGTTGAGAGACAGTGACAGAGATGGTGGGATGACAGGAATCTGAGCTGTGCCTCCAGGGTGCCTGTGGAGTCGGAAACTTCCATCCTTGCCCTGCACCAGTCTTGACTCCTGTAAGTCTTCCAACAAGCCCTCTGATCTCTGGACTTGAGCTTGCTCGCTATTGACTGGAGCCCATTTCTCCTGCCTGCCCTTCCCAGTAGCATAGTAGAAAGAAGAGACAGGAGGGGTTGGGTCAAGTTCTGACTTTGCTGACACTTGGCTTTGGCAAGCTACCGCCCCATGAGCGTATTTGTTATGTTGGGAAATCAAGGATTTGGGTCAACAAGAAAGAAGGGTCTGCCCTGCTCTGAATTCCAGTGATGAGCTGGTGTTTCCACATGGTGCTCCTGAGGGAGGTGAAAGAGACGGTTTGCTTGGGCATGTGGCAATGAGAGTGGATGTTGGTAGAAAGAGGACTCAACTCAGTGTCCAGGGGCCTCTTGGGATCTGAAATTCCTACTGGTGCTTAGAGGCTGCCATATTGGTTTGGGGATTTTGTTGTTGTGTTTGTTAATTTGAGACAGGGTCTTGCTCTGTAACGCAGACTGGTCTGAACTCACTATGGAGCCCAGGCTAGCTCTGGACACACAGCAATCCTCCTGCCTCAGCCTCCCTAGTGCTGGGATTACAGGCATGTGCCACCATGCCCAGCTTTATGTGGTGTTGGGGAATCCAACTAAGGGCCTTGCTGCATGCAAGGCTAGTGCTTTAACCCCCATGCCATTCCTTCAGCCACAAGACCACCATATTGGAAGCCATGCATATTCCTCAGAGACTGTATGTTGGCTGTACTGGTTATAGATGGCTGAATTTGGTTCCAGTTCATTCATTCTTATGCTGTACCAATTATTAAGGATTTTGTTAATTGCTTCTGCCCAGAAAGAAGAGTTGAATACAGATTTTCTCTTCCCCTGTGGAAGCATCTCCATCGTTGTTGAGTAATGCAGCACTACACATTTAGAATTAGATAGCTTTCCAAAAGAATGAAAGACATCATACACAGGGACACACACATATACATGTTTAGAGTAGCACACTCATAACAGTCAAGTCTTGGAAGCAGCATGTATGCCCATCAGTAGGCAACTGGATAAAGAAAATGGGGAGTATTATGCTGCCATAAAGAATAATAAATTTGAACATGGATTCACCATGAGACCACAATATTAAGTGAAATAAATAAGACATGGGATTAAATATTGTGTGGCTTCTTTTTGTATGAGAAAAAGAGAGATGATAGAAACAGGAAGGTGGATTTTGTTGTGATGGGAAGGAGAGCTGAGAATGGAGGGAGATGGGAGAGCGGGGAGTGAAAAGGATGTGAAATGATTAAGATGCAGTATGCGTCAGTGTACTCACCCGCCCACTATGTTGAGAATAATTGTCATGCATTGCAAACGTATATGAATAAAGATAATAATGTTAGGATAAAAGAATTTATTGAATCAAGAAGTGGTTGCAGAGTTCCTGTTCTTTACCAGACCCTGGGAATTTAAATATTACACACAACTTTTAGGAAACTTGTAGTGCTGTAGAAATGGTTGTTGGGGTTTCCTGGGTGTTGTGAATGGTAGCCACAAGCTCATTTGAAAGTTAAGAGTCAGATGCAAATAATCTCTCCAGGAAAGAATGTCCAGAGGTGGGCTTGGTCTTTGGAGGATGGTCCATACACCAAGGCAGCAAGTGGCTTCATGGAGGCTCATGGTCCAGGACAAGAGGAAATTGTGGCAGAGGTAGGCATCCCTTGGAGTTTCTGGGCCTGAAAAATTCAAGATCACAGAGTGAACTGGTGGTTCAGAGTCTGAAGTATTTTAGATGCCAAAGAGAACCTCACACAACACATAGATCAAATTTGCCTGGGCCCCAAAGGCAAAAGCTAAGAATCCAGAGGTCAAGTCACAGAAGTTGCAAGAACTCAAAGACAGCAACAGACTGCTGGGTCTGGATGCCTTTGTGAGCAAGGTTGGAAAGCCACAAGCAGAGGACCCCATGAAAGAGTTAAACCCTCTGGGACACAGAGGCTGATACTGCCGGCTGACGCAGGAGGGGTGACCCGGCTCCAAGGGTTAATACTATTTTGTTTTCCAAGACTATTTGTTATATCGGGTTAGAGCAGGCGGGAGGTCGTGGGGTCAGCATCCCCCCTCGCCAAGCCCCTTCTCTCCCCTTCCCCCTGTCTCCTCCATTTGCAGCCCCGCTGCCTACTTTCATCGGATGACCCCAGACAGGGCGCTTTCCTTGGGATTTGCTGGCCAGCGCCTTCAGACTCCGGGCAGCCGACGCCAGCTGTCTCTCGCCCAGGCCCTCAGAGGCAGGCGCACAGCTAAAAGGCACTTTGTACAAGGGAGCCGTCCACTGCAATTTGTGCTGTGGTTTTTTTCTGGACAGCAGCACGTGGAGAAAAGGGTCCTTTGTCTTCTTTGGCTTTTTCTTCTGGTGTGAAATTCGTTTCCTCCTTCCTCCGCCTTCCATCCTGGTCTTTCCTTTTCCCTTTTTGGCTTACTTGAGCATACATAGGCAAATATATTTTCCCTCCTCTTTTTCTGTATTAGAAAAAATGTCTATCTTATGAAATGAGTTAGCAACGTTCCTACAAGGTGGCTTGATCAGGGTTCAAATCCCAGCTCTGCCTTGCGTGATATGAAAATAGAGTCTGGGAGAATTCTTTAGCCTCTCAGAGATTCATTTTCTCTTCTTTCCTTTTGTATTTAATTTAATTTATTTATTTTGTTTTAACACAAAGTTAAAAATCCCGCCGGTACTTGGGTTCACTGGCCAGTCAGCCATCGAGCCTGGGGAACGTGCAAGTTCCCGTATAGGAGGTCTCTGTCCTGGGGAACGTGCAAGTTCCCGTATAGGAGGTCTCTGTGTGACCTTGTAAAGGTGACTAGGCTCCTTGGCAGCTCAGCTTCTCTATCTGCAAAACAAAAATCAACATGATACGCCTTGTTACGTTCCGCTGTTCAGTGAGAAACAGCACATAGAATGCCAGTGTCTGTGGTGCAGTGACCGCCAGGGAGTAGCAGCTGCTGTCCCTATGGTCACCACCATTGCTGGTGACCTCATGGAGGATCTGGTGGCCACACCGCAGGAAAGCTGCAGCCAGGTTCCAGAGCCAGCCTGTGGGAGAATCCCTGGGCCTGGAAGAGGGGGTGGACACGATCTGTTGTCCTTCCCCCACAAGGACTTTTTTTTTGCCATCAGGATGGCATTCAGGGTTTCCTCTGCTACTCAGCCGTGTCTCTGCGATAGACTGAGAGACTGAGAAGGTCTCAGAGACAAGGGTGGGAAGTGGGTTGATCTGGCTACCTGTGCTCGGGAGGACGACCCGGCTACTTAGCTGGAATGTGTTCTTCACAAGACAAAAAAATGCAGTGTGTGTTTGGAAGGATGGGGAGGTTGCAGTCATCCTTCCACCCCTGGTGAGAAGCAGTGTGCCGCTGTGACCGCTGGAGAGATTGTGTCAACTCGGGCAGTTAGGAACCACACCTGGATTAGACAGTTAGGAACCAGCCTGGATTAGGGTGTGAGTGATTTGTGGGCCAGCAAATGAGGAAACAGCACCCACCCAGACGTGGGAGGCCCAACTGGGAGCTCAAACTGTATAAAAGGAAGGAAGAAGGAAGATTGTCCACTGGGGAGAGACTGGACTTGATGGGACTTGGCTTCCTGTTTGTGATGTCTTAAGGAGCTGGCTCCGCCTCTACCTCTGCCATGTACTTCCATTGCTGCCAGCTGCCCCTGACCTTCTGAAACTGTGAGCTAAAATAAACCTTTCCTCCCATAAACTTGTGGAGGTTGGGTATTGAGTCACAGCAACAAAAAAGTAACTAAGACAGCCTCCCTGAGAGAGAATGACAGCAGGATCCAGAGCACCATTATTTTGCCTGTAAAACAAGGCGAAGAAGCTCAGGAGAGATTTGGGGGTGGCCGTGGGCTTTGTGTTGTGACCACCTAAGCGCGATGGTCTGCACCAGGCGTGTTAGCAGCGCTGATGCTGTAGAGGGCGGAGAGCAGGTGTGTGTTTGGGCTTACTTTCCGTTATTTCTGCTCTTCTCAATCACATCTTTTTAATGAGAATCAGCCAATAGAAGTTCTCTCCTTTTTGTGAGGGTTTGAACCCAAGGTCTCAGAGCTACATCTCTAGCCATTTATTACTATTATCTTTATTTTGAGAGAGGGTCTCACTAAGTCATCAAGTTACTCAGGCTGGACTTGCACTTGTCATTCTCCTGCCTCGGCCTCTCATACAGCTAGGATTATTTCAGATATGTGTTATCACACCTGGCTGAGGTAGGAGCTCTTGATTGGAGAGTTGCATATGATCATTTCCACCTTTTGGCAAAAGGCATTATTTCCTCTTCATTTGCAGAGAAGGGACTTGAAGCAGTCAGTTATCTGTTATTTTTGGAGCACCTACTATGTGCAGCCCCGGGTACTGGGAGCACAGTGGTGCAAGACCCTCTCCTCAATGAACTATGCTCTGTTTGGTGGATACACATTAGCAACACATCAGTGAGACAATTTCCAGCACTACTAAGTGCCAAAGAATAAGAAACCAGGCAGTTAGACAGAGGCTGCCAGCCTGAGGTCAGCGAGGAGGGCATCTCAATGGAGGTGATGTTTGGTTGAAATCTGAATGACAAGAAGGCCATTGGAGATCATTGGTAGGAGTGGATTTAGGGATTTAGATGCTATGAGCTATTGTCTGTGTTTGGACCCGAACCAAAGATAACCTTTATTTATTTACTTATTTATTTTATTTTTTCCACTGGGGATGGAGCCCAGGGCTTTCACACTGAGCTATGTCCCCAGCCCATTCTTGACGCTTGATTTTGAGACAGTGAAGTTACTAATCTCTCCAGACTAGGCTTGAATTTGTAACCCTCCTGCATCAGCTTCCCAGAGGCCTGGGATTGCAGGTCTGTACCAGTAGGCCTAACTAAAGCACAATCTCAAAAATGCCTGTCCCAAGAGAAAGATGTAAAATGTGGCCTGAGACACCGAGAACTCTTGGTCATCCTGGGGGGTAAAACTCCTTGTGAGTGTCGTTGGTCACGTCCACTGTCGAGAAAGCGGCTGTCCCACTTGGGGGGCAGTGGTAGGAGGTCACTATGCTCCTGACCAGGAAACAAAAGTACGAGGCACGCATCTTCTGTGCCCAGGGTTGGAGCAGAGCTCTGGGGGTTCCGAGCTGAAACTCCTTGACTTCACGGTGCACCCCTGTGTCCTGGGACGACTGGACGGTGCAAGTTCCGGGTTAGGTCTGTAGCAGGGGGACCCAAGATGCTGCAGTTCTAGGAACGCAACTTGGGTAGCATCGGTGTTCCGCAGTGAACGTCCTAGAACAGGAAAGATCCAATTACAGAGCGTCTCCTCCTCTTCCTCCCCAAATTTCCTTCCATGTCCCAGGCTTTGGGTCAGACATCATTAGCATCCTTGGTTTACATCTGAGAAAACTGAGGCACCAGGAGGCTGGGAGCTGGGTCTGACCTCACCAAGGGGACGTGAGGTGGACCTCTGCTGTGTTCCTCCACCACACACCTGGCCACCACGTCTCCTGCTCCCCTCACTTCTTACCTGGGGTGTGGATATGGCTGAGAGAAACTGCGTTTCCTGGTGGGACGTGGGGTGCAGGAGGCCTCCCATCTCCGCCCCCTGGGAGACAGAGGCAGGAGGATTGCAAGTTGGAGCCCAGCCAGAGCAACTTAGTGACTTGTGCCTACTTGTCTCAAAATTACAGAGCAGAAAAAAGAATCTGGGTTACTGTTGGGTTGCTGGACTCGGAGTAGCCTCATTCTGAGCAGGCCCACATCCGGCCTCTTCGGTCCCGTCAGGTGGGAGTTGGGGGACCATGGGGTACCAAGCCTAGGGTTCTGTCCCTTCAAGGCCTACCCAACGTTGTCTGCTGGAAGCCCTTGAGTGTCAACGGGTTGCACCTGGAACCCGTGTGTTTCTGGAATCTCGGCATGCTCAGCTCAGCCCCGCCTGGATGGCTAAGGAGAATCGTCCCCAGGTTCCACATGGCCCGATGGATGGGGGTGGATGGGCCCTGCACACCTAGCCCAGGTCAGCTGGGGAGGGTCCCCCACTTCCTGGGGGCACTCATTATGTAGGGAGAACCAAGTGACCACATAAGCAAGTCCAATTAGGGCCACAGTGGGGTCACAGGGGTCGAAGCCCGGGCCGGAAGCTCCAGCCTCGATTTGGGTTGAGGGTCTTTGAGTTTTGGACGGAGGCAGCGTCCTCCAGGCTGCAAGGACTCACCTCACTGTCCTCCCTTAGCTGCGTGTGGCACCGTGCCCCCAGCCCCTGAGGAGAAACCTCCCCGCAGCAGAATCAGTCAATAAAGACATCACTAGGGGTCGCCCTCCTGCCCCCCAAACCCCTACCGGCCCAGGGCCCTAGGAGTTCTCAGCCCAGAAGGACAGAGCCGGCCCGGGAGAGGAAGTTCCGAAGCACGGAGGATTCCCCTGCCCCCTCCCCCCGCCCGGCCCCCGCCCCCCAGGAGGCCGGAGGAACTTGGCAAGCCATCTCGTCGCCAATCAATCTGTGGTGTAACAATTAGCACTTAGGCAGCACTCCTGCTAAACACACGCTTAGAAAACACTTAAAAAAAAAAAAAAAAAAAAGCCGGGCCGGGCCGAAGTCATCATCAGCCTGGGAGCCAGGCCTGCCGGGGGGCGGGGGGCGGTGGGGGCGGGGTGTCAGGATCGGAGCCCGGAGGGGCCCGGGAGGAGCCGATCGATGCGCCCGCGGAGTGGAAGGCATCTAATACCCTATTATTGACGAGGCCAAAGCACTCCGAGGCGTGTTTCCACCGTGAGCAATTAGTCCGCGAGACCGCAGGAGTTAAGCTGACCCCGGGAGCCCCCCCACCCCCACCCCCGTCTCTTCCACTTGGACGACACTCCGGTGGGGTAGCGAGCCCCCGCGCCAGTGGCGCCAGCCTGCAGCCCTAATGGGCCCCATCCGCGGAAGGCCAAATGCTGCCGCCTCCCAGAAGGCGCCCCCGCCCCGCCCGGCCCGGCCAGGCCCGCCCCGGCTCCCCCGCCCTGCCCAGCCGGTAACAGAATCCAGTCGACGCGCAGTCTGTCTGCGACCAGCGAGCCCCCATTTGATTGTAATGGTTTTCTCGCGCGCCCTGGGAGCTGGCTGTTTTCTCGCCTGGGTTGTCGCCTCCCAGAAGCGCGCAAGGCAGGAGGAAGGGGCTCCTCCTGCCCTTGTCACTGGAGCGCCAAAGAAGGGCTCAAGCACCCCAACAAGGCCTTTTCCCCATCCCAGTCAGCAGGGAGGTGGATGGGTGCTTGTACCTGCCACCCCAACTCCAAGTTCATCTCTAATGGCCTGAGATCTTTGTCGAAGAAGCCTCCAGGGAGGGGTGGGGAGGAGAGAGAACGGCAGGTGACAGTCACAGCAGTGGGGACACAAGGGAGAAGGCCTGGCTGCCACTGCCAAGGGCTTTGCTCATACCTGTCCCTGGGTTTGGGTACATAACAGGGACTTCTTTGAATTCCCACTGTTTTCCATCTTGCAGGTAGGGAAACTGAGGTATAAAGTGAGTACGAGACACACTGAAGCAAGCGTACCTCTGGGACAAGGCCGAGCCAGGGACACTGGAGCCCAGACCTACCCCCCGCCACACACACACACACAACCAGAGCCACTTCTGCTGCCTCTTTAACTTTGGTGGGATGAGAGAGACCCAGCCTTGTGATATCGCCACTGTTGGCTGTTTGCCTTGTACTGGGGACACTGGGAGCTTTGAATGACCCATACTAATACTAGATGGAGCCCCCCAGAAATGAAATCCACTGAAGCTTCTGTGGTCTAGCTGCACCCCATCCTCGGTCCACCTCTTTCTCCTCACTTTGCCTCTGCTCCTGCTCTTTCTGCATCCTGGAACTGGCAGGTCCACACCAGGTGTGCCCAGGCCATCCCTAGGGAGCCTTCAGAATTAGCTTCCTGGAGGAAGCCTCTCCTGGTTCCTTCCCCTCACAGGATGGGGCTATGTTCCCAGCAGTATCTTCCTTATCCCGTGTCTTTCTCCTAATGTTAATTCAACACTTCCTTGTTAAGGTCTTTCAAGGTGCAGAATTCCACATTAGATTGAAAACTCATTTCTGTATTGCCATATCCACCGAACCCGGCACATAGTAGGACCTCAGGACAAATCAACTGCATGAATATAAAGCAAGACCATGAACCAGTCCCCCATGTTTTATAAATAAAGTTTTATTGGCACAGAGCCACAGCCATTCACTGATGCATCCCCCGTGGCTCCTTCTGTGCATCAGTGATGGACTTGAGTAGTGGTGGAGACTGTGGCTTGGTCTTCCTGTTGCTAAGGCTGGGTAATATCCAGCGTCCACAACTTGGAAAAGGCTTGCCTTGGCTCACTATTCACTTCATGATCCGCTGGCTCTGAGGCAGGAACCACATGGCAGGAGGGTGTGGTACATCAAAGGTAGTCACTTGGCGGCAGTCAGGATGCAGAGGGGCAAGGAGAAACAGGTACAGAGGCATGCCCCCAGGGACCCATGTCCACCTGGGCTCCCACTCCGAGGGGTGGCATCAGCTGGAACCATCAGTGATTCACCCACTAGTGAGTATAGCAACCCCGCCATCCAATCAACTTTCCAGGAATCTCTTTATTCAGTCAAATTGATAATCAAAATCAACTGGCAGAGACTTCATGTCCCACAAGGCTAAATTAAATGTTGTATCTCGCTCCTCACTAAAAAGTTGGCTACGAACCAAGGGAGTGATCCGATCCTTTTCCATTTTGCTTTTTGGAGTAGCAAGTAGATTATTGTTGAATGTGCCCCATGCATGCGACTTCTTCACTCTGGTTTTCACAAGTGCCTCCAATTTCCATACCTCCCTGAGTTCGTGCCCCTTAGGAGTATCCTCCCCTCTCCCCACGTTGCTGTGGCTTGATCATGTGACTTGGCTTGGGTGCTGATGGGTAGTGATGAACTCAAAGAAAATAGAGACTTCAAAAAAAATGTCTTACTTTTCTGCTAGTTCCACCATGACATTGCCCCTCCTTGCACTATGTGAGTTGTCAGGGAAGATGCCTTGGTTTGGACTCAGACAACCTGCACTTTACCACATGGTGGTGTCAGGCGGCTTTGCCTGGAGCATACACATCAGCAGAACCAGACAAATTGTAGACTCAAGTAATGAATGCAGATGAGCTGGTGGCTTGGCCTTTCATCCCAGCACTCTGGGAGGTTGAATTTGCAGAACAGTTGTGAGTGCCAGAGTGACTTAATGAGACCATGTCTCAGAATCAAATGTAAAAAAATGGGCCCAGGATGTAATTTAGTGTGAAGTTTCTGGGCACTCAATCTCCACCACCACCACCACCACCAAAAACAAAAACAAAAAAGTTGTTGCTTTAACCTAACACACTTTGGGTTAGTTGGTAACTGAACAATAGTCACACATAGAGACCTAAAGATGTACAATCTGTGTCCTCAAACAAGGCCTTGCAGGGATGCCATTGGTTGGGGGAGTTGTTTGTGGATTTCTCTATTTAAGGGTCCCTGTAACTCCCAGATCTAAGCACGGAATTCTGAGTTTGTGTACTTGTTCATGATGGTAGGCCATGATAGACCACAGTAGACCATGCTAGACCACAGAATGCCACAGTAGACCCAGATAGACTATGGCAGACCATGGTAAGATCATGGTAGACCTAGTAGAAAAGGGGAGTCGTGACTCAGGGAAGCACCACATTGGCAAGGGTCTTCTTTGGGCGCAGAGGATGTATAGACATGAGCTAATGAAGGCAGTGTGTGATGTCGTCTTCATCTAGCCCTTCTTGCTGCTTTGGGAAGCTTCTCTATGTGGGAAAAGTGGGTAGAGTCATTAAAAGAACCTCTGTCTTTATTTAATTTTTCTGGGAGCCTCACAAAATGATCAAAAGAAGGGCTGGGGCATGGCTCAGCAGTTAGAGCACTCACCTAGGAAGCACAAGGCCCCAGGTTCGATCTTCCAGCGCCATGTAATAGCTGTGCCTACTGGCACAGCTTGTGATGTCAGCACTTTAGAGGCTGAGGCAGGAGGATGTCCATGAGTTCAGGGCCAGCCTGGACTATAAAGCAAGACTCTGTCTCCAAAAACAAAAGAAAAGAAAAAGAGAAAGGAAAGAAAATGACCACACAACTTAGAGGAGAGGCCAAACCAAGGCAATCAGGTGCCACAGCTTTGGGGGTTACCTGTGGATTTTGCTATTCAAGGTAACACTTTCACTGCATTACCACAAATAACCAAACCAGATGTAACCAAGAAATTGTGTGTCCACTGTACTTGCTCCCATCATGGTAGACCAGGAGTCTAAAGAAACTAACAAAGCATACCTTTCTCTGCATGTTAAAGTTTGTAAACTCAACCAGCAGACAGAGGTTTCTATGTGTCCTCCAAGCTTTCTTTCCTCCTTTTCTCTCTGTCCTTATCTCCTATTTCATATTCTCATGCTTCTGGGAATTTTGACACTGAAGTCGGGGTCAGGAATTGGCTTCCCTGGATCTGCCTGACACAGCAGGAGGAAACATAGCTGGAGGCGAGTTCCTGAGCATCTCCAGTGAGAGATGGCAGCTCCTTGCTTTTTACAACGAGTTATAATGTTCCCCTTGGCTCCTTGGTATTGGTGGATTTTTTTGTACTCACACCCTGGTGAGATCTCAAAGACCAGAATCCCAAAAGAAGCAGAAGGGATGGTACAAGACTCCAGGGGCCCAGCACCAGGGGGAGGAGAAGATAACCGAGGTCGGAACAGGCAGGTGGATTGGGGAAAAGAGCCGGGGCTCCTGCTCCTACCTGGCAGACTCCATCAAGCTGTGGTGGTAGAAATGATATTTTGCAACTCCATTTCTTCAAGAGGAAAAGAGGGACGGGTGGGCTTACATGACCCTAGACGCCCCTCATGCTGTGATCCTAGCTTAGAAGGGCTCGTGGTTCTGAACTCTGTCACTGCAGAAGGGGAGACACATGGTATGAAGGGTGCCAGCAGCTGTGTTTGCTTGTGGCAGACCGTGGCCTCAGTGTTGGTGGGCTCAAGGTGTCACACTGCGGTAGCCAGGAGCAGAGCTGTCACAGGGCCAGGGATTGCTTAGGGAGACAAGAAACTTGGAGGGTGTGCTGTGGGAGCTGCATCCTAATTTGGAGGAGACAGATGTCTCCACCACAGCCCTATTCTACCCTCCCATGGACAGCCAGGTTCTACTTGAACCAATAAAATAATCAGAGGCTGGTTAGCAATGACCTTGGGAGCCCTTTGCTTCCTATGAGACACGTTCAGGCACTGCTGGGATAGACATACAAACCTGTTCATTCATGCCCTCCCTTTCTCCCATGTAGACACTCCCGTGTGGTATTAGGATTGGACTCAAGCTAATGGCTGCATCCTAACTTGATCCATTTGCTAAGATCACATATCACATAAGGTTACATTCCTGGGTGTGTGGGTTCTGACTTCCATAGCTTCTGGGTGAGGCCCCATGGAACCTATAACGACACAGAAGAAGTAAATCTGCTGTGGCAGCCGCGTGTGCCTGGGCTCCAGGGCAGGCAAGAAATGGCACCAGATGCCCTGCATCAGGTGTGCTGGTCCTCCTTCCAGGCTCAGCTGCGGTGAGGAACTCACTATGAGTTCAGGGTCACAGTGACAGCACAGCCATCCTCCCTCCCATGAGCAGTGCATCCAAGGATGCCCAGGAGATGCCCGAGACCTTGGAGATCTCCAAACCTTGCATCATCTCATGTTTTCCCTGTGCATATGCATCAACAATAAAAAATTGTTGATTAGACATAGGAAGTGATGAACAGGATCTGATAATAGGACAATGATAACCGTAGATGGTAATGAAGCCACCAGCAGCACACCTCTTGTCCTTAGGGATCGTTACGCAGATTTGAGCACAAGCCCTGAGCAATCTAGTGCCTGAGCTGGACACGAGGTGACCGAGGTAAAAGGACGAGGACCAAGCGCCGTTAGAGCAGGGACCATGCCCACCCCACCATGCAGCTGTGGGGTGACCACTGCCAGGAAGAAGACCTGAAAGCCCAGGGAGGGAGCATTGCCCTGGGGGTTAGTGGCCCTACTGGAGGGACATCCTGGAGTGCCGCCTGCCTGCTTCTCACAGGCTCCTGCAGAAAGTGAGATCCCATGTCTCCAGCAGGGTCCTCCACAGCTCACCTTGGTGTGGCTTGTCCTCCTTCCTTGTCCCATCCTCTCTGCGTCCTCAGCCTCATGACCCCGCTCCCAATTCCACTCTCACCACCATAAACCCACCTGTCCCCGGTCTCCGGCTCAGGCTGGGCTTTAAGAGGGCTCCAAGGAAAATGAAGAAACCCGAAGAGCAGAGATGTGCCTTCCTCATCTACAGCCTCTTGCTCACCTTGGAGAGGAAGATTCCCACAGGAATAATCCACCTGGTGCCGGGACCTGGGCAGATATAGAATTAATACAAGCATCACCTCTGTGTCCTGTGCTGTGGGGTGAGCTGTGTCCCCAACCCTCAGCCCCATGTCCACATCCTCACCAAGGAGACCTGCATGTGGACTGTAGATGTGTGGGATTTGAGATTTCAGGGTGGCGGCATTCCTGTTTACTTGAGTGGCACCTCAAGAGCAGGTATCTTTACACCCAGGAACAGAGAGGCTGAGGCAGGAGGATTGCAAGTTCAAGCCCACATTCAAGATCAAAAAAATTTTTTTAAATGATCTCAGTGTGAAGGTCCTGGATGCTCAATTCCCAGAATAAATAAATAGGAAAATAAAGAAGAGGAAACGAAGTTACCTGTGGTGTTCGGAAGTGAGTGATACACATGTTAAAATTTCATTTAATATGTTAGAAAGCTGGGGCTATGGAGCATGTCACCCACATGTTAGAGAGAGTGGGAAAGAGAAACGAGTCAAGAGGAGGGATTGGTATAGGTTTTCAGTAGCCAATAGGGCATGCTTTTACACTTAGACCTTGTAGATAGTTGATTCCTACCATGGACTCTCGTCTCTATCTACTTAGGCTAAATGGCATTTGGTTTTGGTGGTACTGGGGATTGAGCCCAAGGCCATCCCATGGGCTACATCCCTAGCCCGTTTTTTTTGAGACAGAGTCTAAGTTGTTCAGCATGGGCTCAAATCTATGATCATCCTGCCGCAGCCTCCAAGAGTGCATGGCACTAATTATCCAAAGGTCAGCAAACTTTTATGGAGGGACCCTATCAGAGAACCTGTGTGGTTGTATACCACCACACAACCTCCAACAACCATGCAGCTCCATTATTAACACACAAAATCAGCTGAAGATCCGAAGATGACATATTGGCAGATGATGGTGGCTGTGTTGTAGTGATATTTTATTTGCAAAAATGGGCTCCTGAGACCTGCACTTTCAAAGTCCTGCTTTCCCCAATCAGCTATAACTGGGACAGCAGGACCATTGGCCACGTCCTTCTCACAAGAAACCCTGTGCCTGGTGTTTGGTGAAAGTCAAAGATTTCGCAGTTGCCCTGAGATAGGGCTGGGCCAGGAGCTACATTTTTCCTGTTCAACTTCTAAGAAGATACGTGATGGTTTTAGTCAACCAGATTGGATCTAATTATGGCTATTTTTTTTTTTTTTTTTGGTTATGCTATGAATTGAACCCAGGGCCTATTCACTGAGCTGTATCATCAACCTCTTAGTTTTTATTTTGAGACAGAATCTTGCTGATTTCTTAAGTTACCCAGGCTCAGCTTGAGCTCGTGATCCTCCTGCCTCAGCTTCCCAGAGCGCTAGGATTCCTGAGTGTACCTCCATGTCCATTCCGTTTTATTGTCTTCTTCCAGAGTCTTTCTCCTTTTGCTGCATCCTTTTTGCTTATAACAGGGACACAAAGTATGTAGCAGGCTGCTGTCATCCCCTGTGGCCTCCCCCACAGCAGACATCACTAATAGATCCCAATGCCCTTCCTCCCCGAGTGCTTGTGTGACCCAGAATCCTCCTTAAGGTGCCACAGTCACAACTAATCAATCAGAGGCAGCTTTCAATATAGAGCCAGTTTGCTCGGAGAGAGTCACAACTGAGAGGCTTGAGGATGGACGAGTTCAAAGCAGAGCTCAAACTCTGCTTCCCTGCTTTGTCCCGCTGGGCTGAATCTGGCCCGGACAGGCTCATGGTGGACAAAGTCAGAACCTTGCTGCAATGCTTGCCAGCATTTTCTTCTGCAGATGGTCTTGCATATGTGCGTGCGTGCGTGTGTGTGTGTGTGTGTGTGTGTCTGTGTGTGTGCAGTACTGGAGGTCAATCCCAAGTCCTTCACAGTCAACTGCCTCCCCAGTCCATGTTTTTAAAAGTATTTTGCAACAGGACCTCTCAGAGTTGCTATGTTGCCCAGGCTGGGCTCAAACTTGTGATCACATCCTGCCTCAGCCTCCCAGAGTGCTGGGCTCATCGGCCTGTGCCACCAAGGCCGCCTTCTTGCTGTCTATTATGGACTTGGAAGCTGTGTTCCTTCCAGCTGTGACCCCGGGGAGAAAGGCCTTGTGTTGGGGCTGGAGATTTCTACTGGCTTTGCAGAGGGGTGCTCAGTGTGAAGAGGCCCTGTCCTTTCGTGGGCTCCCTATGTGGGTCCACCCTTGGCAACACAGGCAGATCCTCTCCCCAGCTGGTATAGTGGAGCAGGGCCCGGTGGACAGCCCGGCTATCTTGTGCCTGCTATTAATGTGTCCCCCCCGCGGGTCACCACCTTCCAGCTTTCTCTGCCCAGAGGAGGCAAGGTCGGCTTTTAACACTCTCCTGCGGCTCCTCCCCGAGCCCCCTGATCTGGCAAAGTGGGGAGAGGTCAGCCAGGGCCCCGAAGCGTGAGAGGCCTTGTCAGCAGGCGCCCCCACGGCGTGGGAACGGGCGATCAGAACCGAGACTGGCTGGCGGGCGGTGGGAACTCACCTGGAAAATGGTGCAGGAGGAGCTGTCACGGGCATTCGGAGTGCGGACGAGATGTGTCGGGGAAACCCGCCGAGTGCTTTTAGGCCGAGGTGTGTGCTGTGCACAACGCTGTTGGCTTTCCCGCGAGGGGCCCACGGGGAGTTGCCGGCCTGAAGAATTACCCGGGAAAAAGCGGGCAGCAGCGGGGTGTGGTGGGGGGGGAGGCGGGGAATGGGACCCCGCCTCTGTGGGGCAGAAACAGGACTTTTCTTAAATCCCCCAGCTTCTCCTCTCCCTTCCCTAACCTGGAGGCTAAATGTAGCGCATCACCTGTTCCTGGGTCCCCCGCTTGGAATGCGTGTTGCTGGAAACCCCAGCGGGGACTGTGGACCCATGCTTCTGAGGTTTGAGTCCAAGATCAACCCCTCGTGAGCCAGGGATCCCGGGGTAGTAACTCAGCCTTTGCGTCTCAAAGTCCTCCTTTAGGGGTGACAGTAGCACATACCTACAGCATTTAGAATTGTAACAAACACTATGGGGTGTGTGTGTGTGTGTGTGTGTGTGTGTGTGTGTGTATGTATGTATGTATGTTATTGAATATAATTTATGGGCAGTGAATTACACCCCATTTCAATATACATATTAATAAATCCTGAGAAATGTTTACAGTGACAAAACCCCCCTAACTCAGACCTAAAACTTTTCCATCATTCTGGGACTTTCTCCTTCTGCCACCCCAGTCTCTGGCTCTAATGTCCTCCTCCCCTACCCCCAGTTCTGGGGATTGAACCCAGGGCCTTACACTCTGACCTCTGTCCCCAGCCCCTTTATTTGAGACAGAATCTCGCTAAATTGCTAAATTGCCTGGGTTGGGCTTGAACTTGCAATCCTCCTGACTCAGCCTCCCGGAGTGCTGGGATGGCGGGCCTGCACCACTGGGCCAGGCCCATTTCGTGTTCTCACTGGCAGGAATAAAAGCTCTGGTTGTTTCATTTGCACACCTGTAATCGACTGATGTGGCAGAATTGTCGGCTTCCTTGTGTTTTAAGGGTTTGCCTTTCTGGTAAGAGTGGGGTTCGAGGTCAAGGCCGAAGGTGTGGGCTGGGTGGGTGTCAGGGTACCCTGAGGAATTGGCCCTGGCTCTGATTGCTTCTGTTTTTCCACCTGGTGGCTCTGCCTTCTCCTGCCCGGCAGATGACTGTGTAGACCCTCAGCTCCATCTCCTACAAACATTTCCAAGTGGGATCCTTTCTCCGGCGGTGCAGCCAATCCAGGACCAATGCAGGGCCGTGTGACAGTAGCCCAGCTGGGGGCTGCTTCCCTGTGCAGGTGTGGGGCCAGCAGGGCCAGCTGAAGGGGAAGCCTGTCACGAGGAAGGAAGTCACGGGCTGAAACAGGATGCTGGATGGTTCTCCAGGGCCTTGAGGCTCTGCTTATGAGGAGCAAAGGAAAGTGAAGCTCTTCCTAATCACTGGACTTTCCACTGCGGGGGACCCGCCGGCCACCAGGACACACGTGCACGTGGCTCTAGTGGCACAGCACTATGTGTGCCTTAGGTTCTCTCTTTCTTTCTCTTCAAGCTGGTCCTGAACTCACTATGGAGCCCAGGCTGGCCTTGGACTCACGGCAGTCCTCCTGTCTCAGCCTCCTGGGTGCTGGGATTACAGGCATATGCCACCACGTCCAGCTTATGTGGTGCTGGGGAATTGAACTCTGGGCCTTATGCTTGCAAGCCAAGTGCTTTAACCACTGTGCCATTCCTCCAGCTCACCCCCCCCTCCCCCTTTCTGTCTGGTTCTTTTTCTTTCTTTCGTTTCTGGTTCTGGCACTGAACTCAGGGTTTTCTCACTGAGTTACATCCCCAGCTGTTTGCAACTTTTTGGTTTGGAGACACAGCCTCAGTAAGTCACTTAGTTGCTCAGGCTGGTTTTGAACTCACAATCCTCCTACCTCAGCCTCCCAGAGTGCTAGAATTGCAGGCAGACGCCACCACAGCTGGCTTGCATTAGAGATTTAAAATAACCTTTGTTTGTTTTCTAAGGCTGTGGCAGCAATTTACCAAAAGTCAGTGGCTTCCGGTCCTAGCTGTCACTCCTCTGCAGCTCTGGGGTCAGCATATGCAGTCAGCACCCCTGGGCCAACATGGAGGCACGTGGGGGCCACGGTGGGGGTTGGGGGGCCGGCTCTGTGTCTCCTTGGCCCCTGGTGGCCACCACACTCCCTGGATGGACATGGCTGCATCGCTTCCGCTCCTAGGGCCCCACCTCTGTTTGCCTGGTTGGCACCTCACTTCTTCCTCTGGGCAGAGTTCACACTCCCAGGATCCCCCTGCCATGGGGGAGGGCCTACTCCTGAATAATCTGTGGTAACCTCTGTGCTCCTGCAGCCTTAATCACGTCTCCAAAGAGATTTCTTAGTTTGTAACCCTGGGAGGCGATCGTCATGGGAATCAGGGATGAGGACATGGGTGCCTTCGGGGGGCCATTTGCCAGCCTGCTTACTCATCGATCCCCTTGACCCCATCTCGACACTCCCCAGGAAGGTCGCAGCCTCATCTGCCTTGGGCCCAGTCAGGATCCTGGTTGCAGCAACTGCTCTGTGCGTCAGAGACTCAGTAACCGTTTGTTGTGTGAATATTGAGCCCGTGTATGAGTCTCTTTAAGACAAGAGGAAGGGGATTTGCTTGAAATTTTTCCCAGAATCCTTTAGGAAGAATGTGATGGTTCTTTTCTAAATGTTTGCATGTGCCGCTGGAGATATTACCAGGGTATTGGGCTTGCTTGGCAAGTCTGTACCACTCAGCTGCACCCTCAGCCCCAGGAGGGATTTATTGATGCCTCCAGGAGAGGCACTAGCTGGGCACATTACAGCAGAGGCATGTACAAGAGCCTTGGGGAACCGAGGATTGTGGAACGTGATTTACAGGAGTCTCTGATGCTGGCAGCTCAGCTATAGGAATGCAGAGCCCATGCTGATTATTTCTATTTATTTTCTTTCTTGGGCTATGTCATCGGACCAGAAGTTGCATGCAGGGGAGGCTCTACGCCTTTCCTTGCACAATAGGCCCCATCAGGAATATATCGGGCTACATGCAACAGAAAACCCACCTCTAATAAGACTTAAAGCACACACAATAGCTTGTTTTTCTTGCTCCCAAAGGGTTCTGAAGATGGGTGTTAAAATGAGCTTAGCATTTCGCACGTACACCTGGGATAGTCTTCATTCAATTCTCTTCATGTCTGGGGCCTCGTGTTCACAAAATGGCTGGCGTACCTCTAGATAGTGCACCCGCTTTCTAGGCCTGGACTCCTCCATCTCCTTTTTTTTTTTAAATCAAGAAGGAAAATGCTTTTCCAGAACTTTTTTCCCTACATTTGCCTGTTAATACCTCACCAGAGTGGAACCATGCTGCAGGGGAGACTTAGTAATATTATTGTCATTTTACACAATCATACTTGTCCAGGAAGCCCACAGTTTGAGTATAAGACTTGAAAATGAATGAAAGAAGGCAGGAATGAAAGAAAGAAGGTGTTGGAAATAATCTCTATGAGATATGAAGGAGCTGCCTGGGTAACCCCAGTCCATATGCTCGGCTCAGCAGTTTACAACCACCCATAGAAATAGTGTGGCTCCCTGAACAACGAAGGCCCCTAGGCAGAACCAGTGTGTGGGCTGTGTGGTTTTTGAGTGGAACACTTCTGCTCCTTGATGTCCGGCTCGTCATTGGGCTCATCCCCCATCCATCTGGGCAGGAAGGTCTCCCATGAGTGCATGCAGTTCTCTTAAAGATGCCATTGGGGGTGTGTGCAGAGAAACAGCAAATTGCTAGGCTGCCTGGGTCTCTAAAGAGAAGGAGGCAGCGCTCGGGGTCCCTGAGTCGCTTTCAGTCCTAATTAGCCCCTTTCTGTCCTTGCCCGGCTCCCGGAGTCGGCCAGTGTTTTGCCCTTGAGCCCGAGCCCTTCCTTGCCGAGGCCAGATGCAAGTTGGACCGGACTGAATTGGGGCATCTCTGCCCACCAGCTCCACTCCCAGGCCCTGGGGCGAGGGTGTTTGGCCAAGACCTTGTCCAGCTGGGGCATCCTGGCCCAGCAGCCTTTCCTCAGAGGCCCTGGGGGGGGGGGGTGATGAGGGGCTCCCCGCTTGTCCAGAAGTAGAAAGCGGAAATCACGACCTTGGCCAAGTTAGGGGACTTCTGAGAGCCTTGGTTTGTTCCTCCGCCTCGGACTTTGCTCAGAAATTCAGACGAGATGCAGCGCGGCCCACGTGAATTTAAAAAACCTCAGCCCTTCTTTTCCTCTGCCGTCTTCTTCTTAAGACCGCAGAAGTTAGGGTGACCTGCCTTGAATATTCAGTTGATTATTTAGTCTTTGGCTACAATTTTCTTGCTTGGGAAAGGAGGGAAGGACGGACGTCTCCACCCCAGTGCTTGGGGAGACTGACAAATATGGTCACTGGTCCCAGACTGACTGAGCTCCCGTCCCTGCCTGGCCTACCAGCTGTGTGCCATTGGGCCAGTCGCTCTCCCTCCTTTTCTCTCCTATGAAATGGGAAAGTCACACTGGCCTTCTCCAGGGCTATGACAGTTTAACGGATTAAAACACAGAGAATGGTTAGAAGGGAGCCTGGTACCAGAGCAGTGTTCAACCAGTGCAGCCAGTGTTACTGGGATGGGAGTTAGCACACCTGAGAGGGGTGGGCAGGGGGGCGGGGCTGCCGTGCAGGCTCACTGTCATTTCAGCCTTCACTGACAGGCCTGGGCGTCAAGGTTTGGCCCCAACTGGGAAATGATGAAGGCTGTAATCCCAGCACTTGGGAAGCTGAGGCAGGAGGATTTTTATGTGGTGCTGGGGAACCAAACCCAAGGCCTCGTTCGTGCATGCTAGGCAAGCACTCTAACCACTGAGCTGCGCCTGTGGCTCCTCTCACCGTATTCTTGGCTTGCATTTCCATAACGACAGATAAAGCTGAGCATCTACGTATGGGATCATGGCCATTTCTGTATAGTCGGGGGGGGGGGGGGCTGTCTGTTCACATCCTACATCCATTTTTCCATTTGGTTATTCATGGTCTGGGTTAGATTTAAAATGTCCCAGAGTCTCAGGCCTTGGGGTGACTGGACTGTGGGGAGCTCGTCAGTGGTCCAGCCCATCAGTGATTCACCTGTGGCTGGTTTCCCGCGCTGCTGGGAGGTGGCTAGGCGGCCCCAGCTCCCGCTCTTCCCTCTGAGCCGCGGCCTCCATGACACAGGCAGCCCTTCTCCTCGGCGCCCCACTTCACGTCATTTCTGCCTTGCGGTCAGTTGTTCAAGGATGAGACCTTGGGCCAAAATAAACGTCTCTGTCCCAGCAAAAGCAAAGGGACCAAGACATTCATCTTTGAATTATTGCCTTGTACGAGTTCTTTATATATTTTCAAGACGAGTCCCTTACTAAATATGTGATCTGCAAAGATTCCCTCTCATTCTGATCCTTGATAAACAGTTGCACAAGTGCCTGATGCTCAGCTCAGCACAAGGTCCAAGGACGCATGCGCAGGAACCCAGGCTCCGGGGCTGGGCATGGAGGGCTTCAGGGCGCGCACTGCACCTGCGCCACAGCCAACTTCCGGTTAGGCTCTGCCTCTCGCATTGGCGAATTAACAAATGTGTTGGTGGTGTATTTCCGGTGGCACAGCTCTGTTTCTCACGTGGGAGAGCTGAGGGCAGAACGGGATCTGGGGATGGGGAGATGGGAGAGCGGAGACGGGAAGAGATTAAGGTGTAGTATGTGTGCGCGCCAGGTCCTCAAGTTCAATGTCATTACTATGCCCTTCAAACTTCTAGTGATAAAAATAGTAAATATGGGAATTAAAGAAAAAGGTCTTTCTTTTTTTATTTTTGGGACACATCTTGAGGGAAAACAGATTGGGTTGGTGCCAGGCACCCATGCGGAGGTGGCCCCAGTCTCTCCTCCCGAGCCAACCTGATGTAGCTGGGCACAGACAGGCCCTCCCCTGCTCTGGCTTCTTGCTCTGGGCATTTTGGCTTTGCTGGCATCTGCAGTGGCTGGATGAGTACACAGGCCAGGACAGTGTGCTGTGCCCCACCTCTGTTCCCATAGTTGCTCCTCTGGTGCTCATGGCCACCTCCCCAGCAATGCTCCCAGACCCAGGGAGGCCCAGCTGGGACCTCTGCTGTGGGTGCCCTGGTGGTGGCCTGGCCACAGAGCTCCACAACAGCCCTGGCGGTGCTTCCTTAGGCTGTCCTGAGCACCTCCTAGCCAGCCTCCTCTCCCTCCTGAAATTCAAGGTCAGATTTGATTATAGTATGGTACATTCCTGTCTCCTACTCTTCTCCCAGACCTTTCCCTTGAAACGTCGCCGAGACAGGCCAGAAGCAGTGTTGCGTGCCTGTAATCCCAGCACTTGGGAGGCTGAGGTAGGAGGATTACTGTGAGTTTGAGGCCAACTTGGACTACATAGTGAGGTCGGGACCAGCCTGGACTGCAGAGTGAGACCCTGTCTCAAGAAAGGAAGGAAGGAAAGACGGAAGGAAGGAAAGAAGGAAGAAAATAAGAACCATCTCCAGATCTCTTTGAGGACCACAGGGAACACGACCAAGTCAGGTCAGTCACCCACGGAAGCCAACACACTGGTTTCTCTCTGTACTTGACACACCGAGGTGCAAACAGAAGGTTTGGCTGGCTTCTTGGGAAGGCCACACCTAGACCTGCAGCAAAGGTGGATGACAGAGGCCGGCAGTTGTCAGCATGCAGGTGTGTGCCCAGGTCTTCATCTGTGTAGCCAAAAGCACTTTGGAAAAAGTCGGGTGTTTTTGCAGGATTGGCCAACCCAGCTTTGTGTTTGGAAGCAGGCTGCAGCCCCCAAGAGCCGAGTACGCACGCTGGAAAATCCCTCTGGCACCAAGACTCAGTTGCTCCATCTGTTAAATGGGCCCAAACGGTACCTGGGAGAAGCCAGTGAAACGGCTTGTGGAAACTATGGCAGAATGCCTCGTATGCAAGAGGTGCTCAACACATGCTGGTAGGTGCTCAGTACATGCTAGCTGTCCTCACTTTGGGATGATGGCTACAAGTCACATTTCCTTTGTGTCACCTTATTTCATCTGTCACCCAAATGGCCTCGTGTGGGGTGACGATTCCCATCTGTGTCACATAGCTGAAAGATTGAATTTGGAGAGAGCAGGCTGATTTCCAGGCGTGGTGATAATCAGGACCCACCAGCCATCTTGAATCCTGCCCAGCCTTCCTATCACTTCTGGTTACTCTCTCCTCAACTCTCAGAAGACACCTTGATATTGTGACAAATTCTAGCAGGGTCAAGTCTCACATGGGGGCTCTAGCTCTTTGTGTGGGAGTGGACTGGAAGTAACCGCTGCTGTGAGCCCACATTCCCTAAGATGCTGGCTTCTCTAGGTGACCTGAAGACAGAGAACAGGGACGTAGGAGGCCAGTGAAAAAACCGGGAAAAAAAGAAAGCCAGGCATGGTAGCCCAGGCCTGTGATCCCAGCATGCTGAGAGGCTGAGGCAGGAGGGTCTAAAAAGGAAGATAAACCCCTTCCTGAGCAAGCCTAGGGTCTCTCTCTGGAATACCTCTGCCATGACCCTGGTCCACCTGTGACTCTGACTTTCCCCAGCAAAGTTCTAGGCCGGCAGAAGCTTGGCACTGTGGTACGTCACCAGCATCTGGCACCGAGTGCTGTCACATGTCCAGTGACCCAGTGGTCGCCTCGGGCATCGGGCCACCCTAGAAGCTCACTTTGTTCTCCTGTGTTGGCCACATTCCTCCGCCGCACCGCCTGCCCCTCAGGGACAGGGCTGCCCTGCTCAAACTCAGCCGTCTCCTCCTCACCTGGACAGGTGCTCACAGTGTGTTTGGCAGATGCCCAGCTCCTGCTTAGCTGGCGCCAGTGGCCTGGCTCCTGGGTGGTGGTTGCTGGGGGTGCAAGGGAGGAGGCGGCAGGGGTGGACACGGGAGGGCTGCATGTCCAGGAGATGCCTCTCTGAATCCAGCAGACCCAGCTGTGACTCATGAGGTCTCTCTCCTACCCCAGTGGCTTCCACTTGAGTCGCCGAAAAGCCCGTAAAGACCTAGAACACCCATAACTGTGCAAATAATCCCCAAGGATTTTTCACGACATTAACTCTTCAGACCTTGGATCTGCCCCACCGAGTTGCCTAACTCCTAGCTGAGATACAATCCAGCACCCAGCAGTCCAGGAGGCTGAAACCTGAAGATCCCAAGTTTGAGCCATGCCTGGGCAACTTGGTGATTTACCCTGTATCACAATGGAAAAAAGAATTTTACACTTTTTTTTTAATTTGTGCATACTAGCTATAATGGGTTTTAGGTTCTGGTTTCAGTACTCAGAAGGAAAAAAGAAAAACACTACAAAACAAAGCTAGGACCAGGGAAAGGCCTTGGGTCACAGAGTCACGTTGAAATGACTGGAGAGACTGAGACAGGAAGCGGCTTACCACACAGGTGCCCACGAGACAGCAGCACCATGAGAGCGAAAACCAAACCGTGAGCCACGCAAGGCTTCCATTCATGTTCTCAAGTTTCTCATGTCAGGTAAGATTTCTAAAGTAGTGTGGGTCCAGGTTCCAGAGGGCAAAGGATGCTTCAGCTTATTGGCTGGTGATCTCGGGGTAGATTCTTCACTCCTTTGACTCAGTTTCTACATCTGTGAGATGAATGGATGAAAGTGGAATGAAATTTGCCCAATGCTTAAGAAGAATTAAGTGAAAGGTTATTCAAAGGGTATGAAATGCCCTGTTAAATAAACCACACTCTCCCATCCCTTCCATAAGCCAGTGCCTCCCTCTGAACCTGGACAGCCATGTCAACATTCATGAAGCTATGTGGACACAAGCCCACAGGTGCACAACCTGTGCAACCACACGGGCGGCCCGTTGCTCGGTGTGACGCCAGCTTGGCTCAGCACTTGCTGACTAGCCCTGTGGACTTGATCTTTTTTCCACCGTGGTGCTGGGGATGGAACCGAGGGCCTTCACCCTGAGCCACCTCACCAGCCCTTCTTTACTCTGTATTTTTATTTTGAGTTGCCCAAGCTGGGCTTGAACTCATGATCCTCCTGCCTCCGCCTCCCAAGAGGACAAGGCTTGCAGGCTCTGAACTTAGACCTCTGCACTACATCACATCTCCAGCCCACGTTTTCTCTTGTTCTGTTATGGCATCTTGATTTTGAGGCAGGGCCTCTCTAAGGCTAGACTTAGCCATCCTCCTGCCTCAGTCTCCCCGAGTGACAATTTCATTGTTCTGGAGAGCTAAGTTTCACACTTACTTTGCGCCAGGCCCCGGGAATCATGGAGTCTGCCCCTGGCTTACAGAAGCGTGTCCCGCCCTGGGGAGAGGGCTGTTTGTGGAATGAATGCTCGATCCCCGTGGGTGGCTTCTGCGCAGCCTGTCTCGGGCGGCTCTCCCTCTCCGTCGTGAAGAAGTATATATTAATGTAAGGGGACAAGGAGAAGAGTCAGGCTGGGGCTGGGGAGCCGGCAGAAGACAGCCTGCAGCGAAGGAGGAGACACAATTACTCCAGCAGCCGTCAGTGGACCCAGCTCGGAGCCCCACTTAACGTAATTGAGTGTGAAGGCCGGCTGGAGACGCAGGGCCCGCCGCCCCTCCCCGAGTATAGACACTATTGGATGCTAATTGGCGCCAGTGCGCTTGTGCTAATTGCCCTAATGCACCCGCTTGATGGAGGTCCGGGCGGGGGGGTGGGGGGGGTGGGGGGGGGTGCTCCCTGGGAGATGGCCTGGCCCCCCGCCCACGCTGCTCATAAAAGTTGGAGTGGGCTTTAATTTTGCATCAAATATTTAAGTGTCTTTGGGGTGGGGACGGAGGGGGTGGTGGCCGGAGCGCCTCGCTTGCGGTAGCCCACAAAGGGACCTGGGGAATCAGCCCCCCCACCATCCTTCTCCATGGGTCAGGTCCATGGTGATGTCCCTGGCACTGTCTAATTAATTGTGTGAATTCCTAATGGCCCTTGTAGCCACCCTTTCCCCCAGCTGCCCTCTGAGCCTGGCCCTCCTTCCTGCCCTCCATCCCCTGAGCCCCTCCTGCTGGTTCTAGCTCTTTCTGGGTTCTGGGTTCCAGGGACGCGACCTGACAGGTCCACAGAGGGAGGAGAAAGGTAGAGAGGCCTGGGGTAGCCCGAGTCCTCCACACGGCCTCTGTGAACTTGCTGACCACCACCCCCCGTCTCAGTTTCCCTAACAGGGGAGGGTTGGAGCGTTGACCCTTCGTCCCCTGCAGTACCAAACATTTGCTGCTGTTTGTTTTAGCATGTTGGTATTACTTATTGTTCTTATGATTACGATATTAGATATGATCTATGTTTCGTGACTCTGGGGATTGAACCCAGAGACTTTGCACTGAACTACGTCTCCAGCCTTTGGGGATAAGGTCCCACAGACTTGTTTGATCGCTTGGGTTAAGCTTGAAGTTGGGATCCTCCTGCCCCAGCCTCTCAGAGTGCTAGGACTCTAGGCATTCGCCCCCACGCTGGGCAACACACACATAATATTTAATGATAATACTAAGAAGTAACACGCCAGTATCTGTCTCATAAACAACCAGTTTTTCAGGAGAAACAAAAAAGAAAATCCATTTGCCCATTTTTCTGGTGTAAATAATCCCAGCCGGATGGACACCAAGGTGCCACTGTGACATTACGGAGCGTGGTGGGGAACAAGAAGCCATGACACACTGAAGATAAGTGGCCTCACTTGGAAAGTGGGGTCACAGTAAACTCCAGCAAAACAATTAGTAAACAGCACTTTTGGGGTATGCGTGAAGTTTTCTTTAAAATAATTGAGTTACAAGCTGTGTAGTTTCATTTTTGACAGTGGCTGTGTTTAAGAGTTGATTAGTAAAATTTATGAGAATTTGACAATGATTCTGCGGACTTACATAGATCAATTCTAGCCCAGTACCTGTGTGTGTGTGTGTGTGTGTGTGTGTGTGTGTGTGTGTGTGTGCGCGCGCGCGTGCGCGCCTGTGTGTATGTGTGTGTGCACGCACGCGCGTATATGTGCGTATGATACATCACCCATAAAACTCAAGATTTCTCAAAGAACACTAGAACAAAACTGTTGTTTTTTTTTTTTTTAAGTATTCAACTAAAATCAACTTACAGAAACCAGGCCCACTGGCACCAGACTACAATTCCAACACTCTGGGAGGCTGAGGCAGGAGGATCCCAGGATTCAGCCAATCCTGGGTAACTTAACAACTTAGGGAGACCTGGTCTCATAATCAAAAATAAAAAAGAACTGGGAGATGTAGCTCATTGTGAAGGCCCTGGGCTCGATCTCCAAAACCACACACACCTACACACATGCACACACATACCTGTGCACACACGCATACGTGCACGCGCTCACACACACTAGCGCAAGACAAAAATCAAAGCAAGCTATTAAATAAACATGGTTGAGATAATTTTTACAAAGAGTAAAGGTTATAAAGTAGATATGACATGACCACTGAGTTTGTAGAGCCCTTATTCAAAATACTTGGGACCAGAAGTATTTAAGGTATTTTAAGGTGTTTTTTTTTTCATATTTTAGCAGAGTTGCTTGTATATATGAGATATCTTGAGAGAGGGGCCTTGGCTATAAACATAAAATTTATTCCCGCTCTATATACACCTTAGACACATGGGCTGTTGGGTGTAGTAGGTGGTATTTTTTATGTTTTGATTGTTACCAGGAAAGAGGTCAGCTGTGAGTCAGGTCAGATGTGGTCAAAACATTTGAGCATTCAGAGTTTTGGATCAGGGATGCAGCGCTGAGAGGGTCTGCACGTGCAGCGAGGACCATGGATTCCGTGGGCCTGCAAGGACTGACATGGGGAGAGCTGCCAGGCTCCTCTGGCCGTCTGTCTTCAGCGCCATTTGCTGGTGGCCATGCAGTGGCAGGAAGCGTGGGAGTGGCTGGAGGACCAGGGTTCACTGCCCTCTGCCTTGTTTTCTAGGAAGCATGAAATGCTCATTTCACACTCTTTCTTTCTTGCTGATGGCTTTATTTTTTTCCCAGATGCAAGGCTCCACCTCTGGTGACATCTCTGCCTCTTGTATTCATCTTTTTTGCTCTTTCCTGGCTGTTCTTCGCTTTCCTACCTGCTTCCTTTCTCTGGTCTTTCTTGCATGACTGTGACACTTGGTGACCTCAGAGCCCAGTGTCCTCTTTCTGATGTACCTTGTGGAGAAGTGGTGGGTGGGAAGGAGAAGTCAAGGGCCTGTTCCGTCGCAGCATCATTTTTCTTCCCCCAGATCCATCACCGCACTGGGCATTGCTTGGGTTTGTTCATGAACTTGTCCTTGTTGCCAGTCTGTGATACGTGTGGGTTGGAGAATGGCAAACTCAGATGCCCATAGTGGGCAGGCAGGGGTCATGGATGTAGATAGTAGAGCTGAACTAGGGCTAAGGCTAAGGGGGTGGTTATACTCCTTAAAAGAGGCCTGGAGTCAGTAGTCCTCCAACCAGCCAGTACTACAGGTGAACTAAATTCTCTACAGACAAGTTTATTTGAATGTGAACCTCCTTAAGCTTCAGACTCACTGGGCGCCAGCCTCACATAACATGAGTAGGGGCTGGATGTGGTCTCACACTTGAAGCACAGGCATCTTGATCTGTGAGTCTGGGTCACTTGAAGGAGAAATAAGGTTGTGTCTCTTTCCTGGCATACATCTGAAGAAATAGGCATTTTACATTTCCTTTCCCTTGGAATATTACATCTTAGAATCCTGAGCCAATATGAAAGACTTCACATACTCAGAGGCAGCCATATTGGAAATGCCATGTGGTGGAGAGACCCCATCTCCACACTGATGGGGCCCTCGACCTTGTCAGTTAACCCATCTGAGGGCCAACCCACAGAGAACCCCAAGCAGGTTCCCCCAGTCAACCCTGCACATGAGGCAAATTCACAAATAAAATGCAGAACTGGGGTTAAGTCATTACATTTGGGATATTTTTTTAACCCCAGCACGAAATAACCAATACTGACTTTGCTCTTCTTGTTTCTGATGTTAGCAATCATTTATTTCTATGTGTTGACGTAACAGTGCCCTGGCTGCAGAGTCATCCTTGGCCTATTTTCAGATCTTTGCTGAGATGACATTCTTGCAAGCAGCACTGCAGGACCTAGGAGTCTGGACATTGTTGAGCTCCGTGAGAACTCTTGGATAATTCAACCCATCAGCTGGTGGTAATTACACTGCCAAGCTCCTCTCCTCCCAAATGGGTCCAATTCACGCTAGAACCAGTAGTAAATGAGCCTAGTCCTAAGGGCACAGGTCCATACACCTAGGTTTAAAGCTAGGGGCCGCTGCAGCCCCCACCTCTTGATGGACGGAGGATGTAGCTAGCAACTCGAAGACATCTTTAATTCCTTACAGTCGTTTTTGCTGTACCAGTGGGATGCAGAGTTATGACGTCATTAAAATGGCACCCCCCCCCCTTTGTGTGCCTGCGTGCGCCTGTGCAATACCCATCCCGTTAGTGGGTGTAGCTTGTTCTGTGCTTAGGAGACAGACAGAGTTAGAGGGGAGAAAGTTTCCTGTCTTCTGACTGCACAAATGTCAAGTGGCCATGGAAAGTCACTCCTAGCTGAGAGTTTACCATCATAGAAACTGGGTTGGTTTTCTCCCTCGCTGCAGCCGTAGGGAGGATTTGCTGAGTAAATTTCTTGCGTAAACACGAGTTGGGTGCCTGATCATGGGGTCGATCCCTTGCCTTCCTTCATCAATTCATGTCTGTCCTCGAGACATCTTTTGTTGCCGTAGTAATAATATAAACAGAGCATAAAAGCCAGCCAAAGGCCTCAGATGCACATGTGGGCTTGGTGAATGGCCCAGTTATTATGAGCCAGGATTGGGCCAGTGCAGCCTGGGAGAGGAGCGCCCAGACTGGCTGGGGCCAGGAAGCTCTGGGGTGGCAAGTGCAGCCCAGGAGGCCAGGGGGAAGCGACTGGAGAGTCACAGCAGCAATAAAACGATATGAAAGAAAAACAAGGAAGGCTTGGCATCTGTGGCTAGCAGGAGAACCGATTCACTAGTTGAGCTGGACAGAAACACCTGAAATCCCGTCTTAGGACGCGTGTGTAGCGCTAAGAAGACTTCATCTTCCCCATCTCCCCGTCTTCTGCCACTTTCTTCTCCCTTCTTTCCTTCTCCTCTACCATTTTTTTCTCTTTCTCCTCCTTATTGGAGTGATGTCATTACAGATGTTAATGGAAACATCACTTTTTTGTGTGTGGCAGTGGGGATAGACCTGCCCCACCTGGACCCCCATGGCACTATCTGCACAGGTAGAGATGGCAATCGCTGTGGTCCCCAGACACTCGGCGGGAACGGGCCTCCGTTGTCTTTCTATGCCAGGGCCTCCTGTGGGTGGAGGTCATCCATGGCCACCGGGAGAAGAGGACCGAAGGGGAACTGGGGGAGGGGAGGGTGAAGGACCCAGGCCAAGGACACGGGGAGGTGGGATGGCTCTCACCTAGATCCTTCATCCCACCATTGACCAGAGGCCAGAGCCTCAGGTACACAATCGTGAGAGTCACACTCTGGTCACATGACCCACCCCCAGGGTAACGCTCTGGTCACGTGGCCCTGATGCTGCTGCGCACCTCAAAGACAATATGAGATTAGACAGCTACATTCATTCTATTCTCTGGAGTTTCACTTTTCCCTTTCTTTTCTTTTTTTAAAGATTGAAGATCAAACTCTTTACACTGAGTTCCATCCCCAGCTATGTTTGTTATTGTGTTTGTTGAAAGACTGACTGATTTATTGCTGGAATCAGAAGTAGTGTGGGTAGTGGAGAATGACAGAACACATAGCGAATGCTGGCCTTGCTGTGGACGGAGGGCTGGGGATGTGTTCATGGGTTCTTGTCCTGGGATTCCCAGAGACGGTGCGACAGCAGGAGGGCTCATGGCTGCACTTCCTGGCTTTCATTGTTTAGGAAGATAAGCCCTTGTCCTGGAATAGTACGGGGCCACAAATGGCAGGGGGTAAAGGGAGGAAATTGGAGGCCCGTCCCCAGGCTCTGGAGGCTCAGGCTGATGCTGCTGCTGCCCAGCAGGATTGAGTGGGTGGCACAGGTACCTCCTCGCTGGCCAGTGTGTCTCCTTCCCCAGGACAGGAGATGACCGTAGCCGGGGTGACCTGGGACTGACACCAGCTTCCCTTCCCCCTACCACCCTGCTTTGGTGATTCGCAGAGGAATTTTTTCTTGACTTATCTTCCTGCCTGAGCCTTCTTCCCATGTCACTCCCTCGGGGGTCAACTATGATGATTGTCCAGTGATGGAGACGCCAGAGCACTGGACCATTGTCCAGCTCCAGGCTCTGCTGGAATGATATTACCAGGAGCCTTTGAAATACATAGCAGAATGAAGCAGATTCTCTGCTCCTGTTGTCCACATATGAATGACAGAGCCTCGGTGACGCCGAGCCACACTTGGGTCTTGTTCTGCCTTCACCTCTCACAGCCATCACACCGGGTTGTGTCCCAGGGTTGGGAGCGTGCCCTGCAGCGCCACCCTGGTTGAGGTGACCCACAGCCTTATGTGCCTAGCACTGAGAGACTTGACTTCTCAATAAAACTGGGACAGGCCTGAGTAAATTGGGACAACTGGTCACCTATCTATCTCCTGGGTCTGTGGTTACCTAGTTGACTCAGATGAGCTAAAGACCCTCTCTGTGCCTCAGTTTCCTCATCTGTAAAATGAGGAGGAAGGTAGCGGCTATAACCTCGGTAGACATTCCAGAACACCACCCGGATTGAGGTGAGGGTACAGGGTGGCTGGTTGCCTGATGCCCAAAGGGATCCCTGTTCCAGGATGTGGAAGGAGTGTGGGCGCTGTTGGAAGAACTGGGTGTTGGCAGATGGGCACAGCCAGCATGCTGCCTGTTTCTCCTTGGGCTGGCTGCATGACCTTGAGCAGAGTGGCCCTAGGGCTTGGTGCTACCTTAGCCAGGAAGTAATGGGCCTGGTGAGATGGTGCAGGGAAAACCCTGGGCACAGAGCCTGGCACAGATGAGCCCTCAGCAAACAGCAAGAGCTTGGGTTGACACCAGCTGCTCTCCTGGGAGAGTTTACCCCTGTGCCTTACCTGCAAGGTCACCAGGGAACCCTGGCAGGACAGTCTGTGTCTTGGGTTGGGTTTGCTTCCTACAAGGGCAAATAGCTTCAAGACCCTCCACTCCCCAATCTGATGTAGCAGCAGGATCATTTGCCTGGACACCCTTGGGTCCCATGAGGTTTGGCCACTCTGGAGGAGCTGAGGTCCAGCAGTTCTAAGGGTAAGGGACCTGGATGACCTTCTCCTGGCCATTTGAGAAAGGGATTAGGACACTAAACAGTGGGAAAAGTAAGATGTTTAGGTCACAATTGGGTAAATTCCCCCATTTTTGGTCAAAGGAATATCAACCTTCTTCGTGGTTGATCACGTTGAGGTGGTGTATGTCTCATGGGGAGAAGTCAAATCGGTCATTCATCCTCTGCCCCCATGAGCCCAGCTCTCCACAGGCTCTGGAAAGGACGCAGATGGGACCACATGTGCCACTGTGTGCTCATTTCCTTTCCTCATGAGTAATCACAACTTCTTTTTTTCCAATGCTGCAGATTGAACTCAAGGCATTTGTACTGAGCTACATCCCCAGACCTTTCCTAATTTTTAAAATTTTAGATATAGTGCCTTGCCAAGTATCTGTGTTGGCCAGGCTGGACTCAAACTTGGCATTTCTCCTTCCTCAACCTCCCAGAGTGCTGGAATTACAGATGTGCAACATCATACCCTGAAAGAAATTACAACTTTTTCAATATCTCAAGTATTCCCACTTTTAAGAATGCCAGAGAGAAATAATCAAATGTCTCACTGGAATATTTGATGCATTACCTTAATCACAGAAACAGTATTTAAAATCACTGTGTAAAACAATGTATGCATATTCACAGCCCCTCATTTCAGAAAATTGTTCATTTCTCCTTTCTCCTTCTACATTTCCCACCTGCCTTCTTTCACCTCCCCAGCATTCCACAGTAGGCTCTGGGGCCGGCCGTATTTGTTTCCATCTTTGCTATTGAAGAGATGGTTCCTTTCTCTTGTCTGAATAACACCATCCCTGCAGATTTTCGTGTAAGCCACAAGTGCCTGCACATTCACACCCTTCACCGTATGAAAGACACGTTGCCACAAATCCTTCTTAAAATCCTCCCCTGTACTTCCAGTGCACTTTTCCCATCATTCCTGCTACGTTCGAAGGCATTTCCGGAATTCCTTTTCCATGAGTGTCTTTGGTTGTACTGTCGTGGCTTCTTCTTCATCCCAAATCCATGCAAAATATTTAAGGTACTTTCCATCCGATAGAAACGTGATACCAGGTCCTCATGTACTTTGTTCCCTGGATCTGGCACCATGTCCTTTCTCCCTCTGAGAACTTCTTTAGAAAGTGACAAGAACAAAATGAGAAGCGTGTTTAAAGTGAGGGTGTGTGTTTGAGGGTAACTCATTACAGTGTGTGTTTACCATCACAGTGTTTTTTAATTGAAACACCTCATATTTTTGCCAGTCATGCTTCATGCATCGATTTATTCCACGTAATCTACGAAGGCTTGTAAGTAATGTCTGATCTTTCCCTTGGTGGGCTGTATTCTGGTGAGCACCTGCTAAACCTCCATTTATTTGTGGCCACCTTTCTCTTCTGTCTTTCTAAAATGATGTCATTGAGTGACGCTAACATCGTGTTGGTCATTGAGACTAATATGTTGGTCAAAATAAGGCGACGGGAGCTCTTCACCACTGACACATCCTGGGTGGGAGGGTGGAAAATGGGAGAGTGGCATCTTAAAGGTGCCAGGGACAGTGGCAGAGGCTGCATGGTGACACCCTGCAGGCTGGCCAGGCAAATGGCCCCCAGGAGTCTTATGGCTAGCTGCCCTACGCAGCACTCTCAGCAGACAAGCACTGATGACAAAGCATTGCTGAGGCCATGTCACCCACACGTGATGTTGGAAGTAGAAGAGAAACATCAGGACCAAGCTCTGCCCAAAGTTCAGGTCTGCTCTGAGAACGCCCCTTGGGAGGTTTTAGAATCCAATTTCAGGCAGTTTAGGGTTTTTTGTTTGTATGTTTGTTTCCATGCGTGTCCAGCAAGCCAGTTCCAAGGGCGAAGGGGTCCAAGGTCTTTTCCAAGGATCGGGCCCCACAGTGGGGCTGGTCCCACAGAAAGGTGCTGCGGGGCAGGGTCTGGGCTGAGCCCCTCACATGGGAGTCTCCTTTCCTGTCCCAGGGGACTCGGGCACAGGGAATGTCCCACTCTGTTGACCCCTTGGGGGACTGGCTCAGAGACGCAAGGCTTGGTTGCATGCTACACGCTCTCTAGGGCCTCTGTCTACGCCTTGGGCATCCCCAACCCCTCTGCCTCTCTCCGTTGTCTGTCTCTAGCACAGCGCTGCTTTCTTCATTGCAGCAATCACACTGTGTCATTCTGTTCTTAAAAATCAAACCAGACAGGTTAGGCTGATGATGCAGGCATTCTAGAGGGCTGAGGCAGAAGGATTGCAAGTTCAAGCCTGGGTAAATCAAAATGAAAATAAAAAATGATTGGGAACAGAGCTCAGAGCAGAGGCCCTGAGTTCAGTCCCCAGTACCTGACACAAATACACAGACAGACAGAAAGACAAAGACAACATCCCTTCTCTCAGGTCTTCTCCACCAGGTTTGCAGCTCGCCCAGGGAAAAGTCTGTGTGCCCAGCATACAGTAGGTGCTCAGTGAGTTGCCACAGGTGCTAGGGGTTTCTCCTCCATGTTCCAAACTGATGGTGGCATGTCACAGGAGACAGGACTCCTTTAAGTCATGGAACTGGGTCCTCGACACCCTTATTTGCATGAGAGAGCGACAGGGATTCCCCAGAGCCATCAACACTCTTAAAGTAATAGCAGTGATGATAATAATGATGTTCCAGCTCTTCAAGAGAGAGCTTAAGCCCCCTGAAAGTTATGCAGTGGCCAATCCAGACAAAGGATCTTTGATCTGTCCTTCTCAGTGGGCTAACCTGCTCCTCTGCTACTGGATCTTGAATGGCCAATTTTCTTAGGACAGAGATTGGGCTGGGCCCCAGGGCTGCCACATTCCTGATCCAAAGCATGCTTGGCCAATGTCAGAGGAAGAGGTAAGGACACAAGGACAGGGGGTGTCACTCTCCCACAAATATAACTGCCTGGTGTCATGCTCCTTACTCAAGGCTAACAGAGGAGGAAATAGAATCTCAGAGATGTTGAGTGACGTAGCCAGAAGAGATACACTGAAGGATATGAAGAAAGCTTGCCCAATTCTGAAGCCTGTTAACTTCTGGAAACATAAACTACACCTGAGCCCTGCCTGCAGGAAGTCGAAATTGGTCCATCTGGAATCAGCTGGGGCATCACATCCTGGTGTCTCCTTCCTCAGAGCAGATGGAGGAGATGAATGAAGTTGGCTGGAGGGGACAACATGGTCAACATTGGCCCCATGAAACTTGGAAGGAAGAAGAGAAAATCATTCTACCCACCATGGCATGACTTGGAACTTATCCCACAGACTACACTCCAGGGCCAGGTCATATGTGTGGGACAGTCACCAAGCACCCTGGGTTAGAGCAAACACTGGTCAGAACCTAAGTGTCCAGGGAAAGGGGAAGGACCAAACTGCACACATGAGACCATGAGACCATGGTGGTAGGAGATAGCAGTTAAGCACCTGCTCCCTGAAGTACAAGTTCAGTTCCCAACTCCCCCACTTCCTTCTACATCCATGCAATGTCATCTCTTCTGTGAAGTGCTGAAAACGAGAGGCAGGACGTCCTGATTAGGACACTGCCTCTGGAAGGATGTTTTGGGGTTTGAACTGTAGCTTCCCTCAAATTCCCATCTCCGCTGAGTGTCAAATGAGACCTTCTTTGGAAATGAGATCTTTGCAATTGTGGGTAAAGAGTCGTGAGATGAGATCACTCTGAAGTTCGGGGGCCCTGTGTCCACTGATGAGGGCTTTGATAAAAAAAAAAGAGGTGGGAGGGATTTAGACTCCAAGAGACTTGAAGAAAACAAGGTGATGTGAACATCGCGGCAGATCTGGGAGCCGCGAATCTACACTCCAAGGGCCGCCAGAGACCTACAAGCTGGACAGAGACACGAATGGCATCTGTCTTGAAGCTTTCGTAAGGAATCCCTTTCTGAGCTTCTGACTTTGAGCCTTCAGAAGTATAAAAGTGTGTGTTGCTGTGGGCCACCCAGCCTGTGGCCCTTGCCTGTGGCAGCCACAGAAACTGAGCCCTCTAGATTCTGCAGAACGCACAGCATCCTATGGGGGCAGGGTGCCACAATGCCTGTAGGTTTCTAGGTTCTCGTAGTCCCCCAGCTTGGAATATTTTGAGATCATAAAACTATGTTAATTTTAGAATCGAACATAAAATTTGAACAAGAACTCAGAGTCTCCTGCAGTAGGATGAAAGACAGAGATAGAGAGATAAAGCTCATGGTCAGAGTGATCTTAGCCCAGCGGTCAGCTCTGTGCCCCATACAGTTGTTCCCTGGCCTTGCGCCTTCCTGGAAACCCCAGCCTCAGGAGGCTGCTCTGGCCCAACCCTCCCCTCTGTCACTCAGCCTGGAACACTCATGGGGAGCACTAAGTCCTTGCCAAAAATAATGCTTCTGGGAAAGCAGCAGGCTACCATTTTATCTCTAGACTCCCAAGTCCCATTTGCAGACAAAGAAATTGAACGAAAATTGTGTTTGCTGGTCACTCCCACATGAATGTAAGCGGTTCTACTGCCAGCTGCGAATCCACCCCAGCTGGACCCAATGCAGCTTGGCATTATTAGTAAAAATGAGTCACATGCTCTTCAACAACTCAGTATGAATCCTTTAACTGCCTTTCCATTCTTGGGTCTTCACTTGGCTTCCTGTTTCAATCACTGATATGAAATTTGTGAGTGTTCTCTCATTTATTTATTTGGTTCTCTTTGTGTTGATTTTGTTGTTGTTGTTGTCTTGTGATACTGGGCATCAAACTCCAGGTCTTGCACATGCTAGGCAACTGCTCTTCCACTGAGTTATACCCCACTCCTGGTCCTTTTTGTCTCTTTCATTTTGAGACAGTAAGTTGCCCAAGCTGGCCTTGAAGTTGGAGGCCTCCTGTCTCAGCCTCCTGAGCAGTTGAGATTGTAGGGGTGCCTCACCACAACTGGCTCTATAAGTGTTCTTATTGGCTTAAAGGCTGGCCAACCAACTAAGAGAGCCATGGACGTGGCCAGCATTTGGTGGTCTTTAGTTGATAATCAAAATAAAGACCACGTAGGACTAGGGGCACAGCTCAGGAGCATGGCACTTGCCCAGCACATGTGTGGCCATGGGATCTGTTGCCAACACCACAGGACAAAATTGAAAGAAAAACAAACACTGCTACTTGGACCCGCAAACTTGTTCTCAGCAGTGATGTTCTCCCCAGACTCAGGGATCAGAAGGCCAGCTGCAACAGTGGCAGGGTACGTCAAAGGGGACACCGAGCCAGCACGGCTGCCCTCCCTGATTTGGTTAACAGCCTTAACCACGGGCAGTGTCATGACTTACCTACGTTCATGAAAGGCTTCCCTTCCGCTTGCCAGGGTGGATATTTCATTGTATCTAATGACTTTTTAAAAATCTTCGAAGTGATCACAGTTTTAGAAGAAACCTTCTTTGCTTCCCATTCCAAATCACTGACCTTTTCATCTTCCATGCCCCCCCCCCTCCCCCGGACTCGTGGTGTTAGAATCACTTGTGTTTCTTTTATACTTGTATGTGCAGGCTGACACCTAGATGTTGAGTTCCACCTCTGGAAAGGCCTCTGTAGTTCTCCTGGATTCTGTATTCTCTTGTTTTATTGAATCAGATTATTCCTCTATAGTCCAGGCTCATCCTGAGCTCACTATGTAGCCCAGGTTGGCTTTGAACTCCATGCAGTCCTCCAGCCTCAGCTTCCTGAGTGCTGGGATTACATGCCAGGCTTAGGTGGTGCTGGGGAATTGAACCTATGACATTGAGCTTGCTGGACTCTAAAGACCTATTTCTTTGCTTCTGTAGAAGGATGACAAACATGACCTCAAACACCCCAGGCCCACAAATGTGTTCACCTTCTTTTCCTGTTGCCTGTATGTGTGCCTTAGCCCCTCTGTCCAGGAAATTTCCATTCACCTTCTGAACTTTTTGATGAGCTTCAGTGACTTTCCTACCCGACTCCCTAGCTGGGGATGGGGACACGCTGGATCATGGTCACAGCTATTCCGTTATGAGGTCCATTTCAGAATGGAGATCCAGAGAGGTTAAGTTACTTGGCCACAACCCACAGCATGAAGGTGGCACAGGTGAGATGGCACTCAACAGAGATGGTCAACTGTTTTCTTTCTCTCTCTTTCTTAACCACATGAGACTCAGTTCAGGGTTATGAGCATCTTAAATGATCTACAAACATTTGCTCAGTATCTAGCACTCCTATTTAGAAAAGGGGATTTAAGAAGGAAGAAAGGACAATAATATTTACCATACATCTGTAGAAACCTTGTGAGTTGTTGACATTTTTCACTGTATCCCTTCAAGAAACCAAAACGGTGTTCTTGTCCCTGTTGAACAAATGCAGGCAGTGAAGCTTAGAGAGGTGGAGCAACTTGCCCAAGGCCACACAGCGGACCATGGATAGGGACTAGGGTCTGCATGCCTGGACACCATTTCTCCCAGTTTTCCTTGTCTCTGCAGGTTGAACTGAAGTCTGGGAAATACAATTTGCCCATGGCCATCTCAGAGTGGGGAGGAGCCAGAGACAGACAGAATCTTTGTTCCATCTGAAAGGCAAATAATGTTGCGTTCCCAAATTTAGGGAACTCATATTTGTTACGGCTGCTTCACAGGAGGTGCAGTGATTAGTCTAGGGGGAGGTGGAAAGGGGTACAGCATGTGTGAACCCCGAATGCCTAAGAGGACATATGATTGCTGTGCTATGGTGGATTCACCCTGGTTTTTGAAAGACCAAGAGGCAGAGAGAGGAAATGAACAGAGAAGCATTACAAATTCATTACGGGAACTAACTGCTTCCATTTGTGCGTGTGGCCAAGGGCTGGGTGGCCAAGCCAAGTGTATAATTCCTTTGTACATAACACTGCCCTTTGGAAGCCAGTCTTGGCCTGGCCACACCTTGAGGCAGCAGAGAGACAAATTGCTGGATTAAAGGACCGTGTTGGGGGAAGGGGTTAGTGTCACGGTGTGGGGTAGGGTACCTTCCTCTAGAATCCCAGAGCTGGCTCATGTTGTGCCATGTGATCCCCTCTGGCTACAAAGGCTGAACCTCAGCAACCTGTATTTTTGGAGTGACCAGTAACAATGACCAGCTGCTGGCTAGCAGAACTTGGACAGGTGAATACCACTCGGAGACCTGTCTGGGCAGAGTGGATATGGGGAAAAGAAACAGTAGGCCAGGCAAGCTGGGAGAGCTACATTAAAAGACTGGGAAATAGAGACCAGATCAAGGCAGCCATTTTAGGCCACTTACAACTGACCTTATGAAGACACTGGCCTCACAGTAGGAGAAAATAGAGCAGAGAGACAGAGGGAAGCAGAGATGGCCTGATCAAGAGGTCAAAGTAAAAGAAGAGATGTTGTTTGGTACCACTTCATTACAAAAAATACAATTCACTGTTTCTGTAGGTTGCCTCAGTGAATCTCTGTTTCAACCAATGGGCTTTTAAGGAAGTGGCAGCCATCTTTTCTTAGCATTATCAAAACCCTACGCCTGAAGGGGGAAGACAAACACTGTAAATGCCCTGAGCAGGTTGGGTTTAGAAGACACAGGAAGTGCTGAAGCCTGGAGAAATGGAGAACATGTGCCCTGGATAAAGAATAAGCCCATTTTACCCTCCGGCCAACATTTGCACTGAAGAATCTCCACATGCTGGGCAACTGGACTTTATGTGAACTAACCTCCTCCTATTTAAATATTGATAACTCATTTCAAAATATAGTGATGGCCAACCAAGCATATTCACACACTGGCTGAACCCAGTGGACTATCCTTTGTAATCGCATAGTGTAGATTGTAGAGTCCTCTCTGCAACTGAGTGACATTCAGCAGAAGGTGAGTATATCTGTGAGCTACTCACAGACATTTAGCTAGTAAAGAAACAAAAGTCCTTGGTTATCAAGCATTTTCTAGCTACAGAGACTTTTAAAGGACGCTATTGTGGTTTTTTTTCCCACTGAATTTTAATTCAGAACTTCACACTTGAGAAATGTTACATATGGTTAATAGAATTCTCATGGAGGGAGAAAAGAGAATCAAACTGAGTGTCTTGCTGATGACTCTGAATAAGGCCCAACCTAGAATACCATATTGCACCTGTGGGTCTATAACGTGGCCTGTCATGAATGGTCTTTTTAAAGAGCTAACCTATTTTGCTTGTTCCTACTCTAGTTTTTTCTAACAATTTTTAAAGCTTTGAGTATGTATCTGAAAGCATCTAAATGAATTTATTTCCAAATGCTTTACAGACTTTTTTCTTATAACTTCCCTTTTCCGGATCTGATTTAATTAGATTTTACTTTATTTCCACGAATCTACTGTCTTTCCCCCTCAGAGAGTAAAAATTTCATATTGTAGTTATTTGCTTCCCAAGATGCCCAGGCATTGAAGTGTGGCCATCAGTCATACACGGAAAGGCATTATTTGAAGAAAAAATAATGTGCCGCCATTAGGGTAAATGCTTATCTGCTATCCTTCCTCCCTAGGGCAGCTCTGGGCTGGGTGTTTGGAGAGTGATTCTGAGATGTGAGTCTTAAAGATGGCTGTTAACAAAACTTACTCATGTCTTTGTGTCCTGCTTCTCTCCCACATGGCGAGGGGATCTTGATGCTCACTCCTGCCCAGATGTTACTGTGGAAGGGAAAGCAGAGACTGGAAGAGAAGGGGCAGTTCCTGCTGTGTGTTCAACACTGAAGTCGTGTTACTCTAGACACTCAGGATATGGGGTCTACAGGGTATTGTATCATCTGCTTCATGCAGAGAGGTAGTTCAGCTCAGTGTGCAGTGGAGAAGCTCTGTGGTGACTTGCATTTCTTCAGGAAGTATTTACAATCCATCCCCTGCGCCTCAGCCTTTGGTGCATCCAGAGGACCCCTGGCTAGACACAGCAGCTGAGGTCTGTGTCTTCGTGAAGTTTACTGTCTGCTGTGGTCAGTGCTATGACAAGGGAGGTCAGGGAAATCTTCCTGCAGGAGGTTTCATCTAACCCGAGTTATGAGAATGGGAGAAGCAATCCAAGAGCTGGGACCACCACACACAGTAGCTCGGCAGCCTGGGAATCTTTGCCAATTTCCCAGCTGTCCATTATTGGGTGACGAAACGTGATCTCCAATGTGTGATGGCTCAAACCATAGTTAGGATGTCACCAGTGCCTATGGGTTAGGAATCTGGGGTGGGTTTGCCTGAGGTCCTCACAGACTGCTACCTGGAGGCATCACTGTCTTGGGGCTTGGACCTCTCCATTGAGAGAATCCTAGAGGACTTTTGGTAATTTAACCTTGGGGTGACATGCTACCATGTGTGCCGATTCTGTCAGCTTGAGGCGAGTCCCTAGATCTGGGTCCCCATCTTGAGGAACGGAGGAAGGACGTGTGTGGAGATGGGGCCGTGGAGTCATTTTAGGGGCTGCCTTCAAGTTCAAGGATAGAGAATTGAGTTTACACGCCCACACTGTGGGAAGAAAAGGGCCATTGCCAGGATTGGAGTTTAATCCAATGGTGACAGAGAAACACTGAAGACATTTAGGGCAAGTGGGAACATGACAGGTTTGCCCTTCAGAATGAACCCTATGATAGTGGCATGGGACATGGATTGAAGGGAAACAGCGGTTGTGACTTGTATTATCTCAGTCATCATGCAGGCAAGGTGGTGGCCTGAAGTGGGAATGAGGAGAGAATGACGGGAAGTAGATGGATTCTGGGGACAGTTAGGAAGTCACATAAACAGGATGTGACAAATAGAAGGGGAAAGGGGCCATGAAAGAGGCGAAGGGATTGAGGGTGGTTCTCACATTCTGAGTTGGCTGGCTGGATACATGGTGGTACTTTCTTGAGGTGAGGACCAGTAGAGAAAGAGTGTATCTGGCCGAAGCATGATGGGATGTGTTGGCCATACTACAGTCACTAACACAAAATACCTGATGCCTTAGAAAGGAGAGATTTATTTGGCTCATGATTTCAGCCCATGGCTTCAGGGAAGAAATAGCATGGGAGAAGGGCCTAGAAAAGGAAATGCATTCAACCCATTGGCAGCCAGGAAGCTGAAAGAGAAGGGAGGAGTTGGGGACAAGAATACACCCGTTCACGCTGTCAGTGGCCCAACTCCTCCAAACAGCCAAACAGCACATCAGCTATGAGCGCATCAATGGCTGAATCCACCAATGAAAAAAGAGTGGAGCACCCCATGATTCAGTCACCTCCCAAAAGCCCCATCTCTAAGCACAAGGCTCTTGGGAGGCATTTTTAGAGCTAAAACATGACATGAGGTTGACCTTGAATCCACTGCATTGGAAGGGCCTGAGGTGCATCCAGAGGAGATGCCCAGTAGGCAGTTGGGTCTTGACCCTCAGGGCAGGAGGGGGATCTGAGTTGGAGAAAGATTTGAGAGTTATTAACCAACGCCATGAAATTATATAAGGTCTCTCAAGAAGAAGGCTGCTTAGGCTCAAGGAGGTGCTCAGAGCAGATGTGGGGCCCTGGGGTGGGAACACATGGGACATGGTGTCTGGGTGCTACATGAATTGGCTTCCCCATCACCTGCTGGAGAACAAAGAGGGCTTGCGGACATTTTCTTGATCTTGTAGTTTCCTGTGACGCTTTGTTTTCTAAATTATACCATCCCTGATTACTTGCAGATGGTGAGGAGGGAGAAAATTCTGCTTTTGTGGTCCCCTTTCATTTCTTTCCTCTGAAACCATGGCCACAAATCAGAGGACTGGAAAGGGCTGGCTTTCTTGGGAGAGGCCCCGTTCACTGCAGGCCCATAGTTTACTCTGGACTCAGCACAAACACAGACATGTTAGGGTTTTCAGGGTTCCTTCCCCTTGAAGCTTGAAATGGTTTGAGAAACCAGTGAATAAAAACTTTCTTTCTCCTTAAACTTGATAAATAATAAAATGTAGTGGAGAGAAAAGCACTAATCCTGGAATCATGCAGTGTGGGTTCAAGTCCCAATATTACTGCTTACCAGCTGAAAATTATTTAATTTTTTTGTTTTCAAATTTCCTCATCTGTACAAAAAAAAAAAAAAAGGAAAGGATAGGGTTCATGATAGAATATCTCAGGATTGTCGTAGGCTTTTTAAAAATAAAATAAAGTATTGAGAGTGGTGCCTGAAACCAAAGTGCTGTATAAAATTTTGAAAATAAAAATAGAGCAAGTGCATGCTTGAAGTGAATGCCCATCCCATAAACCTCCATTTGTGAGAGTCCCTTCTGTACCAGGCTAACCCTAGCCACCATGTTGATGTCATGTGACCTTTCTGGCAACAGCTGATTGGATCCTAGCTGGGCCAATTAGTTTCTTTCTCACAAGGCAGCCCGCCATTAGCCAGTTGTTGGTGGCTGGCCTGAATGGTATGCTAATTTCTTCCATACATGGAAAGAAAGAGAAATTACAACCACGAGGGAAGAAAAGCAAGTAGAATCCAAGTGGTCAGAAAGAACCTTGGGAAAAGGTAATACGGACTCCTGGGGCCTTTCTGGCTCTCCTCAGGGCTGCGCTGTGACTTCTGGCGACTGGTTTCTGTTGGGTGCCTCTCTCTCTCTATCTTAGTTTCCCTTGAGAATTTATGCTAATGGTTTGGAGGCTTTGGCTTCCAGGATAACTCTAAGACACGAAAAGCCTGGCATGCTGGGATCTTTGGGCTTTCTTCCTTCTGGTCATTCTGGTCTCCTGTCTTTCCTCCTACGTGCTAAGTATCCCAGGGGCCACCACCTCTGGATGACACGCGGTCAATAAGTCCTGTGGCTTTCACCAGTGGGAACCAGGAAGGAGGAACGTGCGTGGGACAGTTAGTCCCCTGTCTGTTTTCCTGAAGAGCCTCTCAGGTCCCCAAGCTCCTCCTCAGAGCCGAGACGGTGACAGCTCAGGGGCCTCTGTCCCTGGGTTGCCGTCCCGTGCCTGAGGTCTTCCTCACACCCACCCACACCTTCATGCTTTCAACCGCATCACAACAAGCCCTCTGGATCTGTGGGTTCCGCATCAGCGGACTCAAGCAACCACAGATGGAAAATATTTGGAGGAAAGAAAAACATTTCATCTGTACTGAACATGTACAGACATTTTTTTCCCTTGTCACTCTATCCCAAGCAATAAAGCCAATAGCTATTTGCAGATTGCTGCCAGTGCATTAAGGAGAAGCCATTTAGAGATGGCTTCAAGTACACGGGTCAGAGGCAAGCAGGGGCTTGAGCATCCTCAGACCTTGCGATGTGCATGTGGTCCAGGCACCGAAGCACTGCAGGTCTTGAGAGACTCCAGTCCTCTCAAAAGTCGCCTCTCTCAGATAACTCATCTGAGTGCGTTTTGTGCTTTCCTGTTGGGGATTGGATGGATTCTCCTTTGATCCGCAGCTCAGAGAGGGGCTGGAGGAATAGCTCAGCAGTTAAAGAGCTTGTCTAGCAGATGCTAAGTACCCGAGTTCAACTCCCCAGCACCACAGAAACTGGTGTAGTGGTGCACACAGTAATCCCAGCACTCGGGAGGCTGAGGTAGGAGGATTGCTGTAACTTCAAAGCCAGTCTGGGCTACATAGTGAGCTCAGAACCAGCCTGAACTATAGAGTGAGACTCTGTCTCAAAAAAAAAAAAAAAGAATTAAGCTCAGAATGCTCAAGAATAAGTCTTATCTTGATGCACAGCAAGGCAGGGACCCCAAGAATGACCCATCGAACTGCAATCTTGCCAAGCGATGGTTGTCAATGAAGGGGGCGATCTTTAAAAAAATCATTTGCCAGAGTATCATGAACTCTTTTGCTATTAGATGTAAATGGATCGGAAAATGCAAAAAAAAAAAAAAAAAGTCTATGAAAACTATTATTTTGCGCCTCATCCTTTTTGTGTGGTACTGAGGGTCTGACCTGGGGCCTTCAGACTGAGCTACATCCCAGTCCATATTTATTTATTTATTTATTTATTTATTTATTTATTTATTTATGTTTAGAGACAGGGTCTTACTGTGTTGTTAAGTTCCCCAGCTTGAACTTGTGATTCTCCTGCCCCTTCCTGCCTTGGCCTCCCAGAGTGCTGGGATTACAGACATGCATCACCAAGCCCCGCTTGTGCTTTGAACTGTATAAGGCCCTAGAGACCAGCATATTGAGACTTTCTGGGTTTTATTTCTGTGTTAAAATTCCCCCGCCCCCCGGTAGTTTGAGAAGTGCCTGCCTTTGTCCCATCTGTGATGTCTTTTGCATATCTTTTATAAAGATATCTACTTTTATTTTGAGACAGGATGTCGCCTTATAGTCTGGACTGGTCCTGAACTCCCTATGGAGCCCAGGCTGGCCTTGAACACATGGCAATCCTCCTGCCTCAGCCTCCCAAGAACTAGGATTAGAGACGTGCACCACCACACCCGGCTTATGTGGTGCTGGAGGATCAAACCCAGTTTCTGCATTTGAGTAGGCTTCTGGGGTTCTCTCCTCTGCACGTTCACAGTTGCCCCTCCCATGGCTCTCTCTTCCTGGCGTCCTCGTCTTCATCTTCCCACGCAGGGTGTCCTGCCCCCATTTCCACGTCCAGCTGGGTCTTCTCTTCCTCAGTTTGCACGTATCACTAGCGTCAACACTGTCATTCTTCATAGCACTTTCATGTCCGGTGGCCAGGTCTTCCTGGTGGTGGCTCCGCCACGGGTGGCCCCTTCCAGGTTTGTCTCGGGGATGACGGGGTGACACAGCCCCATGGTTTGCTGCCTGCGGGTGAACCGACCAGCAGATCCCTGGCAGCCCGGCTTCTGGCAGACCCCAGAAGGATGGGACGGTCATCCCTGTCACCATGGGCATCTGCTGCCTGCGCAGCGACCCAACCGGCGGGAAGTCTTGGACCCCACACAATTACACGCAATTAATAAACTGTGGTAAAGTGAAATTAGAAGCGTGTCATTGGGGCTGGTGTTATTTAAGATTCTCAATAAGTAAAATCTGTGCTTATTGGAGTTATGCATGTGGAACTATGCATGCCGGAACTAACCACGGACTTCCTCTGTCTAATTGCCCACTTGCTGATGTCGTTCCAGCGAATTACATTCTCCTTGGAGGCAGAGACATGACTTTCAGGTTGCCTTCCCACGATCCAACCTGGAAGGTGCCACCCGAGTAGGATTTGCTGAGTGAATTAGTGACCTTGGGTCCTTGGCATCATCTCGGAGATCCGGAGAGATGAGGCGAATCCTTGCGCTCTGGGCCTTAGTTGTCCCTTCTGTCTGGTGGGTGACAGATGGGGACACTGTGCTGTGTTTGCCCTTTCCAAATGTTTGGGTCGTGTGCTCTGCTCGGTTTGGGAAACATCGTCAAATCTGTCCGCCTTTTGAAAGCCACAGCATGCGGCATCAGACTCAGAAAGCTCTGGAAAGGCCTAGAAGAGGTGGGCAAGTTTCGTGCTGGGAACATCCTGTCTCCCTGCACGTCGCTTTTCCGGGCAGTGGCGCTGCCGTTCCCGTTTTGGGGGCTCACTCTTGCATGCATCTCAAGTGTAGCTTTTCACAAGTCTGGAAATCCACAGGGAACCCCGGCGGCCTAGCCCGGTCCCTGGACAGATGCTCTCAGGGCAGGCAACGGAGGAGCACCTTGTCTGTGCCCCCATGCAGAAGAGCACGTGCAGACAAGCTGAGCGCAGCCACCGTCCCCAGGGCTCCGCCCCCTGCCAGAGCTCTGCTCCAGCCCGGCGCTCGCACGCCTGGCGCGCACACGCACCCCGCCGCATTCCTCTCTCCTGCTGTTCGCAAGGCTTTCCAATTTAAAGCATGCACTCAGGCCCCTCCCAGGTCCCATCTTGAACCGCACGCAACACCTGCCTTATCTCTGGTGCCACTGGATGGTTTGGGGGGAAAGACACGAAGTTGAAAAAAAAGCCCAGGAAGTCTGACTTCTATGGATGCCCCTGAATGGGTTAAGTGTTTCATATTACACACGCACACGCACACACACACACACACACACACATCAAAGGCCACTTTGCATAAAAGTATGTAATATGGTAAAAATATTTATTTGCACAGGATTAATTTGTCATGATATTTGAAGTAAAACTAATACAGTGAGAAAAATTATTCAAGCATGAAATTCAATTTGTAGAAAATCCCAAAGGTCATCATACATAGAAAAACCTGGAAACACAAATATATGAACTTGTTTTGCATAGCTGTACATACATACATCCATGTATGCATACATATGGAGTTGTTTCTACATTTGTGTTTTTCGGTAAATCTTGAGAAATCATCTCCTCTGTCCATTTGACCTTCAAAGCTACCTTGAAGGTGACTTGAATTGAAACATGGAGGAATTCTCAGGCCACCGCTGAGATCTCCTTCCTGATCCCCAGCCCACGGTGGAGGAGGAGGATGGACAACCATGGGGTTGGGGGTGGAGTGGGAGTTCTCAGCCACAGGGTAGTTACAGATGGAATCCATGGTGAAAGGTTGGGACGGGCTAAAGGCTCCGGATCAGGTGTGAGCAAGGAGCGGGCCAAGGTGATGATACGGGGTGGGGGTTTGGCACACTGAACGTCTTTTTATCTTGTTCTGGGGGAAGGGAACTAGAGGTGTTTGCAACTTGCTTAAGGAATTAATAATCAGTGTATAGGCGTCCTGGCGTCTCCAAGGTCCATATGAGTCCCACGTGGGCACACGGAACATTCCACACGCTGATGTGGAATTTTTCTCCCCGTGTGTGCCTGTGTGTGCACGTCTACAGAGTCACACATTCGCTCCGTGGTTCTTTGATCCTTGAGCTCATATTAGAGCTTTGAGGACGAACATATTGCCAGGGTAAATTCTTCCCAGACTTCTCTGAGCACCATTGTCAGCTGGACCCAACTGGTTCAGACCTCTCAGAGGCACGCAGCTAGAAGTCAAAGTTAGCGTAGGTGTAACGACCCCTGCTGGTACTCACATCCTCCACCATGGTGGCTTTGAAGGCAAAGGGCATGTAGAGGAGGGAGTTCTCCAGCGGAGGTTGGGGCCATGGGCTGGGACAGAAAGAATTTGCATCTGTGACAAGACCAGAGGGGCAGGTAAGAGCCAGAGATCATCAGCTCCATCAATTAGACAAACCACCAGCTTGTTACTGTGCAGCCGGCCTGGAGAATGCAGATTCCCAGGTCCCACTCCTGGTCTCCAGGGCTGGAGAGCCAGACTGGAATCATTTCAGGATGAAATATAGAGTATCCTCCAGCCTGCTAGTTAAAAACTCTTCCCCTTGCATGTTATTCTTTTTATTAGCATGTATTTGCAATGCATGATAATCGCATTCAAGTCGGGGAATTAATTCCTAGATGTAGCACATCTTAATCATTTTTGTTTCCCTGTGCCCTTCTCACCCTGCCAGTGTCCTCCTTCCCCCCATCGCCATAAAGTCTCCCTCTCTTTCACCGATTTGTATTTTGGGTCTCTCAGAGACCCCGCGATATTTGATCTTCTGTGTCTGACATAGTCTGAGACCTGTAATTGACCCTGAATCCCTTAGTCAGAACCAAGGACAACAAGGCCCAGCTCCTACACTTAGGATCCATTTGGATCTGGTTCGTGATCTTTGGAAACTTTGCCTGGGTTGCATTCTCTAGGCTGAGAATTGCAGGGCAGGGCGCAAGAGTCATCTAGCTGTCTGTCTGTCTGTCTTTGTTTTCTCTCCTGTCCTTGTGTCTTTCTGGCTGTGCTGTACGGAGCTACAACCTGATCTTTGAAGCCGGTCGCCGCCCCCACCCCCCTAATGTCCACTGTCAGTTTGCCGCAGAGACCATGCAGGGTGAAGGAGAGCCGGAGTCAAGGTTGACTCTGGCCGGAGGCTGTTGGGAAGATGATCATTTCGAAGGAGCCTTGGATGCTGTGTGACCCAGCCCCGGTGACTCCCAATCCCTGCCTTGGGATTTGGCACGAAAGCCTCGGGTAGTTTCACAATGCTGTGTTGCTGTTCACCTAGCATTTATATTTGGTGACACCCCCTTGGGAAAGGGGAATTGTCTAGACGTGGTATTTCTGGTTCCCTGTCCAGAACTGTGGCTTGATGAACCTCCAGTCCTACCAGAATTTCTAACTCAAGTATCCAGTACTTAGAGGAAAGAGGGAAGGCTAGGGGTGCAGTTTGGTGATTAGAGCCCTTGTGTAGGAATTGAAAAGCCCCAGGTTTGATGCCCCCTCAGCATCACGTAATACCTGGGCATGGTGGCATAATCTTGTAATTTTAGCACTTGGGAGGCAGGAGGATTGCCATGTGTCCAAGGCCAGCCTAGGCTACATGGTGAGCTCAGGACCACCCTGGATGACAAAGTAAGACCTTGTCTCAAAGTAAATAAATAAATAAATTAATAAATAAATAAATTGAGAGAGAGAGAGAGAGAGAGAGAGAGAGAGAGAGAGAGAGAGAAAGAGAGAGAGAGAGAGAATCTACCTGAAAACTTACTATGTGCCCACCTCATGACTATCCTCTTTCTTTGACCTTCATAGTAATCTTGTGGGTTTAACATTTTGGCTTCTTTTTATAGTGATGGGAGCCCAGGTGTGGGTCTTTCTTGTATGTTCTTCCCTGAACGTGTCCCATTCTCTGGAGGTTACCTGAGTCCCTGCAGCCTCCTGTTGGCACCCAGATGAGTGTGAAGAGGGACGAATAAAGGCACAGGATTGTGTGCTAGGGTAAATGTCACTGCAGCCGTTACACCACTTTGGCCAAGAAACCTTCTCACTCCCTCTCACCTCCCCAGTGTCTGCGAGTCGGATTAACCTGACCACAGACTGACTCATGGGCCTCGGCCCTTAAGGGGTTTTGGTAAAGGTGGGACAATGAGAGTCTTTGGTTTTTTTTTTTTTTAATTGGGTGTTGTGCCTCACATCACAATGTCACTGGGTACTGACACAATATCTTCTTGTCATGAATGGGGAAATAGATTTGCTGTGGAGTGGTGTTTGGGTGATGACAGGAGGAGCTTGGGAATGTGGGTTTGGCAGGGATGGGCTGGATCGGGGTGTGGGGAGACAAGGTAACCACAGTGCTCCTCTGAGTGATTCCGAGTTCAAAGGAATGTTACCTGAACATTTCTTTTCTACTTCTTCCTTTTCTAAGTTACTCCCAACATATAAGGGACGCTCGTGAGTCTCTTCTGCCCCGGGTAGCTGGGATGTTTAGATGTTTACTCAGAAGAGAGTTAAGATGTTCAAAAGGTGGTAGAATGTTCTTTTTGGACATGAGGTAAGATACACCTGCCTTCAGAGGCACCATTTTGGAAATCACCTCCAAGATCGTCAGTCCATGGGACCATGGTGGGGAGTGAGCAAGAACCTGGGTTCCAGGACAGTGCTGTTCAATAGAAAACCACACAGTGATGAATCTGTTCTGCATCTGTCCTCTCCAAAATGGTAGCCCCAAGCCCACACATTGCTACCAAAGTGTAGCTGGTGCAATTGGGCACCTGGAGTTTTTCTTTTAAGACCCTTCAAACTAAGGATTCCCACATAACTAGTGGCTACTTTTCAGGCAACACAGCCCTGGAGCTCATCAGTTTCTAGAGTCCTGACTACACCTCTGTTACTGTGTTACCTTACGAAGGTTGCTTCACCTTCCTGAACCACAGTTTCCTCATCAGTCCATGAGACTAAAACTTCCTTCCCAAGGTTGACTTAGAAGTTAACCAAGGCAACATGTAAATGTTATGTATGGCGCCTGTCAGCCAAGAGTCCAAAAATATTAGGGCACAAAATTTAAGGAATAAAGAGACTAGGAGGGTAGAGTTACCAGATACTCTTGGGTGTTTACTCAAAAGTAGCTATCTCCATCCTGCTTTGGACTTCAGAGAGCTGCAGTGGTTTCTAGAATCAACTATGAGGAGGTGAGACCCTCCAAGCTTCAACACCACAAGAAGGTGGGTTCCTGAACCCTGCCTACACTCTACCATCTCCAAGTCTCCCCTGCTCCTTAGATGTCTCCAGAAGAGCATGTCAACTATCCTTCCTGTTATCCACACTCGAAAACAAAGACAGGGATAATGCCATTAGGCCACGCAGAAACACATCTTCCCATCTGTGTGTTTAGTCTCTTTGCCTGAGTGTTGACCTGCATTTTCACATCCTTCATCTTCTCCCAACATGTCCCCTCATCTTCTACCAAATGATGATATCAGAAGTCACCGTGCTTGGATGGCTGCTAACTCCTGGGCTCCTTGAGCTCCAGGCTGTTGGTTTTGATGGCTGGAAGCAAGTGATTTGCCTAAAGGTTGGTAGAGGCAGCTGGAGACTAGACTGCCCAGAGGGGTTGCAGCTTGAGGAGAGAAAGTGGCTTCAAGATGGCTGAAGAGTGTCTGAGTCTGTCCTCACTAGGGCAGGACCTACTCATGATCAAAGACAGCTGATGGGGCAAAGGCAGGACTGGAGAGAGACATGGAGGTGGGAAATGTCTGCCTTGGCTGGGTCTTGGGAGCCAAGGTGATAAGTATGCAGGCGTAGGAGGGATGAGGACAGGACGTGAGAGTTCCTGGAACAGCTGACACCTCGCGAGACATATTTCATTTGTGACTACTTTTAAGGTTTAAAAAGTAAGTTTAGAGTTTTGTTGCTCATTTTGTAGCTCGCAACTACCACACTTCTCTCTTGTGTCCAAAATTTTTAAATAGCCATGGGTGCGCACTCAATTTAGCATGTAAGTCATAGGTCCTCAGACTAGGGGAAGACTGTGAATGGCACCTGCTGCAAGCTTCTCAGTTTATTCAAGACTTACCCAGGTCCAGCCTGGCTCACTTGACAGCTTACTGACAGCCTGTGTTACAGTACAAAATAAACAATCGGGCTGCGGCTTGGGGACAAAGCTCAGTGGAAGAGACTTGGGTTCACTTAATCCCCAGTAATACAAATAAAATAAATAAGAGTTATCAATTTACATAGCAGATATGGAAGCTGAATCCGTGTGTACAGATTTCAGACTCCCTGGCTAATACTTCTTTCTAGCAAAATTTTCTAACCTGCACCAGATTCTTCTCTTGTTCTTTGACTCAAGGAAGCTTTTCTTGACCTCACTCTCGTTTGTCCTGCTTAAGGACCTGCCTCCATGTTCCCACGATCCTCTGCAGTTCACCTCTTACAAAAATGGCCGACATCTAGTCACTCTCCGCTGTACATAGTTATTTCTTTCCCTATCATTTTGGTTGTTCCTTTAGTCTAGGAGCCGCTTTGGTCCACCATCACCAGGGGCACATGTTTAGTAACAAACTCTCTCTTGAGAAGAGGCTGAAAACTAAAGATCTTGATTTATGAGTACTTGCTCACTGCAGTGCTGCGGCTGTTCCTCTCATGAGCCCTCTTGGGCTACCGGTGCGACCACAGCCAGCACAGGATTGGGAAGATGTGTTAGATCATGTTTCTACCAGGCAAATGCAATCACTGAAAATAACCCAAAGAGCATAGGTAATAGGGAAATGCAGAAACTAATCAGGAAGTGGTGAGTTTGGAGTATTAATTACCTTTGACTTTAATATAATTTATTTCAATGGAAGGATATATAATTTGATTTTTACTAATGATCATGTTGAACAACTGGCTTGCAGATTTCCTGAATACAAAACAATTGACTCTTGGGAACTTTTCCAAGTGGGTTCAAGAGAACTCTTAAATGTGTCCAGTCCTAGGTTCTCACAAATCCGCTGTTTCCCTCCTTCCTGCTCTGGCTCCTGTCTCCCCGTATTTCCTTCTCACCCTTCCCCTCAGTTCCTTACAAAAGTCAGATTGGGTGCAAAAATTATGTACATAGGCAAAATTATACATATGCTTAAATTAAGAATATATGCAAATTTTCCCTTATATGTATGTGGACATAGACACAGGAGAGAATCTCCATTTTGTATAGGCAAAACCATTCTGGTTGTTACACTTTTGAAATATGATCACAAATCAGCAAGGAGACAGCTACATTCTGGCCCCCATCCATACTTATTTTTCTGGGTATGCATTTGCAATATGTAATAATGACCTTCAACCTGGGGAGTTGGTGCCGCCCATACCACAGTCTCCCCACCTCCTCTTCTCTACCTTTCCCCTTGGTCTCTGGGAGTACCCTCCTCTATCCAGAGGCTGCCTAGACACCTTCCTGAAGACTTTCTGCCCATACACTGACCCCTCAACTCTTAGAGTAATACCCAAGCTTTGGGAATCTGTGCCTGATTTTGAGTCCTGAGAGCCCTGTAGATCAGTATATCTATTATCTCTTGCCACGTAACAAATCCCCCCCATAACTCATTGGGTTCAAACAATGTGCAGTCATATCTCCTAGATCCTGTGGGTCAGGAACCTCAAGTGTCTGACTCAGGCTCACCAACAAGACTATATTCAAGGTGTCACTCAAGGCCAAGGTCTCATTGAAGGTCACGCTTCCTTCCAGCTCAAGTAATGGAGGGATAATTTAGGTCCTTGTGGTCTGTAGGGTCTCCTTCCTTTCCTGGCTTCTAGCTTGAGGCGGGAGGGGGTCGTGTCATTCTTTAGTGTCTGACCACATGGACATTTACAAACTGTCATCTTGCTGCTGTAGAACCCGAGAAGGGGTGTGCGAACAGGGTCTGCTAGTGGGACAAAGGTCAGACCTACTCTAACCTGAAAGTGAAACGCAAGTCCCTTCAGCAGTACTGCATTCTAGTGGAAGCATTCTCAGCTAGTCATGGTGGTTCAAAGCTGTCATCCTAGCACTCTGAGGATGAAGGTAGAGGATCACAATTTCAAGCCCAGTGTGGGCAACTTAGTGACTTAGTAAGGCCCTGTCTTAAAATGAAATAATTAAAGGGGGTGGGGGGGATGTAGCTCAGTGGGAAGCCCTGTGCTCAGTCCTCAGTATCACAGCAACAGCAAGAACAGTGTTTTACTGAGGGGAAGAGGATTCCGCAAAGCCCAGAACACCAGGAGGTCAGAGAGTCAAGGGCCATCTTGGAAGCCCCTCACCCATGCCCATGTCTTGCCTGCCAGACCCCATGAGAGCAGGCAGACAGTTTTGTTTATGACCATCTCTCTGGCTCTCATAGCTGGCACATAGTAGGTGCTTCACAGTATTGCTTCCTTCCCCTTCCTTCTGTTCTTCCATTTCTTCCTGTCTTCCCCTGCACATTGCATGATTGACCTGTGTTGAGACAAGTACCTTCCCGGGAAGCACTCTCCTGAGTCAACTTTGGGGTTCCCCTGGGCTCTGTGGGGACCTTTCGCTGTTCCTGCTTCTTTGATTAACAGAGTAAAGGAAGAACTGGCTGTGAAAAGGATTTCCCCCTTCCACTGGGTCCTCAGACTGCAATTCCCTAAAATATCCCACAGCACGGAAAACTTCCCGTAACACTTAACTCACTCCCACTGACTATTCTACTCACCTGGTGCCCCGATTCCCAACAGACCTCTCTAACTGGAGTACAATTTTCCTTAAGGAGTTTATTGGGAGAGACTCAGTGCTCACACCCTGAAATCCCAGAACATGGGTCCCTCACCACACCTTCCACTAAATCTCTCTACCTGTGTCTTAAAATAAAACAGCCTTGAATATCTATGAAGCAGTATGAGAGATCAAAACCTAATACTGCAACACAATTTCTCCTGGTACCCTGGGGGAAAATAATTTATTATTATTTTTCTATCTGGCTCATAAAATGGGGAAATGATATAATACTCAGAGCAGAGTGAACTTGTTTCCAAAGTGGCCAATTTTCACAATGTTCAAAGTGGTGCTGGACCCCCTCACATGGGTCCAATGTCCTTTGACACGTAGAAAGCATTCTGGGTAGTGTCCCCACATGTGGGCTGGACTAACCTCTCTGTGGTTCCCTGGAGGGGTCATACGTGTCCGGGTCTCTTCAGAGAATTACCCAGCTACCACCTGGAGTCCCGCCTGAATCATGGACTCCGGTTGGTGGTTTTGTGACCTGCAACTACCCACCCGGGAAATCATCTTGCCTCAACTTAAGGACCAGATTTCATTGAAACTGTTTCACAGTCACAGCATTAAATTTGGTTTTGTTTACTATTTTGAGGCAGTTTCAAGGAGTTTGGGGGGAAGCCAGGTGATAGATATAAAATGTCCAACATGGGGGAGTAGGGAACATGCTAGTTGCCTTCTCCGTGCCTGTTTCAAATGCTCACATAGAACAGTTGTTTTGTTTTTCAAATGACCTCACAAGGGAGGAACTATTGCTGTTCTCACTTTATAGATAAGTAAACTGAGGCTGGAGTGGGAAAGCTGGTCTCTCAGTCTCTGCCCCGGCCCACAATGCAGTGCTGCTTCTCTAGTAGATTCTTAAAGATCAGTTGTGACTTGTTGCCTGGACAGCCTCATGCCACCAGTAAGGATGATTTCTACTCGTTCACTGTGGACCTGTCTCTCTCTCTTTTTTTTTTTTTTTTTGAAATTCTGCCTTATTAATTGGAAGTTGTAATTTGGACAACATGGAACATGAATAAGACAGCAATAGCTTAAAATCATGCAAATTTAAGTTTGCAATAAGCAAAAAAAAAAAAATCAAACAAATCTCTGACTCCAATACACTGAGATACATAATTCAGAAATGTAAGAATTGTAGTATGTATGTACTTTTAGCTATCTTCTTACCTTTTTTTTGTTGTTCATCCATGAATTCCAAATTCTATGACACATGAGATACATGGGGTCTGAGGAATCAATGAGCATCTCTGTGTGCCCCTTTTTCAGAGGTTCACCCTTTTACTAGCTGACCACTGCCCCTCTTTCTACCCTGTCACTCATGTTGGGGCTTTTTTATGTCATTAATTTTGTGAATTTCCTAAGAGGTGCTTGTTTTTAGTCAGTCTTTTATGCTGGGTCAATTTCACTGAGCATTGTTGACTCAAGGTGGCCCCATTTTCGTTCAAAAGCTTCATATCTGTCTTTATTTCTGGCTGTATAGTATTCCGTTGTGTTTAGGTATCACATCTTATTTAACTATTCCCCCATGGAGGGGCCAGTAGCTTGTTTTCAGGATTTGGCTATTATGAATTGTGCTACTATATACATGGAGATGCATGTGGCTTTTTGGTATGTTGAGGGAGCCGTCGTTTCTCTGCTAGATTTCCCACAGATCCATGAGGTACATGATGAGCAGAAGAAAGAAGAAGAAGTTTTTTATGATACATTAAGTTTAAGAGTCTCTCAGAATTTTGGACTAAAATCTCAAGAAAATGTCCAGAAAAGGAACCTGTTTCATCCTATTTTTTAAAAAAAAAAAAATGTTTCTCAGACTTAGCCAAGGGCTGGGTCCTTTTCTGGGGCATCAACTCTCCCATCTTTTCTTCCTGTGGACAAGGGGCCAGTGCCACACATGGTGACCCGAGAATCACAGCCCTCCAGGGAAACTGACAGACTTTCCTATGAAGTCTTGCAGAATTAAGATGAATTGATTTCATCAATGCTGGGACATCCCAAGGCTAAACCGAGGTTTTGCTCTAGCAAGAGCAAAGGTCCTGGGTTTGATTCCCCAGCACTCCATAAGCCAGGCATGGTTGCTGTGAATTTGAGGCTGGCTTGGGCTACACAGTGAATTCAGGACCAATCTGTGCTCTCAAGTGAGACTCTGTCTCAAAAATAAATAAGAAAGAAGAATAAAGAGGTTGCTATGATTTGGACTTTTTTCTTCTGCCATGCCTTTCAGCCGTATCATTTCTGCCTTGGAGATAACCCACACCAGACTGAATTCTCTCAAAACCATGAGCTGAAATAGCCCTCTCCTCCTTCAGCTGTAGATTTGGGGCATTTTATTTCAGCACCAGGAAAGCGGCTAGTGGAACTCTTTAAAGAAATCAGACATCCAGGCATTGGAGATGGTAGTTTATTTGATGGACGATGGCCAAGCATCTTCGCTGCCGTTCTGGGCCCCGGAGTGGGCACATCCGTATGCTTCATTTCTGTTGGCTCAGCTCCCCCCTACGTGCTGGTAGGTGGCGGGTGGGCACAGCCATTTGTTCTTTGGACAGTTGTGGAAGATTCTTGACCTGTACCACGTGCAGCCGGGCAGATGACAAGGGAAACTCTCCCGCGGTCCCCACAGGGCGTCTTGCTGGTGGACAGATGCTATTGTTGACCTCCTCACTCCTTTTCTTTGCTAGCAAAACCCCAGTTTCATTCAGAGTGACAATCCACTGAGCCCCAGAGAATGGTCCCAACCCATTACCATCTGTATCAGCGAACACCTTTCTCTTGTCTAATGCGTGGTCGATTGAGATTCGTGTCCTCATGGCCACGGCCACTCTGCGACCACGAGGAGACATCCAGAGGATGTCAGTGTTGTCCCTCAACTTGCCACAACCCGGGATCTGCCTCTTATAGGATTTTGGGTCATGTGACATGTAAGTTTTTTAATTTCAGTAATCTGTTTGTCGGTCGAGTATTATTTTCCTTTTATTACCCAAACCCCTCAGGGATGTTGAAGATGTTACTCAAATTCCAGTGGCCAGCTACATCATCCCCGTCTCGCCCTCTGGAAGTGACCCTTCCAAGGTAGACCTTCCCCTCGGCCCGGGCACTCATTCTCACACATAAGAACACACATCTGTTGGCCAAAGTCCAGACCCACCACTCAGAAGGTGAGCAGCCCGCAACCTGGGCCATCCTTTGGATGAGAGAGATCTGGTTTCTGTTTGCACCTCCGGGCCTGCAGTAGCCCGGGGGTGTCACCGAGTCAGCCTCCAGCAGCGTTGGGGCCCAGAGAGGTGGGAATGCTGACACCAGATCCCAGAACTGTGGCTGTGGTGGCAGAGGAGGCGGCAGGATGGGCCGGCCAGGAGACATGATGTGTTCTAGCGGCTGGTGGGGCCATGGGCAACGCAGTAGACAAATTCTTCACTAGAAATGGATGTGTGGCCATCTTTCATGCTTAATCTGTGTCTCGCGGTCTCCACAACGCGGTAGCAAGGCTGGCGTCAGGATCACTGTTTTGCAGACGGAGCTCTTAGGGTGTGGAATGCTGAGCAGGGCTCGTGACCCCAAACCTCGCCACACTCCCCTGTTCCCCCAGACCTCCTCCCAGACCTCACGGGCTCTCAGACTTGCTCCCTCCTGCCTGGTCCTTGGAATCAGAAGCCTCTGGCATCAGAACGCCCTCCAAGCATGTTAAGGCATAAGGCCACAGCGGTAATGACAAAAATTAGTCATGCAAGCAGCAACGTGGTTGTTATTTATTGAACATTGCCCATGCAGCATGGAACCTCAATTCTTGTAACAGTCCAAGGAGTTGAAATTAATATTATATCACACGAGGAAATGGGAACGTGGAGAGATTCAGGGACTGAACTCAAGCTCCCAGGATCTGGCAGTGGCAGGGCCCAGGTGCGTCTGAGGTTGGATCTGGAGCTCACCTGCTCCTCTGTCCCTCCCTGTGACGTGTTACCTTTTTTTAAACAAAATCCTAAATGCCCCCTGCTATACGACTTTCTTTGACCTGGCACAGATGCCAGTGGGCGCGTGCTCGTGCAGGGCCTGCCGCTCCCTCTTCCTGGTGCTCTGGGCTTGGTGTGCCTTGGGCATTGGAAACAGCAGTGGAGGAAGCAGAGGTCCCCCGGGGGCTGGGGCAGGGGATGTTATTAACTACAGGCTTTCCTAGGAAGCTCGTGTTAACTATTAGGAGCCAGCAGGTCAACTGCTCGAAGCTGCCACATCTGCTCGGCAGCTCAGCTCCCTGCTCGCAATTTGTGGCTGGGGAAATTCCCCCCCTTCCGTGGAAAATCTAGACGATGGCTCAATAGAGTTTCAAAGGGCAAATGCCGGAACAGCAGCGCACATGGCTGTGACAAGCGAAGCTCTAACCTTCATGAGTCCCCTGCAGGTGCACGGGGCGGTGGTGGTGGGGGGGGGGGGTGTCATTTAGCTGGAGGAAGACATGAAGTCTGAGTGAGGCCTGTAGCCTGCAGGTTCCAGTCCCACACAGGGCAGGGTGAGGACTTCCAGTTACAATCTGGGATCCGAGGCTCAGAAAACTGGTGCAGGAATCCAACTCCTTCATTATAATTCCTGGGGAAAAAAAAAGTAGCTTATAGCTGCGGGCCTCTGGATACCAGCAGAGGTTCCCTTACAAGAAAGCTGTGAAGTTTCGAGGGGGTCCATGTAGCAGAAGAGTTTTCACAGTTTTGGAACATAGCGGGTACCCAATTAATGGTAGTAGTCCTGTGATTGCAAATTTTGGGTGAAGAAGATCATTTTATTGACTCCCTTAAGAAACTTCCATGGCTGCTCCCAGCCCCAGGAGAGTGCTTTGTGCAAATCAAGAGTTTATCCAGGCTCAGTGGTCAGGCCTGTAGTCCCAGCATTCTGGGAAGCTTAGGCAGGAGAGTCACAAGATCAATGGCTTAGTGAGACCTTGTCTCAAAATAAAAATGGGCGGGATGTAGCTGAGTATGAAGGCCCTGGACCCAATCCCCAGTACCAAATAGCAAAGTTTATCATTTGCAGAAGTTTTAATAAACAGATGTGTTTTGATTACCTAAAGAGTGCCTAGCATGGACAGGTACATAAAGGGGGAATTTCATCGAGTTCTATATAGCACAGAAGACTAACTGTGGTTGACCACAATTAATAGTACATTTCAAAATAGTTTGCAGAGGAAATTTTGAACATTCCCAACACAAAGACATGATGAATATTTAAGGAAATAGAAATGCTAAATAAGCTTGTTCTGATTATTACACATTTCATACATATATTAAAATATCACACTGAGCCATGTGCAGTGGTGAAGGCCTGCAATCCCAATGCTCTGGGAGGCTAAGGCAGGAGGATCAAATGTTCAAACCTAATCTGGGCATCTTGGTGACACTTTGTTTTCAAAATTTGAAAAAAAAAAAAATGCCTGGTAAGCCGCAGGAATGGCTCAGCAGTTAAAGCTCTTGCCTAGCAAGTACCCGAGTTTGATTCCCCAGCACCACATAAGCCAAGCGTGGTGGCGCACGCCTGTAATCCCAGCACGTGGGAGGCTGAGGCAGGAGGATTGCTGTGAGTCCAAAGCCAGGCTGGGCTCCATAGTGAGTTTAGGACCAGCCTGGGCTACAGACCGAGACCCTATCCCAAAAATAAATAAATAGCCTGATATCACAAAGAAAGAAAAGAAATACAGAAAGAGAAAAATTAAAAAGGAGGAAAGAAAAAGAAACATCACACTGTACCCATTCAATATGTGCACTTCTTACATGTAAAAACACTTTTTTTATGGTCCTAGAGATTGAAGCTAGCCCGTTTGCACTGAGCTACCCCGCTCCACCTCTTTTTAAAATAAGTTTACTTTGAGACAAGGTCTCACTAAGTCCCATAGCTGCCCAAGCTGGACTCAAACCTCCTGCCACTACCTCACAAAACTTTTTTGAAAGGTTCAAAAGAAAACACCTAATATTGTTTTCTGTTAGGAAAAGTAGAAATCACAGAACATTGTTTAGAATAAAACAAGCAGCCTGTCTCATTCCTGCAGTGGCGACTTGGATATGCTCTGTCCCGGGCTGACCTTCAGCAGAGGGGCTCACAGCCTTTTGCGGGAAGCCTTATCCACCTGCTGTCCCTACAGTAAGGCAGGCCCGCCATCATTAGCTCAAAGCGCCCTCTGATAAGACCTGCTGGAAGGACTATGGCTATGCTCCCAGAAAATATATTTTTGCACACTGAAATCTCAATTTCATATAATTTTCATGGGTCATGAAATATTATTCTTGTTTTGATTTTTCCACCTTCCAATCATTTAAAAATGTGGAAAAGCATTCTTAGTTAAAAGCTGTTTGAAAAGAGATAGTGAGCCGGCTGATGGCTGCCGCCTGGGGTTTCCCCACTCTATGAACATGTGCCTACATATTGGTATGCATGGGCATCTGCTTTGCAAATTTGGATGCTGATTACATGTACACTTCTGACCCCTGCCTGAGACACAAATGCACGAAAGAATTTTCCCATGTGCCTGGAATCTGTGAAACCTTATTTTGAATGGTCGTTCTGTGTTTCAGAATAGAAGTATGGGGCCTTCTTTTTCTAACAGTGTTGTTACTGTTTTCATTTCTTTGGTTATTAGGAACAAGGCTGAGATCAAATTTAGTCTGTATCTTCTAAATTTAAAAAAAGTCAGTCACAAATTCCAGAAAGCTCTATAGTATCACCTTCATCCAATTCCAGAATAATTCTTGTTCGTAGACCATGTGTGGAAGTGCTACTCAAGCTGTGTCAGTCTCTGTTGGGGATTCAGTAGATTTCTAAGTAACTCTAGGGTGGATAGTTGGAGATTTGGCTGTGAACTCGGACGCCCTCCACCACACACCTGGGTGCTTTGAGTGTCATCTCCCTGTCCTCCAACCTGGCTTCCATAAGCCGAGCAAGCAGGTACTGTGGTCACTTTCTTGTCCTTGAAACACAATAGTTGACACTCACAGCTTAGAGGAAAGGTGTTTTTTAGCCCATGTGTTCAGAAGTCTCAGTCCATGCATGACCAGCAGGGTCCAGCATGGAAGAGAGCTCCTACCGCATGGCGTCCCGGGAACAGGGGGGAAGGGAGGAGCCAGCAGACACACCCTTCCAGGCCACACCCCTGGGGCCTCAACCCTCCAGTCACTCTCCACCTTTACACAACACAGGAAGCCGTCTACAGACAAGTCCAGGGCCTTCATGTTCCCATGACCTACCAAACACAGAACACTGTGGAGGGACACTTGTAGACTTAAATCATAACATCACCCAATGCTGTTATGGTAAACTGAGGCCCGTGGAGGTAAAGACCTTTGCCCGAGATCACCGAATTTGCCAGCATTGATATTAGAGTGAGAACTCAAGAGCCTCTGGTGGTTTACTAGGGTATGGTGGCCAAAAAGTCTTCAGCAGAGAAATTTTACTATTAGCATAAGATGAGAGGAAGGGACAATGCCATTTCCACACACATGCACACACACGCACACACGCACACACACACAGAGAAAGAGAGAGAGAGAGAGAGAGAGAGAGAGAGAGAGAGAGAGAGCGCAAAAGAGAAAAGAAACCATCCACACTGGCCCATGCAGTCTGCCGATTTCCCATTGGGATTTAGTTTAATTCAGCCTTTCGGCTGGCTCACCATGTTCACCAATTTCCTCCTTTCCCAGAACAAATCGAGGTGTCCCCTGAACCTGTGTGGATCCCTGCTTCCTCGGCTTCCCAGCTAATGGCTTCCATATGTGTGCGCCAGCTCCCTGCTCCCCGAGTTAGCCGATGCCTGGGAATGTTGTCCAGGGTTTAAACCTCAGCATTATGAAAAGTCTCTCCCTTTTTCTTCTGCTCTTTCCTAAACGGGGGACATTTCTTGGGAATCTCATTCCCTCTGTGCATGGGTCCACTTCTTTTTTTACACACAGGAGGGCAACAACTCCTTTGTGGACCTTTTCTACCTCAGGGAAAGACCCACTCAGCACCATGGGATTCCCCTCACTGCCGTAAACCAGGGGCCAACACTCCTTGAGTTCCAAGGAGTGAAGAAGCATTTGATCTCTGCTCTAATGTGGTTGCTGATTGGGAAACTGAGGCTCAGAGAAGCCACATAGCCTGGCCAACATCGCCTGGCTTAAGCACCTGAACCTTCTGAATAAATATCCATTGAGAAGAAAATTAAAGACTCATTCTCAAATGCCTGGAGTCTAGTTACTCTTTCATTGCTGTGACTCAATTCCCAACATCCACAAATTTAGGGGAGGAAAGGTTTATATTAGCTCACAATTTCAGAAGGTCACAGTCCACTCAGGGGCAGCCAGCAACAGTGGAAGTACATGGCAGAGGCAGAGGTGGAGGCAGCTCCTCACGGCATCACACACAGGAAGCCAAGTCCCATCAAGTCCAGTCTCTCCCCGGAGGAAGAAGCTGTGACAATCTTCCTTCTTCCTTTTATGCAGTTGGAGCTCCCAGTTGGGCCACCCACGTCCGGGTGGGTGCTGTTCCCTCATTCACAGGCCCACAAATCACCCTCACCCCAATCCAGGCTGGTTCCTAATTGCCTCACATTGACAGAATCTCTCCGACGGTCACACCTGGAGTTAACAGTAGCTGCTTTAGGGCTGAACTTGATAATTTATTTCCTTAGTTGCTATTCTTGAACTTAGTGTTTCCTGTTATGAGTAGCTTATAGAAGTGGTGAGGAATTATCTATCTATCTGTCTGTCTGTCTATCTTCTATGTATTATCTAAATGATAACATTAGTCATATGTTATGATTATCAATTATAATTTATCAAAGTTTATTAGCATCTCAAACATGTTTTTAAAAACACAATAAAGCATGAGCTAGAAACCCATGAGCATAACTTTTGACACGTGAAGTTATTACAGGCTTGGGCAATCGCAAACTCAGTCTTTGCGCCATTCAGAGTTCCTTTCCTGGCACGCGGCGTCCTGTTCCAGTGCAGCGGGGCTTCAGAGGCTCCTGAGCCCTCCCTGCACGTGGTTCCCTCTGTCTATTACCCTGCAGATATTTTCTGTCACCTAGAAGATGTTGATCACTGGGCAAGATGAGATAGGAGCTGAACCTTGGCTGACACAGCTGGCTGGGTCTTGATTTGGAGGGGTCTCTCCTCTCCCCCAAGAACCGTTGGCTCCTGTGGGGGTTCAGAAAACATAATTCACTTAGCTGGGCATGTAGGTCCACCCCAAAACTGATGGCTGTGGGATGCGGTATTTAAGCCAGTGACAACATCTGTAATTCTTTGTCCTTCTTTGGCCTTCCCCCAGTTGTCCCCAAAGCACCCTTGGGTGCACCTGGGGCTTGACAGTGACTTCCTTTCCATTCCCTCCCAGTTCTCCATGTGTCCCCACGGGCCACTTGCTGTGTGGTGAGCACTGGGAGAAGCTCTGTGTGCAGGCCCAGGCTGCTGTCACTGAGGCCGGCAGAATCACCCTCTCTGCCCTGTGATGCTGAGGCTGGGATTCTGCCAACCTTATCTCTGCTGTGCCCCAAGCTCCATCTCAGGCTCCGCCCTGGAAGAGCAGTGGAGGGATTCTGGATGGCAGGAGGGGCCAAGGAACCACCCCTTCGGTCCCCATATTGTTCCTGCGAGTGCCACCCATCAGCACATCTGCCTCCTGCAGTGGCGGTGCCTGCTGTGTGCATGGATGAATCCTGTCTGCATTTTCTCCAAGGATTACATGGCCAGCTTCACCATGGGCACCAGACAACTGTGACCTTTTCTGAGATATCAGGTACCTAGTGCCCTGGAGACTCTTGTGTGACCCCAGCTTATTCAGCTGGGCTTCTGTTCCATGGGGGTCGCTCTCCAAGTTTGCAAATTTGGAGAGATGTTAATATCTTCCCTTGAGATTTTGTTCCTCAAGGTAGCAGAGGTGTCCTGCAGTCACAACCTCCTGTGTAGCTCTGATTTCCTGGTCAGTTGTTCTTCATATGAAATTCTCCCTGTTGGATTAGCTGGTGTGATTTTGTCTTCAGACTGAAGGCACTGGGCACCATTAAACCTGTTAGGCACCATAATTAGTGACTGGCCCCTGTGGAAGGAAGCCTGGGAAGCCGTGGGCAGGAGGATTGACACCCCTAATGGAGTAAAGTAAGTGGTGACTAGCACAGGAAGGCAGGGAACAGCGTTCCAAGCCAAAGAAAAGCATGAGCAGGGTAACAAGGGTGAGACACGTTGGCTTTGCTGGTCAGTGGCTGGGGCCATCGGGCACAGAGTGGTGATCTTGGGGCAGAAAGAGGGGAGCAGTTAGAAGGCACGGGCCAGAGCATGGGGTGCTGAGTGATCTCGGCTAACGCTGGCCTTTGGAGAAAGCAGAGTGAGTGGGCACTGAGGTCTTGGGCATGTGCTGCCCCGGGCTAAGATGGTGTGGCCTGTTGTGCAGACCCTTGCCCAGCACTATGGCCCAACAGAAACACAGTGCCAGTCACACCAAGGATTTATATTTTTTTTGCTTAGCCCTATTTTTAAAAGGAAGAAAAGGAATGAATTTATTTTAATGCTATATTTTATGGAAACTAAGAGGACTGATTTCTCATTTTAATTTGTGATCAAGAGGAAAAGCATGGGTGACACATGTTACAATCTCTTCCTCGTGCTACATGCTGAAACACCAGTGTGTGTATTACACTCACGTCCATCTCTGAAGACTCGGCACAAGCCAGGTGCTTGATAACCGCGTGTGTCTGGGAGTGGCCACCTTGGACAGCAACGCCACAAGCCAAATGGCTGGGTTTAGGTTTCCCCCTCTGTGGTTGGATTGGCCGGTTTTCCATTGCTATAGCAATGTATCTGAGGCTGGGATGTGTAGAAAAGAGAGGTTAATGTAGCTCACATTTCTGCCCACGCTGGCTCTAGCAAGGACTGTCATGACTGTGTGACGTCACAGTGAGGAACAACAAGGGCAGACAGGATGAAACAGGAAGTCAGAGCAGGGGAACAGCCAATGACCACATCCCATCCCACTTGGCTCCGCCTCTTAAAGGTCCCACCAGCTCTTCACAACATCATGCCAAGGACTGAGTCCCAGCATGCAGACCCTCGGGGGACACGCCACACAAGCCATACCCAAGCTGTAATAGTCATTCATTAACCAACCTTGTGGAGTTCCTGAATCTGTTTCTTCATCAATAATATAGAAATAATAATAGGGCCCCTTACTAGAACTATTCAGAGCACAAGAAGCTGATGTATTTCACAAGCTCACAACACACAGTAGCAATTAGCACCGTAATGAATGCTTGAGAACAGCCACCACCCGGGAAGGGTAGAGTCCTGGCAGGGGACAGGAGTGGCTGTAGGCCAACCAGTTGGGCTTGCGTGTGGCCCACACCTTCTCAGCAGATGGGATCTGAAGACTCTCCAGGATCTGCCCCCAAACAGGCTTGGGTCCCTCTCTGCACAGGCCTTTGCCCTGAAGTCCCCAGGATCTTTTGGGGTCTGAAGACAATGTTAGAGTCAGGATTCGGACATTTTTTAAATCCTGAACCTGGAACTTAGGGGAAGTATCTTGGGTTCACGTAAAGGGAGTGGAGAAGCTGGCCTAGTGAGTGCATGTCTGTCATCCTAGCACTCTGGGAGACCGAGGGAGGAGGAGATGGAGTTTGAGCTCAGCCTGGGCTGCTCTGTAACTTAGCGGACCCTGTCTCCAAATCAAAGCTTAACAGTGAGGCAGGGAGGTAGCTCAGTGCAAAGGCCCTGGGTTTAAAATAAAGAAAGGAAAGGAATGGAGGGTTGTGTTCATCCTCCCAAGTGAAAACTCATGGTTAAGTTTTAGGAATGCCCCGGCTTTGTACAATCCCAGCCCCTGTCTCCCCTGAATTAGTGTCAAGGGTCAGACTCTGTCATTAGATTTGAAAGCACAGAAAGAACTAGGACTTCTCCCCTGTGCATGCGCGTGCACACACACACACACACACACACACACACACACACACGCACACACACACCCTGGGTCCTTAAGCTCCAGGTCTGAACGAAAACCCAGAATGCACTGGGCTTCAGAGGGCACGTGAACTCCCATCTGTGCCACCCCTCCCACAGTGGAGGTGATAATTACCCAAGGCTTAGCACCTCTCCAGTATCTTTCTATACTGGGCCTGGGAGGCAGGAGGGAAGGAGGTGAACTCTGCCCAGGGAGAAGTCCGGGTGAGGCGGGGCATGGGAGGGGGCTGGCTGGAAGAAGGCAGACAAGCCGCCATCTCCTGGGACAGTGGTGGGAACAAACCTTGTCCCCATCTCTGAGTCCCCAGCTCAGGTTTCAGCTTGGGCGGGGCTTTCCACAAACTGCAGAAGCAGAATTTTTCTAATTAGCTGCTCACAGTACACATTCCTGTGGGTGTTTCCCTCTGCTCTTAGGATGGAGTTGGGACTTCTCACTAGCATGAGCAATGCCCTAGGGGTCAGTTTTGGCCGCCCTTTTGGAGATTAAATAGAGTCTTGTTTGCTCTGGACAACTGCTATAAACCTATAAACAGTTTCTTTCTAATACATGGGCCTCAGGGCCTTTGCACATGCTGTTCTCTGGAGCTTGATTCTGCTTTCCCTTCTCTGTGACTATTACCTCTCCACATCATCTTAAATCTCAGTCTTGAATGTCACTTCTTCAGTAGTGAAAACGGCTTGAATATTTGCCAAAATGAACTAGTGAAATACAGAAAGTGCCCAAAGTCTGTTGACTTTCCTTACAGGTGACAACTTTGAGTACATCCTGTACGTGAAATTTAGGGCTCACATTATTTGTCTTATACTATTAGCTCCACTTTCCATATTCTGACAAATGAATCCTGAGAAAACAAAGTTTTTATATTTTATATATAATTATTTTTATATGTCTGATGATCTCCAGGACGCCTTAGAATGTGTAGCATCAGCAGACAACAGTACGAGGTATGATTTAATAAAAGAAAGAAGACGTCCTTTTCTTACAATTAAAGAATGGTCTCCAAGCCAAAAAAAAGTATGTTTTTTTTAAAAAAAAGGAAAAGAAAGGCATAGAATACTGTATGCAGAGGCTGTCATTAACAAAAGCTTAGTGTCTGTGTGTGTGTGTTGTAGCGTATCTTTAGAATATTTTATCAGTCACCTGCAGAAAAAGGGAGTGGGGACAGGATAGCCCTGCGCATGTTGTGTGCATCCAGTTTATCATGTGATGAAGCTGGTCCTATGTCCCGCGTTATTCCATAGTTACGTACAATTGTGGTTTTGGTGCAAAGCCTAAGACTGGATAGGTAGGCAGCGAGATCACCTGGGTGTGCCGTGACTTCTCTATCTTTCCAAACTCTGACTTTTCCCCCCCAGTAAGTATACTTTATACCAGAGTTCAGCCTAGAGACAGGTTGGGGACCCACACCCCAAGTCCCCATCCTTCCCTTCCAGTCTCACCAGCCGCCCTCTAGGAGGTGTGACTCCAGATAAGTGACCCAACCTCTCGCATCTCTGTTCTTTCATCAGTGAAAATGGGTGCGGTGGTCACCGGAAGTGGTGTGCAAGAATCAAACCAGGCATGCGTGCTCGTGCCGCGCATGCGCAGAAGCGTGCGAACGCTGTGGTCACTTCCGTTCTTCTGTCATTTTTTCAAAGCTACGGAAGGGGGCGACGTGCTGTCTACTTAAAAATACATAAAATAACTATATTTAAAAATATATACATATATCTGAAAATAGCTAAGAGAAGAGTATTATATGTATATACAAAATGCATGGAGATTAAAGATATTTATTATAAGAGAAGACACGTGGCTGTTGGTCCCCCTCAAAATACCCTGTGCTGCAAACTCCCCAGCCACTTTGTCTTCTGGAAGCATCTGGGTGGAGTATGGTGAAAACCATGATGAGTGCCACCATGGAGCCCTGTCCAGGCCTGTGACAGTGTGTCCCCGTCCTCCTTACCCACCTGATCAGCACCGTGTGGCTTCTGGCTCTTCCCCAAAGTCAAAATGACCACGAAAGGTCAGCGTGTTGAATCGATTTGAGACATCGAGGCAGCAAGACTGCACGACCACAGACTCTTGGGAAAGAGGACTGCGGGAAAGCCCACACAAGCATGTCTGAAGCCGGCCGGAGGATTTTGAGGAGGCCGACAGTGTGTCTTAACTGTAATACATTTTAAAAATCAAACGTTCACTGTATTGTTAACCACACCTTCTTATGACATTGCAGTGACCTGTGCGCTCCTCCCCTAGCTGGTACCTCCCTGGAGGGGGATGTCTCCCCAAAGCATGTGACACCTGCCACCCTGCAGCCGGGCCAGCAGCCCCTCGTATTGGGCACGTGTCCACCCGTCACTGGCCTCCCCGGACACCTCGGAGCTGTGGGGTGTCAGGTGCTGAGAGCAAGTAGTGGAGTTCGCCGGCACGGCTGATGCCCCTTGATGGGTCTCTGCACGCCTGGAGAGGCCAGGCATGAGGGGTTGGCACTGCCATCCCCTCTTGAGTCCTTGGCCCTTCCCCAGGGAAGGCACACACTGACTCGCCATGACAACTGGCTGAGCAGCTTTGATTAATTAAATATTTCACTCGAATTTGCAAAACATCATCTCCAGCAAGTCCCCATGACGCCTAGGATGCTGAAGTAATTACTTGAGCAGGTCTCTGTCTGGTGTGTTACCACGTGCCTGACACATGACGCAGACAAATGCTGGCGTTAGAAGGGAGGGGCGAGCCTTCGGCCAGCCTGCCATTTTGCCTGACATGGAAGGTGGAAGATTTCCTTCTTCCCCAGAGCACACCAGTATCTCCCTGTTTAACAGCCCTACTGTGTGCTCAGTGCATGGCAAGTTTCCCTGCTTCGTTTAGCCATACAAGAGGAGACATTAGGATATGTTTAATTGTGAGAACTAAAAAACTCAACTCCTGTTGGCTGGTGACACAAAGACATCATTGAATATTTGAGAATTGCCAATTATTATTAACCAATGGGATTGAGAAGTCCTAAGGTAAGCAGCTTCAGGAAGGGCTGGATCCAGGAGCCTGCTGCTGCCTGCAGGGCCTGCCTGCTCCTGCCAGCTCGCTGGACTGGCTGCGTGTTCTCAAAGCATCCCCTCAAGGTCACAGAGGATCTGCAAGGTCTCTGGTCTTTGTTTCCTCTCTGCTTTGAACTCCAGACAAGTATTAGCAAAAGTTTCATGAATTTCATGGTTGCTCAGAGAGTCATCTCCAAGCCACTCCCTGTGGCCATAAGGAGGGTACATTGTGCCACTGCCAGGGCACGGAGAAGGGTCCCCAGGCCTTGTGGAGGAGCAACAGGAAGGGACTTCTCCCCAGGAAATTCAGAGCACTGATTTCCAGAAGGTTCCACAGACACTGAAAAACAGACATCAGCATTACAGAATTATCACCCAAATTCCCATTGCACAGGAGAGAAAAATGAAGGTGTAGGGAAGGTTACTTCACCTGTTTAGAGTTGGGTTGTGGGTGTATGGTTGGAATTCAGGCTACTCTATCCCGATCCCAAGCCGTAGCCATCGCATGGTCTCTCCGTGCCCATCCTGGTGACCCACCCTGTGCCACCTGCTCCCCAGCCCCTGCTGCTTCACATGGGGTCCGCAGATCCTGGTCCTTATCCTTTGTATAGAGTTGGTCATGATTTTACAATGGAGAGCAGCTGGGGAGAAGTCACCTCACCAGCTCCCTTCCTAGGGAAAGGGGCAAACAGCCGTTTATTTCATTTATTTATTTATTTATTTATTTATTTATTTATTTATTTAGTGGAACAGGGAGATTAAACCCAAGTCCTTCACGTTGAGCTACATCATCGGCCCTTTCTTTGAATGTTTAAGACGTCTCAGTAAGTTGCCTAGGCTGGGCTCAGTCTTGTAAAACCTCCTGCCTCAGCCTCCAGAGTACCTACGATTACAGGCATCCAGAATGAATTTTAAGAGGCTTTAATTCATTTTATTGATGCATTGAAACATGATAAAAGCATAATGGTGATATTACTACTACTACTACTACTACTACTATTACAACTTTCACTAACCAGGACTTACATTGTGCCAGGCACTGTAGTAAGTATGACCCCATGGAGTCCTCCAAATATTTCCCTAATTAGCCCTTACCCTGTGCCTGTCTTATAGTTAAAGCAAGAAAGGTACAGAGAGGTTCCCTATCCTGCTGGAGGTCACACAGCAAGGGAAGGGGACCTGGACCTGGGATTAGAACCCCGTCAGTTGGACTCCAGGCTTCAACCTCATATCTCTGCTTACCACATGAAGCTTCTGCTATCTCAGGATCACTGGGCATCCTCTTAGGCCATGGTGGGCACCTGCCTGGAAAGGCAGGTCACACACACACACACACACACACACACACACACACACACACACACACAGAGAGAGAGAGAGAGAGAGAGAGAGAGAGAGAGAGAGAGAGAGAGAAACTTCTGAAGAAATTCAGAGTAGTACGTTTCTTAAGGGAAATAGATATTGAAAGACTGATATTTACCATCACAGAATGATTACCCAAATTCCCATTCTGTGGGAGAAAACCACCCAAATACGGATTAGGGGGCTCTGGGTGTTCAGAGTTACATCATAGGTTTGTGTTTCACCCCTGAGCTGCCCTACTCTCCAGCCAATCCTTAGCTGAAACTTGGCCCTCCGAGTACCTACCCTTTGTGCCCTCCCCTGTGCCCATGCACACAGTCACACCTGCGCGCGTGCACACACACAGTCCCTGGCTTTATTTTATTTTATTTTATTGGTTCTGGGATCACACCCAGGGTCTTGGAGCTACGCTCCTCAGTCCCTGGCTCGCTCGCTCTCTCTCTCTCTCTCTCTCTCTCTCTCTCTCTCTCTCTCTCTCTCTCTGTGTGTGTGTGTGTGTGTGTGTGTGTGTGTGTGTGTGTGAGTGTGTGTGAGTGTGTTTTGGGGCAAGGTTTTGCTAGCTTGCCAGGCTAGGCTACCTTGTGATCCTCCTGCCTCAGCCTCCTAGAGCCTGCACCCCCACCACTCTCGCCCCTAGCATCCTGCTCATTCCCTTAACCCCAGGTGTCCTGGGGTCCCCACTGTGCCCTGGGCATGGAAATAGGGCCTATTCCCTGTGGTTAAAGAGAGGAACCAAGCCCAGTGGGACCGGAGAGAGAGGCCAAGGGGCGAGAACTGGGGCCTCGCGGGGTGCCACGGGGCTTTGCTCCTGCGCTCCCTCCCTCGTCCCTCTGTGAACCCAGTCGCACCCCATCCTCCAGGTCCCCCGCGTCCCCAGTCCTTCAGACACCCACTGTGCCTGGGACGCCCCGCACAGCAGTCCGTGGCGCGCACCTGCACGGCGGGGCGGGGCGGGGGACGTCCCTGCACCCCCCACAGAGCCCGCCACAGGCCGCCCCCTTCAGCCAGGGCCCCGCCGGCACTGTCGCCCCACCCCAAGGTCAGCGCAGCATGGCCTGGCCATCTCCTCCTGCCAGCCGCCGCATCGATTGCCCCGTCAGGGGGCCGGGGCTCTGATGTCCGTGCTGGAGGCCCGCTGCTCCTGCTTCGGACCCTGGGGCCTTGTTAAGCCTCGCCCTTCACCGGAGGAGTCGATGTCCAGTCTCCGAACCCGGCCCGTCTGGCTCCCCCTCCCGGGCGGCGATGGGGTGGGGTGGGGTGCTATGCAGATCCCTGGTGTCCCCGCTGGAGTCTCTCTGTCTCTCCTCAGGGTGGATGGTTAAAAATTCATGGTTATTTTCAAAGGAGAAAAGATGCTTAAACGGCTTTCCTATTTGCAAACGTTCCCTTTTTTGATTCAAAATCAAACTTTTGTCTAGACGGGCCAGGGTTATTTGCTGACCCACAATCTTGCCAGCTCTGAGACCTTGAGGTTTTCCAAACGCATCTCCCTCCCTGCAGCCCTTCCCGGAGGTGCCCTGCACCTTCCAAGCTGAGCACTATGCGGATCTCAGCTTGGGGACAGTGGTTCCCCAGGGAGGGCCTGGCCTGGGACCTGTCACCATGCCAAGATGCCATCCACACCCATCGTGACCCTGACTCCAGCAGCAGTCAACATTTACTGGGAGCAAGTTCTCTCCTCTCTCCTGTCTCAAGTGAAATGTGTTCCTTGTGGGAATGCTGAGAATTTTCTAAGTATTAAGAGGAAAATAAAGATGCCCTTCCGAAGTCTTAGGCTCCCCTAACTTGCCTCTGTATACACGTAGCACAAGGTACGGGAGGTAAATGGGCTGGTAGTTTGGATTTTTAGGAATACAAGACACAGTATCGCTAATCCCTTCACAGTCCTCCCTGTCCCCTCTAGCACACTTCCCCGAGGTACTGACCACTGTTACGGCCTTTCTGGAAGCCCTCCTCTATGTCTGTAGTTGTGGTGTGGTGACTACCTCAATTTCCCGAATCTACCCCAAACCTTTACTTTTCAGGATTGTTTCTACTTTAGGGATGAACTAGAGTTTGCCGAGTGCCAGATCCAGTGGATAAGGTGGACGAAGACAGAGATGTGTTTCTATGAGCCTGCCCTTCTGCTGGGTGGCGCTTGGCAGAGCATTAGACACTCACAGAAAGGGGACACTCAGCACCGCTTCAGAAAGTGCCAAGTACCATGAGATGTGTGTGTTCCAAGGGAGGGGAAGGATTTTGAAGGGAATTCATAGCAATATGTCTTTTATTGTAATAGCATTTTAACCACCTCCTGTGCATGCAAGTGTTTGCGCATGTACCTTACAGGTGCCTCCGTATTATAGAAATCATCCTAAAACGTTTAGTCTCTACGATAAAATCTATTTCCTCAGGTCAGGAACTGTGACTAAGCAGCCATGGTTCTGGCTCCCTCATGAAATTTCAGCTGGTGAGTGTTGGGGCTGCGTCTCACCTGAAGGCCCAACTGGGGTAGAGGCCTATTTCCAAGATGGCAGGCCTACGGCTGGTACATAAGTGTGCTGTCTCTAGGAAACTTCCGTTTCTTGCTACATGAACCTTTGGTCTTCTTGTTGACTGATTGAGTATCTGTCCCAGATGCGGGCTGGCTTTCTCCAAGCTGGGTAATTAAATAGCAAGCAGACAGAAGCCATGAAGTTTGGGGGTGAGCATCGAATTCCTACTTCCCCATTCCTGCCCTGGGGTATGGTTTCTCCAGACCAGCTCTGATGTGGCACCAAAATGCAGCGAGTGACCATTAGGACCCTGTCATTAAGAACATGCAGGTGGCTGGCTAGTGCAATATAAATATATCATCATACATCTATTTTATACCAAAAAATGGCTCTATAGCATGTACGCGCACTTGCCAGTCACACAGGGGTCACCCTGGAGCAGCTCCTCCTGCTGCCATCACCATCTTCCACTGAGGTCCACCACCCCCACAGCACCAAAGTGCAAGTCCATGGGTGGTGCTTGGCCACGTTGCACTCGAATCCTGACTCCCAGAAACTGTGTGATCACGAACCTATTGCTGTAAGCTCCTAAGCTTTTGTGACTTGCAGTTTTGAGAATCGGTGTGGTAATCTCATCTGTTACTGTAAATAAATATAACATCGTTCTGAATGGGTCCCTAGAGGAGCAGGTGGACATTGTGTGTGTGTGTGTGAGAGAGAGAGAGAGAGAGAGAGAGACTGTTTTAGCTAGTTACAGTCACGCCAGGTGCTCTGGGACTGGGTGGGAGCCAGGGAAGAGAGCTGTCTGTGGTCGACGTCAGCGTCACCTGGTTTTCCAGGAATGTTCCTCTTTACAGCACAAGGAGGGGTTGCGTTTCCCTCTCACTGGGAATTTGTCATGACCATGTGACTTCCCTGGACTGGTGGAAGCGGGAGGCGGTGGCAGAGGACGCTTCTGGTACTCTTTCCTCCCGCCCTGCTCTTGCTGAGGCAGCCTCGGATGCTCCTGGGAGCACAGAGCCTGTGTCTGTGTGGGTCAGCAAGCAACAGTGATGGGGAACCCAGCTCTTACGTAGAGCATGGACCAGGAAGAAGCCATCAGCGTCTCAGGATACTGAGGTCAGGGATGTGCGTGTTACTGCAGCATCACCTCGCTCATCCTGATTGGTGCAGAGTTGCCAGGGAGGAAGGACATCCCATCCCCTGAGCGGACCCGTTGACTGTCAGCCTCCTCACCCTTCCCATCATGCTTTGCTCTGTCTCAGGGGCGGCCCTCTGCCTTGCAAGCTGGGACTCAGCTCTTCTTTTCCTTTCTTTTTCTTTAATTGAGGTCCTGAGGATCCACCTCAGGAATGTTCCACCACTGAGGTACAGACTCAGCTATTGGTTTTCTCTTTTGAGTTGTCCAGGCTGGCCTCAAACTTGCCACCTTCCTGTCTCAGCCAGTTGAGTAGCTGAGATTATAAGCCTGTGTCACCATGGGCGGGGAGCTCCCAACTTTCCTGTTACTGTTTTCACAGATGGTATTCATGACACACTGAAGGGCAAGAGAAAGCGAGAGGGTGGTGGGGTGTCTCTCCCTCCCTTCGGAAGAATTTCCAGCAGAAATGCCATCTCCTCATTGGCCTGATGGGGTTCCAGCCTGCACCAGGAGGCCCTGCCCCAGGCTTCGGTCTGTCTCTCTTCCTCTGTCCCCTGGCCTCAGGGTGCCAGGAGCCCCTCACGGTTGCTCTTCTGTGTTTCTCACCATCCTTGCTGGCTTACTGGATTTTCTGTCTCTTGGGGAACCAACTCCCTGCATTGAAGTGTTTGGTTTCAAACCTTTGATAAGCCCCCAGCTGGTACCCAGGGCTGAGGATGGGAGATGAAGTGAAGGTGACCTGCATCCAGGTCGTGCCCTGGAGAACTGCAGCTCTGATAGAGAAGACACGCAGGCAAGGTCAACTGCTCCAAGAAGGGTTGTCCCTGTTCCACACATCTGGGAGCCGAGAAGATCTCCTGAAATAGGTGCCATCTGCAGGGTGGAGCAAAGAGCTAGACAGGAATTGTGCATGGGGGTTCTTGTGTCATCAGCTGTGGGAGGCAGAGGCTGGCTGAGATGAGCCCTGGAGGCTGATTAACATAGGTGCCATCCTCAAGATGGCTGGACCTGGCTGCTTTCTGCTCACCCTGCTTCCTGGCAATATGGTTCATTTTGTTTCTAGCAACTGATGGCCAGCTCCCCTGAATCTAGGCTATGTGGATCCAGCCACAGGCATTTTTGAACGGTGCGGGCTCTGCAGCCAGCATGGCCTTGTCACCCAGGGCAGCACAGAGTCACCATGTTGAATTTTCAGCCATCTTGAATTTCCTTTAAGAAAATGCCTAGAGAACATGGAGAATTTGTCCATCTGTCCAGCCACATACCCATCTACCTTCTACAACTTCAAACTTGAGCACCCGCGAGGCACTGAGGTGGGCAACAGCAACACACCTGTGTAGAGCAGCCTCCTTTGACTGGGGGAACCCAGAGCCTGGGGAAGGAGAGACACAGAAAACACACACTGCATCTCACAGAGCACAGAGGAGAAAAGGAAGTGGGGAAAGACTGTGCCTGGTTTACTAGAAATGTTTTCTTATAGGAAGTGATAAGGAAGAAGGTTTTAGAGAGAGAGAGAGAGAGAGAGAGAGAGAGAGAGAGAGGTTAATGCTAAGTGCTATGAAGGGAAATAAGCTGGCATTTTGGTAGTGTTTGTTGGGACTAGTTATTTTAGACACCCTGGAACTGATCTTGGGATTGGGAGAAGGCATCAGTCTCAGGGATGGGTACATTACCAGGGTACTCTGACTTCACTCGAAACTGGTTTATTATTTCTCCCTGGCCACCCAACAGGACTACATTTCCCAACCTCCCTTTCAGGTAGATTGGATCGTGGGAGCCAGTTGTGTCTGGTGGAGTATGGGTAGCAGGGGACGGTACCTTATCTAGGCCTGGCCATCTTTCACACCTTTCCCTCTGTCACCTGCCAGCACTAATCCTCTGAGCCAAGTCCTTTCTTGGGGTCTGTCCTGTTGTAGCACAGGGCATTCCTCAGCATCCCACCCCTGGATCCCTCTACCTCTGTCATAGGGAACCAAGAGCTCCAGTCATTACTGAAGTTCCCCTTAGAGAGCCACTGCCCTAGAAGGGGACAGTCAGAGCCACAGACTGAGCTGGTTGGATCCTGAGTGGCTGGGTACAGCAGAGCAGAACCTGCCTGAGATGTGGATGAGAAATCCAGCCCAGAGATTTTTCTCTGGGGCTAGTTTGTTTTAGCAGCTAAACCTATGCTAATACCCCATTGGCACCTGCAGCTGGACTGGGATCGGGCCTGGATTTCTGGATATTGGGCAGCTGGGGAAATGCCTAGAAGTGGTCACGAGTGAGGTGAAAGGGACCTGAGGCCTGGATGCTCAGGAAAAGGGCATTTTTTACACACAAACAAAGGACAAGGAGGCCAACGGGAGAGGGAGGTCAGGCATGAGACAAGCAGTCCGGAGGTGATGGTGGAAAGGGCCCAGTGGGTAAGGTGGGGGACAGGAACCTGTCCACACTGCTAGCTCTCAGGTAAACACGGAGACTTCACAATTGGTTAAATAAAAAACACCCAGTTTGGAACAAAGACGCAGAAAGTCCGGGGCCGGTTTCCAGTCGTGGCACTTTCTCTGGCTTCAGAGGCAAGTTGCTGTGTTCTCAGGGCCTCGGATCTTTGCCTGTTGGAGACACTGGGTCCTAGCTTCGATCTGTCAAAGCCTTTCATGTGGCTCCAGCCCCAGAGGAAGGTGTTATGTAAATAAAAATGCTGTCCCTCCAACAGGCTGGACAAGCTTTTGATAAAGATCAGAGGAAGGCTGGGACCCTGGAGGGCCATGGCTGTGGCGAGATGGGTAGGGGGAGGCCAGGTCCTAAAGGAAGCCATGTGGCCAGACTCTCACTGGGGTGGTTTGAAAGTGAAGGAAATTCCTCATTTCCTGGTGGTGGGATGAGCCTGCGACCAGGGATCACAGCTCTGACTTTGATGTCTGCTCAGTGACAATGATCTCTGAGGCGGGAACACAGTGTAACCAGCTCACCCCAGCTGTCCCTGCAAAACACAAATCGCAGAGAGGGCCTTGCTCTGGCAGACAAAGGCCCCGGGACTGGCAGGGCCCAGAAGGAGGGCGGCTTGGGGTGCGTTTGCCCCGGAAGGGACTGCTAGGACAGGATGAGGGCTTTCTGCTGGCTTTGCCGCTGGTTCTCCATGGAGCTGCTGTTTATCAGAGACTTGGTATGAGCCAGAGACCAAGGAAGACGGTGCCCTGTGCCACGGGACAGCGGTGACACTCCGTTCCTCCCTCCTTCTCTTCTTTCTTTTCTTTTCTTTTCTTTTCTTTTCTTTTCTTTTCTTTTCATTGAGTGTCTGTTACTGTGTGGGGTGAGGAGGGACCACATGATCACGTAGATAGGGGCTGCTAGAGGCTATGGAGTCCCAAGAGTTCCGGATATCCCCAGGCCCTAATAAAGAAAGCAAAGATTCACAGGGGGGGTCAGACATGGAAGCTGAGAGAACATAATGGGGCTTAAGCTGGGTTTTGAAAAGCAAGCAGAGGGAACAGCAAAATGGGCTGCAGGGGCTCGGCAGGGGACACGGGGTCTGTGGAGAGCACAAGACCAAAGGAGGAAGTGTGATAGCCCAGAGCCCGGAAGAGCAGGGAGATCCAAGCAGGTCTTGTGGACCACGCTTCATTCTGGAAGCAGTAGGGAGCCCTGGATGGATTGTGAGTGGAAGCAACGCCATCAGCTTCGGGTTTTGGCACAAGCATTTGGCCGCTGAGTGGAGGGAGGCAGGCCCAGCCAACCTCGGGTGTGGGGGAGGATTGCTGCAGCTGCAAATCAGGGTGAAGGGTTTACCGTCCCCACACGTTACCCGCTCCTGGTCCTGCCACTGACTGGCCAATCCCACACGTGCGGCCACCCATCGGAAGGTCAGAGGCGCAGCTGGTGGTGACAGAGGGCTGGGCTCGCCTGGGTTGGGGTATTACATCCACTCCTAGAGCTCTCCCGGCTTGGCACGACACCTGCCAGTGGGCATTTCTGTCCAGAGACACTGGGGGAGAAACTGCACCCAAAGGTGAAAGTCACGTCCACCATGGTGCACTCCCATAATCCCAACGCTGTGGGAGGTTGAGAAGGGAGAGCACATGTTTGAGCCCTTAGCCGCTAAAACCCTGTCTCAAAAAATAACAGAAAAGAGTCTGGCTGGTTCAGTCCCCAATACTGCAAAATCAAAACCAGATAATTCTTTTAAAAATGGTGACATTTTCTGCATGGAAGGGGTTATAAGCTGCCTTCAGAAAGACATAGTTCCAAAGAGTATTGATTAGGAGCATAAGTTGAGATGTTGAAAAGATCCAATCTTTGTCTTTTGGTAGGAACCTGTGCCCTCTCTCTGAGCCTCAGGTCTTCTCCTCTGTGAACTGGGCACATGTGTGACATAGGACATGCGCCCTGCCACGAGGCCCCTTGGTCAGCTGTGTGCAGCCTTGCCAGAGACCATGTACGTCTTTCTCCGGGTCCTTCTCCCCTGGAACCTTTGCCTTTTTCTGTGTGACTGTCATCTGTTTTTGTCATCAAGGCTGGGCTCAAGGAAGTTGCCAAGGATGCCTGGGGTGGGGGCAAGGGGGTGGGTCCTCAGCTGACAGGATGAGGGGGTGTGGAGCTGGGCTGGAGCCCGTCAGTCAGTCTGGGTTTTCCAGAGACACAAAACCATTAGGGCGTGTGTGGGTGGTGTGGGTGGTGGGAGGGGTACAAATTTATTTTAAGATTTGAAGAGACCTTGGGGGTCTGGAAAGCCCATCAGCCCAGAGGGCAGCCCCGAGGGCCGGAAGCTTACGCAGGAGTTCATGCTTGCAGCAGAACTTAGTAAAAAGGAGTTGAGAATTTTGGAAAGGATCTAGGAACCCAAAATGATTACTGTGCCCACATTGAACATGAACACCAGAAATTGTACATAGGATGTTCTTAGAGTATAAACATCCCCCAACGGCCAAATGGATACATGAATGATATTGTTTTCTCTCAGTGGAATTCTATAGAGCAGTGAAAAAGGAAATAATGCTTCTTGCAATAGCAAGGATAAATTCCTCAAACAAAATATGAAAGCAATCCAGACACATAACAATAGAACTCTGGGATTCTACTTATTTACAGTTAAAAGAGTCCAACAAGGCCCAGATTTTTCTTGGAATTCCACCTTTTTCCCACCTCATACACTTTTGGTCCTTGACCTTCAAAGGGAATGGACCCACTCCCTGTCCCAGATTTGGCCAATCAACACACTCCTTGCTTGGGACTCATGTGACCCAAGGATCATCCAATTGGGATCGAGATTTCTGGAACTTCCCGTGGAAACCAGGAGGAAGATTGTCTTTGTCCATGGGGTTGCCGACCTGGGAGTTGATAGGCTTGGGAAGAGCATGTGGGGGTCTTGCCATAGAAGATGGGCCTGGCTGAGACCAGGGCTGAGAGGTGGCAAGGATCTAATTTCTACCAACTTGATTTGGTTTCTCTGCCTGGACAGAAAGTGTCTGTCTGTCCCATCACCCACATGGCACCGGTGGAGGGTAAGAAGGTGCAGAGGCTGGGAAGAGACAGGGAAAGGGGTTCACCTACACCTCCTGACACTGTCCTTGTTCCTGGCTCCTAAGGCTCCTTGTAAAAATGACCAGACTCACCAGGTGCCACTGGACGTTAGAACGTGCAGCTCTCCCTCTCATACCGCATTGCATCCCAGATCTTAGTCTTCCCTCCTGTGAAGCGGGTGTGCTGGGTAGAGGGCACCCCTGTTTCCATCAATTACCTCCTGATGTCTGCTCCAGACCTTGATGAAAATCTCAGTCTCTTGCTGGTGAAATATTAGTCAACACCTCGAGCACTGGATATGTGCTAAGCATACCACTGAGTGCTGGCCTGGTGTGACCTTGAATACTCGGCAGGGGGGCGGGGGGGTCATTTTTTGCACACAGGAACCCTAGCTTTGGGCAGGAAGGTCACATGGCTCAGGTAACGCAGGCTGCAATGCTTCTTAGTTGCCAAAAGACTTCTGCGTCCTCATGCAATTTCTGAAACAGAAATCAGGATTCCTCAAGGGCCAGAGAACTTGCCTAAGGCAGTACTGTGCTGCCAGCGGGGGGACACCCTGGGCCCTGAGGGAGCCCGCGACTCGGCCCTGAACACACAACGACGTAGCAGGACATCTGGGATGATTGTGCCCACCCCACAGGTGCCCAAACTGAGGCTTACGGAACTGAGCCACCGATCCCGAGTCACCTAGCTAGCTGGATGGAGTCAGAACTCAACCCCAGAAAGTGGGAGCCGCTGTCCCCGCTCTGAACCCCTCTGTTCCGTGTCCTCTTCCCAGAAACGAGCCAGCCCTGGTCACAGGCTGCACAGACACATTGTCCCGTTATTTTGAGAGAAACTCAGGCAGGGAGAGGGTGCAGGGAGAATCCCAGCTCCCGACCTTCATTGTCTGCAGCTGGCAGGGTTCCCTCTGGGCTGTCCCTGTCCTGATGCTCTGAGTCTTTGTGTGCTGGGAGCCTGCCTCGCCCTGGGAAGCTGGCCCCTGGCCCGCGGGGCCCCAGCGCCTCCGGGAACAATGGTGTTTGTGTTTCACACTTTCCCTACCAGAGCCTCACAGCGGGGGTGGCCGCAGGATTCCTGTCCTCTGCAGCTTGGGGGTGCGGCAGGAAAGGAGGGTCAGCTCCAACTTTGACCCACTATGGTGGCTCTCCAGTCCCAAGAATAAGCCCTGGGCTCAGGCTATGAATAGCGCCTGCCGACCCTCTCCCAGGGCCTTCTGCGAGTAGCCAGCCTGGAGGGGAGAGGGGGGTGTCCCTGGGGCCCACATCCACAGTGGCCCACAGTGACCAGCCTGGCATTTACAATGCTCCCTAAGTATTCTGTGTCCAGGGACGTGTCATTCTAACAAGAACCCTGGAGAACAAAAAGTATTATCTATATAATAATACTTTTTGTTCTCCAGGGTTCTTGTTAGATGCTGACAGGCACAGGGCCCGGGGTCTGGCATCCGTGTGCAGTTGTTAACACCCACAGGGTGGAGTCACGGGGGTGGGAGGGTTAGGGAAGAGGGATTGGGGAGCCCGGTGGGGGATGTGGCCTGGTTAGGGTGGGACATGCCCCTTGCAGGAACTGGATTTTGGATTGGAAAGAAAACAAGAAAGAAAGTCACCTGTGAAGATAACAGTGGTGGCTACAGCTTCCAGGGACCTGGGAAGGACTGAGTGGGTCAAAGAGTGGGAAACCCTGTGAAAACCATCTGACCCCCGCGGGTCCTCAGGAACGTGCTGCAGAGCTGTCAGACAGATGACGGACAGAGCGAGAGGTGTGTTCTCAATCGGAGCAGGTATTGATGGGCAAGAAGAGATTGTTGCCATCGGATGGGCAGAGGAGGGTCTGTCTGTAGATGCAGTGTAAGAGCTAAACCCAAAGGAAGAACAAGAAGCCTCTAGATGTAGAGAGAGGTGGTGCTGGCAGAGGAAGTCAAGCCAGAGAGGAGATTGGAGGTTGAGGTGACACAGGAGGCCATTAGGGTGAGGACTTTGGAACTGCTGTATTCAGTATCTTCATATTCTGCTGTTTGCTGAGGCCGGCTGGGGATGATGGCCTGGGGGAAAGTGGCTTCCGGTGCTCAAAAGGGCTTGCAGCCGTGCAGATGGGCTGTCTGTCCTCGGAGTCACTGTCCCCTGGACCTACCTTGCTCTCTTCAGCTCGCCTGTTGGAGACACCCTCAAGCTATTTCAGGAAGCTCAGCTGGGCCCTAAGTGGTGGCACACACCCGTCATTCCAGCCCTCTGGGAGGCTGAGGCAGGAGGATCCCAAGTTCAAACCCTGCCTGGGCAACTTACTGAGACCTTGCCTCAGAATCAAAAATAAAATTTAAAAACACTGGGCTCTGGATGCCTCTCAGAGGGAAGGCCTTGGATTCCAAGAAGTAGTAGTAGGAGAGCAGGAAGAGGAAGAAGGAGAAGGGAGGGAAGACCCTCCGTGCCCTGGTGGGTAGGAAGGCCGGGCTGCGGGAGTCCTCGGGCAGCCCAGCCTCATGACACCGCAGGTCCCGCCTCCCCCCGGGAAGCCAGGCCTGTAGCCCGACTTCCGGCCATTATGCCATTTTTACAGCCTGGATTTGATTTAGGTGTTACAATCTTGCTAAGAATATTTTCTGACACTTGAAAGGAACCTTTATTATTGTCCTAATTTGTGAAGAATTAGTCATTACCGTTTTTTTCCCCATCCCTTCTCTTTCTTCTCCACAGGGTAGTCTGGAGCCGGATCATTGTTGTTAAATTTAGATCTGGGCTCCCCAAGCTTTCACTTCTTAAAACAGGAAGGAAGGTCCCAGCTGGGGGCTTGCGCAGAGCCAAGCAGCTGACCTGAAGGCCTCCGGACACGGGATCTGGCGGCCACAGCTAGAGACACACTCAGGAGGGACCCCACTACATGGGTGGTGTAGCTCTATCAACTCAGAAATCTCCTCAGCCCAGCTGTCATAGTACAAGCTCTGTGGGGGCGGGGGTTCAAATCCCAGCTCTGCCACTTTCCAGCTATGAGACTGTGGGCAGTGAACAAGGCCTGCCTTCCTCACTGCCTCGGTTTCCCCATCTGTCAATTAGATCTTGCGATAGACGCTTTGGGACTTCTACCCCCAACTCCTTTCTTAACTACAGGTGTAAGCTGGGGAAATAGAGGGGGAGAGGCCACAGTGCCTGTGGGAGCAAGACAGAAAGGTGTCCTTGTCACAACTGCCCCTTCTTGGCCCTCCCCGCCACCCAGGAGGCCTCCATCCGACATTGACTTGCTATTGACTTGCGTCAGGGCTCCTCCAGGGCGGGAAGCAGCTACAACCCAAGTCCTCAGACACCTGAGCTGAGCCTTCTCTTTACTGCCTGACCCTGGAAAGGGTCATGCCAACTCGATGGGATTAGGAAATTCCGGGTGAGTCCACAAGGCACAGAGTCCATGATTGACCTGTGGGCCAGCAAATGAGTAAAGAACACCCACCTTGGATGTGGGCAGCCCAATGAATAGGCTGGCAGCTCCAACTAAACTGGAAGGAAGGGAGAATAAGATTGCTGCAACTGCTTCTGGGAGAGCTCCGGCCTCCATTCTGGTCTCCAGACATTACCTTGCTCCTGTCTTCAAGTCACAGATATGCTTTGGTCTTTGTGTCTTCACTGTCACTTTGGGACAGTGACCCATGGTGTGGACTAGCCTGGCCTGTCCTGTAGTCTCTGACAGTGCGCTTCTGTCTCAGGTCTGAGCAGCCACTGGACGCTCCAGTAGGGGGCGGGAGGAGATGGTCTCTGTTTTCCAGCAGGCAGCCATTTTGGACTCTCTTTGAACTTGTGAACTGTACTCTTAAATTCCACATATAAAAATAAATATGATAATATTCATTATTTTATTATGACATACTAAGAAATTCTATTTCTGTCATAATGCTAACCAGTGCAAAGAAACAGCTTCCACATCTTCTCTGGGAACAAGGACAGGCAAGGGGACTTGTGTATATGTGGCCATGGAGCATGGGGTTGGGAAGGCTGGGAGCTGATGCTTAGGAATACACTACTATGGGCTTCCTCTCCTTTTCCACAGTCAAGAATTTCTACAAAAGAGAAACAAACACAAACAAGCCCAAGCAAAGAAAAACAAAACAGAGAAAACAAAAGCAAGCCCAAAAGTAACACCGCCCATCTGATCTCACATGTCCCAGACCAAGGACACGGACAGCACATTTCATAGAAATGGTGACCCAGTTACAGCCTTGATTCCATGGTTTGCCCAATGGCACAAATTAGATAAGAAGGCTGGGCGCTATGCTTGTTATAAAGGTCAAAGGGACAGATAGTCCATGCCATCGTTGGCTGCTGATGAGTGCCCACTGGTGCGATATAGGTGTGTGGGGACGGGGAAGGGGTGATCTTTATTTTTCTGATTGAGGAAAAAGGCACTACCTGGACTGCAGTGATAAAAGGAAAGAAATCCTAAGCTTGTCAAAGGAAAGAAGTAGAGGAATAAGCCTGGGGGTGGTGGGTTCTGGAATCTGCTTCAGGGTCCGAATCTGCTTTGCAACTGGTGGTTCCAGCTCTTGGTGGTCAGCCACTGGGTGCCACCTTTTACTACCAGGATAGGGTGAGGGTGTTTACCACGGCACAGGCCTTTATCCCAGGGATAAAGGGCTCACCTGGCCCATTGTGAGCCTTGGAGAAAAATGTGTCTGTATTCTGTTTATCTCTCTGTCTCCCTATCTCTGAAGCCTTGGGCCCCATCTGTGATGAGTGCTCTGAGCTGTGGGACTGAGTTTCCAAGGGTGGAAATCTTTTGTTTTCTCTGATGGGTCCCAGAAGACTGCACAGAGGAGAGCTGTATTAGTTTACATTCTTTCAAAAGGCACAATTTGCAGAAATTAAAACAAAAAGTATCTATTCGGAAGGCTTACAAATCCGAGGATATAGTCCAAGATGGTGGCCTGAACATGTGAGAGCTGGAGTGTCCATCCAGTGATTGCTCAGCTGTAAAGTAGATCTCCCGGCCAGGACTGTAGGACAGCCAGTAAGAGTCTGCTGTGGATCTCGGTTGTTTGAAGAATAATAACGAAGACCAGAGCCTGAAGATCGGTAACTCAAGATCAGCGATGGGCAGACAGACACAAGTTGAGACTGGAGCAACAATCTGGGAAGTGTAGCAAATCAGAGACCATAGACAATTGCAAAGGCAAGAACTTTCCCAGAGGAAGAAGCTGTAATAATCTTCCCTCTTCTTTCATACCCTTGGAGTGCCAGTTGGGCGTCCCACATCCAGGTGGGTGCCCTTCCCTCGTTGGCTGGCTCACACATCACTCACACTCTAAGCTGGTTCCCGATTGCCTCAAGTTAACATAATCCCTCCAACGGTCACAAGGACTTTGGGTGAGAGACAGACCACTTAGCCTGCAGAGAGGTAGAGAACGCAGGTGGGTAATGCCCCAAGTCAGCTTCTCCACATCTGTCCACATCTGTCTGGCTGTCCTCCAGACTCACATCCAATGCTAAGTTCCAGATCTGAGGCCCAGGGATGACTTCTCTGCTTCAACCATAAGAAGCTCACAGGATAGAGAAGACAGGAAAAGGCCCACAGGTCCTTTCCTGACTGTTATGGTTTGGATTTGGACTGCTCCCCCAAAGTCTCGTGTATTCGGAAGGTGATTGGATCATGGGAGTGAAACAGATAAAGTAAATTCATCTATGATTTTACCCGTTCTGTTTAGAGGCAGTGCCTGGCCAGAGGAGGTAGAGCTTGGAGGCTGGCTGGTAGGATATACGTTTCTTGCTAGCTCCACCCTTTTCTCGCTCTGCTCCCTGTTGCCATGTGGCTGACAGCTTTCTTGTGCAGAGGCCCTCCGCCATGCCCTTCCACCATGGCTGGCTGGCCACCAGTGGCCCACACCTCTGAACTGTGAGCTGAGAAATTTTTCTTTCTTTAAATTGTGAGAATCACTGAACCTCCTCCGGGTTGCCATAAAGGAACAGGGTGAATTTCAGTGAACAGTACAGGGAGAGAAGTGTCAAACTTACTGAGGTTGTACTGGTAAATAGCACCACGAAGGACATATAGGATCTGGAATCAAAGCAAACAACACACGTGGCCTAAACCTGCCCATATGACCCCCACAGCACTCCTTTGGTGCCCCACGCCCTTGACTTTCTCTTGCAAAACGGGAACAACCAGGAGTCCCTGCCACGTAGGTGGAGATTAAAAGGGAAGAATTGGAGCTTTGGTGTAGCAGGATGAATTCCTCCAAAGCAGGAGTGATGGGTGTATTTTTGTTTACCATAATCCATTTAGAGAGGCTTGCTGCTGTGACTGTTTTATGGCTCTGATCTCGATCTGGAGGCCTTGAAACCTTCCAGATGGGTTGAAAATTGGCTGTGATGGATGATAGCGCCGAATTGGGACGGAATAATCCATTCTGCAGCCACGCTCATGACGTACAGCACAAAGTGCTTGTGTCCATCCCCGCCGCGACCCCCCATGCCCTTTCCTGATTCTCTTCGCAGGTTTTCACTGTTTCCTCCCCCTGCGTCCATGTAAGCAGGTCTGGGTTGATCAAAGGGCAGGAAGGGTAGAATTCTTCACCCAGGACTGAGTGTAAGAACCGTCTTCACATGTAGACTGGCTTTCATGTGGCCCTGTCTATGGCACTTGGCTAATTCCTTTACCAGGTTCTCAGTTGAGAGGATTTGGGTGCAGGTTTGGTGTAGGACTCAAGGGTTTTTACTTGCATTTCACTTGGAATCCAATTTAAGGGTTTTGCCAAAACTCTACAACATACTGGATATACTCTGACCACAAAATTTTGCTCTCCTCTGGACTCCAAACCTTTACCTACACAAGTTACCCACTAGGGAGTCAGCCAGAGAGGGAATGGATGTTTGCGATAAAGTTACATAGAACCAACATGTTAGATCCTTGAACCTGTCGAGCCATCACTACCCAAGGGTTGTCTGGAAGTGTTTTCCAGCAGCTACAAGGCCTCATGAGAAAATGAGAAAGTTTAGCAGCCAAAGAAACAGACTCTAAAAAACTGTTGTGAAATTTGCATTCCATGAAAATAATCATTTTAAAGTATACAATCCATCAACATTGGGTGCCGTTCTGAGGTGAGGGACGCTCTTCCTGTACCTAGTTTCAGAATGTTTTCCTTGTTCCTGAGGAGAAGCTCTTTCCTGTTAAGTGTCAACTTGTCCTGCTCCCACCCCCAGCAGCACATAGCAACTCCCAAATCTGCTCTGTGTCTAGGCATTTGTTTATTTGGGGCATTTCATACAAATGGAATCATCCCATATATGATGATTTGGTATTTACTGTCTCTCCCTTAGGATGATGCTTTCCAGGTTCACCCAAGCATACATCACCCCTTTATTTCTTTTTATGAATGAATAATATTCTGTAGTCTGAATGGACCATATTGTATTTATCCATTTACCCGAGGATGGAAACGTGGGTCGCTCCCACCTTCAGTGCCACGGATGACTTTGCAGTAAACATCCATCTACAAACATTATATATTTGTTTTTAATTCTTTGGGGGCAGACACACAGGACTGAAGTTGATAGGTCATATGGTAACTGCCTCCAGTGAATCTTTATTTTACTTAATAATGACCCTAAAGCCATGAGTTCTGAGCTTAGTTTTTGTTCCTAGTCTATAAATCAAATTTCATCATTGGGGCAATTATAAATAGGGTTCAGTGCTCTCTTTGGCTTTGGGCATCCACTTGGGGTCTTGGACTTACCTCCCCATGGATAAAGGGGAATGACTTTATTGAAAGTAAGAGAACACATGGACTGATAAGTCTTTGTATGTCCTTTGGAGTCATTGGGAGTGAGGAGATGGTGTCAAACATGAAGAGCTTTCCAGTCCAATTTCATATCCATCAAAGCTCCACATGCTTGGTCATGTGGCTGTCTCATGGGAAGTCCTGGATAGAAATGGATGATATCAGTAAGCCACTGGATGAATGAGCAGAGGGGGTGGGCATTCTCTCTTATTTATGAGTTTGGCTTCAAAGTCTTCGCCAGTGAAGAGTGACACCTTACCTATTCCTTACTTCCTATGGTAGCTCAAAGCATTGAAAGTGGTTCTCATATTCGATGGGAAAATACCAACTGTGGGAGGAGACAGACCCAGTTTACCTGCTCCTGGACTCCATGTTGCTTTGTGACATCGACCACATCAGTTTGGATCTGCAGAATTGGATTGCTGATGACCTTCTCTAAAACAACATGAATGAGTTAGGTCATTGCTCAGTGAGCTACAGTCACCTTGATGCCCTATTCCTTCTCCAGAGTGCACACTGCACACTGGGCATCTCTTACAACTCATCAGAATGGACTCTTCTCTTGCTCAGTATCCCCACTTCTCCAGAAGAGATCTGTTCCAAGATCCAGTGACTGTCTGGAACTGTAGAACATTTCAAACTCTATATACACCATACATGTTTTCTCTATGTACATGATAAATTTCAGTTATTTATTTTGTGGTACTGATGATTGAACCCAGGGTCTTTGTGCTAAGCTACATCCCCAGACCTTTTGAAATTTATTTTTTAAATTGGGAGACAGAGTTATAAAGTTGAATTTGTACATTAGGTACAGGGAGAGTTAGCTTGCAAAACTCACCATTAACTAGGATGACAATACGGATATACTGTAACAAAAGTTATATGTAGGTGGTCTTTCTTTCCAATTGTACTTCCCTTAGCCTTCCTGTTGACTGTAGGGAACTGAAACTGTGGAATTAGTACTCTACTACCCCTAGGCTGGTCTTCATAGTTCATGCCAGGGGCTGGGCTCTTTGGTTTTAAGGCATTGGTGTTTGACCCACATTCTTCTCCCTCCATGCCTCCTGCCTCCCTGCCCCCCTTTCCCCATACAGTCATAGTCTGATGGAGTTGTATTTCTTCAAGACTCCACTTGGATCTCTGTGATGGCTAATCTCAATGGCCAACTTGACTGGCTTCTATCAAGGTGTGTCTTGGGTGTGTTTGGGTGGTTCATGAGGTCATGATCTTGGGACTGTATCTGGCCCAGCCCCTTCCTTCCTGTGTCTCCCTCTCTGCTTCCTCTCTACTGTGAATTGAGTAGTTTTCCTCTGTCACGCCCTTCCTTCACAATGTTTCTGCCATGACACCAGCCAACCATGAACTGAACCCTCAGAAAACGTGAGCTGACATAGAATCTTCTTCCTTTGAGTTGTGTTGTTCCCAGTCTGGGTCTGACACTTTTTCTGGATGTCTTCCCTCCTCTAGCTGAATTGTCTCCATTTCACCTTGAGATTACCCTTCATCTCCACATCTCAGCAGTCAGTCTGTAGAGTTCTTCCAGTAAACTGTGTGGAGGGCATGTTGACCTGGAGGTTTCCATCACACGTTGAGAACATAGATGAGGACCTCAAGAAAGCAAGGTTTCTGGCCTGAATGTACATATGAGCCATGCTTCTGTGTGATTGACTTGTTTTTGGGTTCACATAACTTGGGTTCACCTATCTCTCTTTTCCCTTTGGCTGCCAGGAAGCTGTGGGGCAGCCACATGACACATCCTGGCAAGTGAACAGAACAGGAGAAGGCCTTCAGTCTCATTCTTTGCAGAGTTATACCCTGTCTATTGATAGTGTTTCCCGGAAGAAAAATAATAGCTCAAACCAGTGTTGCCATTGGTTATTTTTGTTGGATGTCTTAATGAAAGTGGACTTAAGAGCTTGTAAGAGTAAAGCAATGCATGAACCATGCTGGTTTCTTTTTGCTATAGAATGTATTACCGCAAATCTATTGGCTTAAAGCAAAGACAATTTGCTATCTTACAGTTCTGGATCCCGGAAATGGATTCCTAGGGTTAAAATAAATGTTTTGGGAGAGATGCACTTTGGAAGTTCTAGGGATGAGTGGGCTTATTGTTTTCAGCATCTGGAGGTGGCCTGCTTAGCTGATGTCCCTGTGTTGCTTTTACTTTTCTTCCTTGCCTTAATGACATTTTCCAGGTCCCTGTCATAAAGACCCCATGGAATGATACTGGACCCACTCAGGTGATCCACGATAGGAAGATCCAGGATCTTTCTATCTCAAGATCCTTACCTTGTTTTGTGTGTGTGTGGTGCTGGGGATGGAACCCAGGGCTTTCTCACTAGGCTACATCTGCAGTCCATATGTGTGTGTGTGTGTGTGTGTGTGTGTGTGTGTGTGTGTGTGTGTGTTGATTCTCAAACTTGCAGTCTTCCTGTGTCAGCCTCCCAGAGTGCTGGGGTGACAAGCTTGCAGCAGTGGGCCTGGCCTAAAAACTGGAACTTAATCACATTTGCAGAGTCTCTTTACCACAGCTAATGCTTCACAGGGAAGAAGCAGGCATCGTGTAGGACTGGGTGGTTTTCGGACCTCCCTGCCATATCACCATCCAGGCACCTAGCTCACTAGCTCTGCAGACAGCACATGGTGAGCTAGGAGCTCAGGTGGTGGTACTGTAATCATCTTTCAAGATCTTTTAACAGAAACAACAATGAAAAGGGAAATGGAGTTTTTACCTTTGAAGTGCAATCTCTATAAACTGAAGGAGTAAATCCATCTTTCATCCCTATTCTTTCCCTTGCTGGACTCTCTGAGTCTTCTTCGTTCCTCCCACCCTCCTTCCCATGTTTCCCACCAGGAGGTACCTGGATCCTTAAGCTGTCCCCTCAAGATCAAAACCCGCGCAGTGTCCTCACCATGGCATTCCCTGGAGCTGACACCTCTCCTGATGGCTTTGAAACATTACTGACACCTAACTTTAATTAACCAGCCAAAGAAATGTCATCTTAGCAGAAAATCTAAGACATTTTGAAAGAAGTTCTTGACACTTCGGCTCCCAAGGGAAGCCCAGCTTGCCTTTCTGGTTTGCCATGTTTAAATCTCCTTCGGACAACCCTATAGAAGACATTCTCCGGGACTGGCAGGCTCAAAACAATTGCTCCTTCTCTTTCATACTGATTCTCCCTCGGTTGCCCTCGGCGACGCTCTTGCCTTTCCTGCTGAGACTTACTTGCTCTGTTAAATCTAGTCACTCCAATTGATCAAGTGGGTATTTCTGGACGTGGCAGGCAGATTCCAGGTCTCCTTGGGAGCAGAAAGCTTTGCTTGTTTTCTCTGTCCCCACAGTGTCTTGTGCAGGCTCTGCTGCAGTGGAGAAGTCCAATGGTTCATTCCAAAAATGAAAACCTTTAAAACCCCATTCCTCTTGAAGGAGTCTCCTTTCCCCATGATCTTGTCCAAAAGAGCAAGTCTGAGGACAGAATCTGGCTTGAATTTTTGGCTTATTGGCCATGTAAACCTTAACAAGTTGTCTAAACTTGATACATGTTAACTCCTTCTTCTGAGGATGAGAAACAGGAATGGGAACACACACACACACACACACACACACATGGAAATTTCTGAAAACAAAATTATATTCTTGAAACCTGATTCCTTCTAGAAACTTTGAGCAAATAGATACATAGAAATCTAGATGAGCAGGGAAGATAGAATAGTTAGGCTGAGTGGGTTATGTGACTGTTAACCAGCTGTGTGGTAGAACTTGCATTTGCTCATCAGTAAAATGATCGTCAGAATACAACCTTCAGTTCTGGTTGGGTGTTTGAACTCATTGGTACATGGAAAATGCATACAAGATTATCTGTCACAGGCCATAGCTCTTAGGATTTTCTTTTTTAACTGTCTGCAAGATGGAGCTATCTTTAGAGATTTATGCAAAAGACTGGTGGTAGTGGGAGTACACGGAATGTTAATTTGTTTTTCATGGAGAATATTTCTGTGTGTTTGGAGCTGGGTGTAGGGAAGGGCTATTGAAGGCTTCATTGCAGAAGATTAACGCAGAGGCTCAAATTTGCTAAGACGAACTGGTGGTGTTGCCTTGGGGAGAGAGGCAGGAGACAAGGAGTTTCCATGCACCAACTAGCAGAAAGTACTCGGGTATCGTGTTTGAGGCGGCCGTGATAGATACCAAAGCCACGATAAAGCAAGTTGGCAACTTTTACTTCTGAACTTCTGTCCGGCAGATGACGAGTGATATAAGTAATCAAAGAAAAATTGAGCTGATATGAACATTTTGCCTTTTAGCTCATCACAGGCAAGTGGCTGCTTTTCATTGGTCAATATTTACCTCCTGAATTGAGCAATGGGAGTCAATATTTACTTCCTATTGTTAGTACATCTATTTTCTGTACACTACACGTAAGCAGCCCATACACACAGGCAACCAATACATTAATAGCTATATCAATAGAAAATCAACAATAATCATTTATTTTTAATGGTCATCACCACTGAAACACCAAACAGTGCAATATGCCTAAGACAGAGAGGAACACTTAGCATGATAGATGCCTGTGGATAATTGATTTAGGTTAACAACTTCCTTTCCTAATGGTGCTAATTGCGTTAATCAACGGGCTGATTTCATCAGAGGCTTTCAAAGGCCCGTCCTGGAAGTTGCCAACTCTCTCTCTGGCTGATGAGTTAGTTCCCCAGGTGAAAACATCCAGGTCCAATTTATCCTTATCAGCAGAACTGTTTTAACCATGGCTTGCAATCTAACCAACTCACCCACTCAGCACTCTTCCAGTAAACTAGGATTCATGGGTCTGGTTAACTGAGTGGGCCAGGTTGGTGCAGTGTATAATAGGCAGTTGTGTTGACACAGTTGCTTAGGGATACCCAGAATTCCTTCCTTGTTGATATAGAACTCTAAATTTTTTCAAGGATGCTCATTTAATTTTGTTCTGGGTTGTGGTGATGGACCACTAATCTACACCAACCTTAGAATATATCAGTTTCTATGAGGGTGTCTAGAAAAACCTTTCAGCCTATAGATGCCTACTGTCAGGACCCTGGTTCTAGAACACTTCCTTTGGGCTTCTGAGTTCTCCCACATCTTTCAGTGGAGTCCACTCTATTTCTCTTACGTGTAGCCAGGCAGTCCTGACTGGTTTCATTGTCCAACTTACTGTGTCATCCGTGACAATTCCAACAGTTTGATAATGGGGTTTGGTGTTAAGAAGAATCCAAGGGTTACATTAAAAAAAAAAAACATGGAAAGAGTCTAACAGTAAATTAGCCATAGGTGCAGAGGGTACGGATGCCCTTGTGAAGGGCTTGGGAGTACGATATTTCCGATGCCTGGTATATGACAGGAACCTAGAAAGGCAGAGCCCAGGGTGAGTATGGAAGAAGGTTCTGGCGCCAGCATGCCTGAGTTTGCAACCACTTTCTACTGCTTCTTTCCTGTGTCATTTCAGACAACCCACTGGCCTGTCTGGACTTTAGTTTCCTTCGCTTCATTGTCAGAATATTAGGACCCCTTCTGAATCTTCTATGAGGACAATGAAAGTTAATGGCAGTTGAAAGTCTAAAAGCTGTATTTGCAGCTGAGTGTGGTGGTGCAGGCCTATAAACACAGCACTCTGGGAGGCTGAGGCAGGAGGATCATAAGTTTAACCCAAACCTAGAAAAAACAGTGAGAACTTGTTTAAAAAAAAAAAAAAAGGACTATGTGGTGAAGGCCCTGGGTTTAACCCCAGTACTGCAAAAAAAGTGAGAACTAAAATGAAATCATACAAAAAGTATTTGGCATATAATGTTAGCTGGTGCTACTGGTGTGGTGTTGTGATTATATTTGGTGCAGTGAATAGGTGTCTGAATATAATTAATAGCAATTCTGAGGCAAAATTGCTAGCTCCAAAATATTTGGCAGATTCAACTCCATGGCCATTCCTGTAGCTTCCGGGCTTAGCTCTCTGACTTTTGTCTCTTCCCCGTCCCTGGGTCCAACTTGGGCCCAACTTTCTCAGGTTTTCTGTGGAAGGTAAAACTCTCCAGTGCTGTTTCTCTCTGTGTCGCTTCCTGTTTGTCAGCCAATGTTTCTGTTAGCATTTGCCCCACGTCCCTTTTTCAATATTTCCCATTCTTTCCTTTGCCCATGGCTGTGATGTGGGGTCACTGTTGTTCTCTCATTGGCCCACCTTCTCAGGCAAACACAATAAACCAGCTGTTTAAAGCAACACATAAGAAGCCCGATTCTCTTAATTCTTAATAGGAAGCTTCTTCAACAAAATTTAATCCCAACCCACGAAATAATATATATGTATACACATACATATGCGTATAATCTCTTTCTGGGCTTCATTTATTGCTTCTTTTTACCAAGACACAGCTAACATTTATATCTTCTTATTCTGTGCCCGTCGCTACAACAAACACTTTGCATATATTTCTCTCATGAGAGCACCCCGAAAAGCTGGGAGAAGTTCTTTCCCCCATTTTACATATGGAGAAACTGAGTCACAGAGCTGTAGAGCAACCTTTGGCAAATACTGGACAGAACCGCAATTTGGACTTCTGGATTTTCTGTGTGTGTGTGTGTGTGTGTGTGTGTGTGTGTGTGTGTGTGTGTGTCCATATGTTCGGGCCTCTTCCTCCAAGTCCTGTGCACAGGCCAGGTCTGACTGCTTGCGTGAATGTGGTGAAGACCTCAGAGAGCTGCAGGGACCTCGGGGTGAAAATTACTAGCAGACAGCTAAAAAACCGGGAAGTCAGAAACAAATAAACAAAAACCCAAAACACATACCTGTGACCCTGCCTTAAATAACCCTGGAGAGATGGATTTCCTACTTCCTTCCTTTCTCTCTCTCTCTCTCTCTCTCTCTCTCTCTCTCTCTCTCTCTCTCTCTCTCTCTTTCTCTCTCTCTCATTATTTTTTATTTTTTCTGATGCTGAGAATTGAGACCTGGGCCTACCTCATGCCCAGCAAGCACCTTATCCCTGGGCCACCACCCAGAGTCCCTTCCCCTCCCCTCTGCACAGATCCCCTCTGTGTCCCCAGCAGCCTCCGAGGGCCACCAGGGCACAGCTTCCAGGAAAGTGCATGGTGCCAGATGGCCTCACAGCAAGTTTCGGGGCTTTTTGAGCTGTCCCGGCTCTCCCTCCTGACTTCTGACTCAAAAATGATTTCAACTTTGTCCCTCCCCTCTGTACATTACGACTAGGAAGAATATTGATTTTTTAAAAATGAGCCTGTTGCTGAACCTACTTACTAGCTATCGAGCTTTTCATGTTTAAATATTTACTCCTCACGACTCCAGTCTCCGGGTCCTTCCGCGACCCTGACACTGCATGCATTGCCTTCCTCGTTGAAACCTCCAACACCCAGCGTTAATCCATGCGCTCCGTTCAGAGTGTTCAGAGAGGGGTTGACGTGCACAACCTCGATCTCATGAGAAGCACAGGTGCCTGGCACACCCCACCTCCCAGTGGCCGGCTCTGTATCCCTTTGCATGGATTGATGGGTTGGGTCAGGGCACACACGTGTGAGTGGTGACCACTTGGACACGTCATTGAATATTTGGGGGGATGTATTTCATGGCTCATTTTAAAAAATGTTACTTCTGAGGAGTTTGTGTCTTTGCTTACTGAGCTCCTAAGAGATGGCCACCGGGTTGTTTTCTACAATCTGAGCAAGACTTATAAAGGACATTTGGGAGCAAGAATGACCTGGGGCTCAGGAATTTGCTGCCTGGGGTTTCTCAGATATTCATTTGTAAGTTCAACTTACATGGACAAGAAAAAAAAATCTCCCTTGTTTACTCTCAAGCCCACATTCTTGCTCCCAGCTCACTCCCCGGTCAGAGATACAACCCTGTCTCAGCTTTTGCAAACTTTCTCCAAAAAAGGTGAGGCACATTTATAGTGGCGATCAGGGTGACAGCCCCTGCCAAGCCTGCTCCATTGCATTACAAAGAACTCACCCCATCTGAACACAGTTGGGTGTCTGAAATCCTTTTATTTTATTTTATTTTATTTTATTTTTGAGACAGAGTCTTGCTTGGTAGCTCAGGCTGGTCCTGACCTCACTATGTTGCCCCGGCACTCACAGCTATCCTCCTGCCTCAGCCTCCGGAGTGAGTGCTGGGATCACAGGTGTCTACCACTATGCCCAGCTTTCTGTGGTGCTGGGGAATCAAACTCAGGGCCTTGTGCTTGCTGCAAGCCAAGTGCTTCAACCACTGTACTATTCCTCCAGCCCAACATACATTATGTTTAGTGATGGAAAACACGAAGTTATTCACCCATAATATTTAGTCATGTATCTGTGCACATAGAGACTTTTTATTTGCCAACTATTTATTGCGCATTTCTTACATACTTTTTTTCCTCTTAGGTCTCTCCATGGCCTTATGGGGCAGGTACTATTATGATTGCTTTTTTTCATAGAAAAAGAAAAAAAGAGAATATTAATTCCCCCAAAGAAACCCAAATGGAACATAGCAAAGCAGGTCCTCTGAGGAGCTGTCCCCAGATCTCCTTTGCTGGACATTTCGTGCTAGGTTCTACCCAGAGGCAGTGTTTGTTAACAGTTTACTGCTGTGCTCATTAATGACTTTCAAAATATACTTAAAATTATGAAATTTCACTCTGTAGGCTGCTTTTTACCTACCATCAAAAGCATTTAAGTGTTCCTTCTGCCTTCCAGTAAAAGGCCTTTAATAGCTACTTAACTGTTCTCTTATGAATGGACTTTTAGGGCCTTTCAAATATTTTATATGTACTGTCAGAACATTTTCAAATATGAGTATTTGTGCACACTGATGTTGAAGATCATGCTGTGTTTTTCAGTTCAGTTCTGTGTGGCTTTTGTTTGTTTGCTTGTTTTTGTTCTTTTTTATTTATTTTTTTTTTAATAAGACAAAGTCTGGATCTGTTTTCCAGACTGATCCTGAACTCAGTATGGAGACCAGGCTGGCCTTGAACTCATAGCAGTCCTCCTGCCTCAGCCTCTCGAGTGCGGGGACAACAGTTGTGAGCCCCCATACCTGGCTTGGTTTTGCTCTTAGGGAGGTGAATCTATTAATATTTTTTAGTTCAAGAATTTTTTTATAGGGACTGGAGAAATGGCTCAGTGGTTAAAGCACTTGCCTAGCAAGTGTTAAATCAAGCACTAAGTACCCGATTTCAATTTCCCTGCACCACATAAGCTGGGCATGGTCGTGCACACCTATCGTCCCAGCACGTGGGAGGCCGAGGCAGGAGGATTGCCGTGAGTCCAAGTCCAGCCTGGGCTCCATAGTGAGTTCAGGACCAGCCTGGGCGACAGAGAGAGACCTGGTCTCACAAAAAAAAGAATTTTTTACATAAAATTTGAATCTAGAACCGTGGCCCTGAATAATATCTTTGCCACCCCCCCATTTCTTTCTTGACTCAGGGTCTTCCTAAATTGCCCAGACTGAGCTTGAACTTGTAACCCTTCTGCCTCAGCCTCCCAGGATTGAGTCTTTGCATCTAACTTTATCTGAAACTAATTTCTCAAAACTGGATCCCTTGACACTCAATTCAACTTTTTTTTTTCTGCCTTGCCTAGGTGGGTTTTTGTTTCATAGCTTTGAGCAACTTGAATAATACTTTGAAAACTTTTGATATGGTTTTTTTTTTTCTTTTTAAAGACAGGTTCTTCTCTGTAGTCCCGGCTAGTTCTAAACTCACTATGTAGCCCAGGCTGGCCTAGAGTATGTGGTATTCCTCCTGCCTCAGCCTCCGGTGCTGGGATTACAGGCCTGCAGCCACACCTGGCTACGTGTGAACTTTCTTATACCACCTTTAGATACAGAAATCTGATGTTTGGTTAGATAATCCCAAAGAACAGAGTTAAGTCTTAACATATCTGAGTCCTGGCCTTGAAATGTCTTCTGTGAATCAGAATATCAGTTTCTACCTGATACACTGAATGCAGTTAGTGATTAAACATGATTTTCCATTCTCCAACTCTCTGACCCACAATGGGTAAAAGACTGAAGAAACATTTGCTCTGCAGGCAAAGCAAGCCCTTTTGGGGCTTGTTGGAAACCCTACCTTTTTCTCCTCATCAAACAATTTATTGCGGTGTATTAAAATTTCCTGTGAAAGTTTCCCAAGAATTTCAGGAAGCCATGAATGCATGAAGAGGAGAGGGCAGTGTCCCCACAGTTACAGTGTAATACCCAGCACAGGGGACACTCGGGACATTTTGTCAGGGAGACCCAATAGTGAGAAAGCCAGACCTGGACACCAAGATACCAATCAACAGACCAATGAATACATAAATTGCGGTATTTATACACAATGGAATACTACTCATCTATGAAGACAGATAGGTTGGAGGCTTTTGTGGGTAAATGGAGGCAACTTGAGACCCTCTTGCTTAGTGAAGTGAGTCAGAAGCAGAAGGTGAGATTTCAAATGGTCACTCTAATATGAGAAACCCAGATCACAATTATTTCATAGAACTTAATGTGGGGAGTAATAGGAACTGGAGGGGAGGGAGGGAGGGTCGAAAAGAGAGAAGGGAAGTATTTGTAACTTTGCCTCAGTGTGTACTTGCACAAAACACTCAAGATCAATGTAAACTTGATGTTTTGCAGTTATGCATATCAATAAAATGGGGAAAAATAAGATCTTTGGTAAATGATGGCTCCGTGAGAATTGCAATACACGGATCCGGGTGTGGTGGCACACACCTGCAATCTCAGTGCTCTGAAGGCTGAGATGGGACGATGGCAAGCTTGAGAATGGCCTGGGCAACTTAGTGAGACCCTGTCTCAAAATTAAAAAAAAAAAATTAAAAAGGAAGGGGCTGGGTAAGTGGCAAACACTGTTGAATTCAGTCTTCAGTGTTGAAAAGAAAAACAAAGAAAAAGAATTATGAATTTTCATATACAGGAAGACTACTGAATCTTCTCTTGAAGCATCAGAAGGGAGGAGCTTTTAGAACATGGCTGGTGGGAAATGAATCAAGGTGACGCCAGGGTCTAGTGTGACCTTTGTTGGCATGACTGAAATGAAAACACTTGGGTTTGTCTGTTTGTGCTGGGGATTGAACACGGGGCCTTTGCACTGAGTTACATCCCCAGCTCGTTTTTCAGTTTTGATATTGAGACGCAGTCTCTCTATGTCACTAAGCTGTCCAGGCTGGGCTTGAGCTTACATCCTCCTGCCTCAGCCTACCAGAATGCTGGGCTTACAGTCCTGTGTCGTTGTGCTCGCTGCCAGGCCCCAGTTCACTGTGCTTTTGGTCACTATGGTAAGCTGCCCTAACTCCAGGTCATTCATGTAGGTGGTGGTGGGGCATTTCAATGTGATTTGGGGGAAACCCACTTAGGTTTCTCTGACTCCAGGATGAGCCATGACACGCTCCGCAGAGAGGCCGGGACAGGCCCTCTCAAGGCCCTTCTTGGAGCACTTTCTGTTTCCCCTTCCAGCCCGGCCTGCCACGCATTCATAGCATGTCTCCGGCTGCCCGGGATCATCTGGCTCCAACCTTTCACCCGCTAGGAGGGAACAACACACTCTGGCTCAGATAGCATCTCTGGGCCAACTGCGCAAGCAGTCGCAATCCGACCCCTCTTGCCAGTCTTCTTGGCCCTTTATCTCTGTTCTCCTCACAGGCCGTGGATGGTTTATGGTGCTGTGAAATGCTGTGGCCTCATCTAGGGGTTTTATGGCTAATACCGATGTGTTTGGCCTCCCTTACCTTTGGTCCTGGTGACAGTGTTTACCCTGCAAGTTAGAACTGGGGGGTGGGGGGGGGGGTAGGGTGAGGAAGAAGGTAATTAAGACTCCCAGTTGCTTGCTGACCTGTTTGGGGCAGGTAAGACCTGCCCAGGTGTGGGCAGGAGGCCCTTTCCCCAGAGCCCTATCTCTCCAGGGAGATAAATTCACAGTTAATAAAGATAAGGCCCCAGAGAAATGCCAGGAGTTCAGCCTGTATTGCCAGCTCAGCCCAGCATCAAAGATTACAATGACTAAATCTCTAACGGAGGCCAGAGAAGCCTCCCTGTGGTCCATCCCCAGCCCATGTTTTAGCTTTGACGTGGAGCCAGGATCTCACTGAGTTGCTCAGTTGCCCAGGCTGGGCTTGAATTTGCAGCCCTCCTGTCTCAGCCTCCCAGAGTGCTGGGCTGACAGGTCTGAATCCTGACTTTGTTATTAAACAGCCTGGGAATCTTGAGCAAGCCATAATTTTATGAACCTTAACCCTCCATTTCTTCCATTTTAGGGTTCCTAAGAGGATATATAATAAGGCTTATTGGAGAGGACATGGAGTAGGTACTCAAGAAATGGGAAGTCTCACTTCATTTTCTTTCCTTTGTGCCTTTGCAAATTCACTAAGTTGTTGATCCATGACGTAGACAGATGAAGGTAAGCTGACATAGAGCATCCAGGATGGAGGGAACCTGTGACATCAGACGCAAAGCTGCCTTTACGTTCTATGGCCGGAAGAAGAGAGAGAGGGAGACAGTAGCAGAACAGGTGCAGCTGTATGTGGAGCATCTACTCCTGGCAGGACTTTTCTTGTGCTCACATCCGCTACCTTCTTATTTTTCTGTTGGGACAGTGGAGCATGGGGGCCACTAAGTAATTCACCTCAAGTGCCGGGGCAGTTGTCCACTGGGGGAAACCACCGCTACTCGCCCTCTGTTGTCGGAAGCTGAGCTGGTGGTGGTGTTTGTCTGGTTCTGCTATCCCCTTCTTGCATATGGGACTGTGAGCTGGGCACTGAGGTCGCCTCAGAGCTGGAGATCCTGAACCCCAGGCCTGGGCGCTATACCCAAAGGACCCAGATTCATTTGACAAGGTCCCCAGGATCTGGGTGCCTGTTGGCATTTCAAGTGTTTGACTGGATATCCGAATGAATGAGAGTTTTGTAATTAGAAGGAAACTTGGAGGAGGAGCCAGTGGAAACAAGTTTCCCTGTATGACCGCACAATGCTTATATTGGGAGAACAGGGGGCACCAAAGGAAGAAGCCCGAGCACCCCTATCTGGTTGGGTTCTCCATGTCTTCAGCTCCCTCAGGCCTCTGCTGCCAGCCACAGTGTTACTGTAAAGCTGTGAAAGGGGCTCCAGTCCTCCTTGGCATAGGCCTGTGATGTTGCCTAGGCAGAAGGACTCAAGGCCCAACTCAGGGCCTCCATTGGACTCTGAGTGCTTTGCAAACCATCAGTGGGTTCCCCTGCTCAGGGCCCTTGGGTCCCAGTCTGAGGAACAAGGAATGACCACCCACGCTGCCCTACAGATGGCTCCCCACAGTGAATAGGGATGAGGCCACATCCAGTGCTGATCTCCTGCAGCCCTGTGTCCCCTCCTCGAAAATGCCATCAACGGTGACACTGCCATTTTCACACAATAACCCTAGTACCCTTTAGAAAATTGCATATAGGGAATCACTTGGCTAGCTCTATAGCAAATCCTCCAGTAGCTTCCCTCTCACTTACACTAAAATCCTGCTCCTTTCTGTGGCTTATAAGACCTTATGCAATCTGTCCCCAGGTCCTTCTTTGACTTCCTTGCCTACAAGAATCTCTGGGTGGTTAGTTACTTACTGTTTCTTGGATCTCAGGTATCAGCTCTTCCCTTGGGGTAGCCCATGGGTCTTCCTAGAGCATCAAAGGTGTGAGCTTGTAGGTCAGCTGTGGCCTCTTCAGAAGGCCCCCGCTAACATGATTTCCATAGTCCTGGCAGCCTTTCTAATTTTCTGCAATAGCATGAGTCATTGAGCTGCTCCCCTGCCTGCTGCGGGTCTTCTCATTTCACTGTTGCTTTCATAAAGGCAGCCATGGGGTCCAGCCCATTCGCCTCTCCATCCCCAGGACCAGGCCAAGATCTGGCACCCAGGAGTCTATAATACATATATTTTAAATGAATAAATGCCTACTGGACACATTTGTCAATTTTAAGTAAATGATTTCTAAACTTTGGTGATTGAACAGTGACCCCAAATAAATTCTATACGACACCTACAACTGACCACAGGCCTTTGGCAGGTTATTCCTCAGAGGAAGAAGAGTGAGCATTGGCTAGCCTTACCTGCCGTGTTGACTTCTAATTTGCCCTAATGAATTATCTTGGAAACAGTTGCTGGAAACAACCCAGATTTACTCTCTTGTAATTCTGGAGGCCAAGTGTTTTAAAAACCAAGGTGGTATACTCCTGAAAAGCCTAGGTGGGGGTTCATTCCCTTGCCCTTTTCAGCTTCTGGAGGCCACTTACCTTCGTCCTTTGGCTCTTGGCCTCATTCCAGTCTTCAAAGTCAACAGTTGTGCCACCCTGAGCCTTGTTCATCATCACATCTCCTTCTTTGGCTCTACCCTCCTGCCTTGCTCTCATAAGAACCCTTTGATGATGTGGGGCCACCCAGATGACCCAGGAGTATGTCCTCTTCTCCAGATCTGTAACTCAGCCATATCTACAAAGTCCCTTTTGCTATGCAAGATAACATATCCCTAGCTTCCTGGGATTCCTGGAATTAGGCCTTGGACATCTTTGGGGAGGCCTTTACTTTGCTTGTCATGTTGCTTTCACTGCTTTCCCCCCCCCCCAAATAAATACGATTTGAGGTTTTTTTTGTTTGTTTATTTGTTTTTGAAGTTTTTGTGAAGCAATGTTTGCTATGTAGGTCGTTGTTTCCCTTCCACAGACCTCTTGGCATGATGACTCTTGGGTCTCCTCCACTTTATGTTCCCCCAAAACTCTTCCCCCACTCCTGTGCTACCTTTCTGGATTAATTAGAGTCTCAGGAAGTCTATGCAGGACCACTATTTGTTTTTATGATCAACTTTTTACCTCAGGATAGGGTACCAACTTTTAGGATGTTTGTATTCTCTCTGCCCACTTTGAAGGTGGACAACCTGACAGGAATAGATTCCATGCCAATGGGATGCATGGCATTTATTTTATTTTATTTTTATTCATTTGGATGACTTTTGTACTCTCAGTGGAGACACTGAATACTCTCAAGAAGGTCACCAAACCACACCGGGGTCCTGGAATGCCCAAGGATACAGATGAGGTTGCTTATTCACACTCATTACAGGAAGACATGGTTTCTTTCATTCCGGGCTCACAAGGTGGATCTCAGGAGGAAACAGGGAGTGGCTTAAGGACCTAAACCCAACTTTGTGTCTCCTAAAAACCAGGAAGCAACCACCTGGCTAAGGAGTGGTGGGCATCATTTTCTCCAGAGTCCAAAGAAGGTAAATTACAGCCTTGACTAGGTTCCACTAATAGCTTAGGACTAAGAACTGGCACTATGACCTGGCATTCCAAGTCTCACCATCTCAGTGTTCCAGAACTTTCTTTGCTAGGGTGGAACTTTCTGAAGCACCAGGTGGAATCCGTAGAGAAACAGGTTCATCCTTATCACCCTTGGGTTGGCTTTCCTTACCTCTCTTCATAGTTTTTGAGATATCTGGCTCCCGAGGGCTGTGTCAAAGAGGGTGTGGCACCTGTCACTGGTCCCCCTTCTCTAGCCGATGCTGTATCACGCCCTGATTAGTATTAATAATTGATTTATATGGCACCTTTTACAAGCCCTCAGCACAATTGGCCCTGTGTGGCCCCACACGCATCACTTCACCCTCACACGGTAAGCCGCCGCCTCAGCACTGGCGCCAGTCGCCGCAGTGGCGCCAACGACGTGACAAGCAGACAGTGGGAGGCAGGAAGTAGGGCAGCGCATTATCTCCTGACGGGGTGGGGGAGCGGGTGGAGGCCTCCGGGACCTGTGGTGACTGAGTCAGAGCCTTGAACCTTCTAGAAGCACAGCTCAGGGATGTGGGTTGTGGCCATGGGGCATAATGGGTGTCCCATCGTAGAGATGAGAAAACAAGTGAGGTACCCGAGGGTAAAAGAATGTCAGTGGTAGAGACAAGGGGAAGCCTGCACATTTGTGAGTTACATAGGTAGGGATCATGGGGCTGGGGGTCCTCCTCCCCCTGCCAGGGGGAAGCAGAAAATGGAGGTGTTATCGAGGTCCTTGGCTTCCATTTTATTGATCTTGGGATATATGATAGACAGACAAACAGATTGTTTTCATTGGTGGGGATTGACCCTATGGCCTTATACCTACTTAGCAAGCCCTTCCTCACTGAGCTACGTCTCCAGCCCCAGCTACATTTTATGTTTTAAGGCATCTTTGCTTAAGGTTTGGAGAGATCTGAGGGTTTTTTTGTGCGTTTGTTTTGTTTTTTCAGGCATAAACTTGAGCGTGTTCTGCCTGTTGGAGTTCATTTAAGATCTTCAATTACTTGCAGGTTTTAGAAGGTCAGCATCATGTAGTTCAAGGGCATGCATTCTCACGAAGTCCAGTTTTCATTGTTCTTCGATGGGGGAATTTGCGTAGAGACAAGTTCTGCAAAACGCAAGACCTTTCTCTAACCTCAGTTTCCCCATCGATAATAGGCCCTACTCTACAAGGAGGAGCCCAGGGCCTCGCCTGTGCTACACGTGCCATCAACACAAGTTACTTCTAATTTCATCATCACGAGGGTTGGCAGCATCTCCATTCTGTTTATTAAGTAGCAACTCACTCCTAGAAGAAGTTCAGTATCTTATCTCAAAAAGAACCCAGTTTCCCAGAGACAGGACACACAGGGAGAAGGTCTTAAGGTTGTTTTGGGTCTCATGTTTTACTTCCTGGGATGTCAGTGGGAAGAACCCAGACTCGCCCAGGAGTAAAGGCCAGCTGAGGAATGAGTCAGAGCACTTGGGTGGCCAAGTGGAAGGAGGAATGTGCCCCTTCTAAGGAAGCCAGGTGGCAGGGTGTGACGGACAGGAGGTGGAACCGAGGGTTGGGGCAGCAGCCTCTGGATGGGGGCTTTCCATCTCCCTCTCTACACTGATTGGCTCGTGCTCCACCAACCAAGGACAGTGCAGCCAGGTCAGTAGAGAGCTCAGCACATTTCCTCCTTCCTGGAGAGGCACAAAGTTTGTCCATGTAGAGTAGACACTTTGAGAAATCTCATGGTGAAGACACCCACCAAATCTGGTATTTTTCAAGCCTATATAATTCTTGGTTCAACTCCTTTTACTATTGTTTATTTATTTTATAAAGAATATATCCTTTCCCTGAACATACTTTGGGAGAGATCAAGTTAGCTCAAGCCTCCAAGGCTGAAAAAAAAAAAAACATAGATTTTTAAAAAAATTAATCTCCAGTACTGGAGATTGAACCCAGGGTCTTCTTTTCACTTTTTATTTTGAAACAGGGTCTTACTAAGTTGCAATTCTCCTGCCACAGCCTCCCAGAGATCTGAGATTACAGGTGACTTTGCCACCCCCCTCAACCTAATCTGTGTATTTTTAATGCATCCTACCTGAATTTATTTTAAATTTGAAATGGACTCACTACAACTCCTAAGTTATTGTTGCTATTCTTAAAAGTGTTGGTCTGTGATTTGAAAGTGATTCAAAAGAATGAGAAATAGGGAATAACCACATTTCTGATGTGTGATGTCAACACTGCACACGACAATATCAAGATAGTAAGAATGTTGACCTGAGACCCAAGAAGAAGTATTAGGGTTGTTATGGGTCTCCTGTTTCACTTCCTGTTCATGTGGCCTGCACTTATGAAGTCCTGACCCCATGTCCATGCCCGTATCTTATCTCATGCAGTCCTCCAAAGAGGAAACCAAGGATAAGAGGGGACAGTGCCTACAGTTAGGTCATCAGAGAGTGGTAGAGCCAACGTCTGAACCCAGGATGCGAGCTCGGAACAAAGTCATGTTTCTCTTGTTGCCACCAGACATGGATCTGTTCATTTCTCTTCCCACCCTTGCACAGGTCCTCTTAGAGTCACTCAGGGGTCACCTACTGCTAGAAGGCAGGGTTGCACCTGAGAGTCTGAGGAAGAGGCCTAGAATTCTTAAAAAAGAAAAAAAAAATCTTTGTAATCCTGCTGTTTGGAAGGCTGCTGAGTCACCAAAAGAGTATGCTGTGTTGGCTAAGGTACCACTGTGGGGGTGGATGCAAAGGAGCTTATGATCCTCAGGCTCTGTCACCTGGACCTTGTCCTCTGGACACAGCTTTGGGTGGCCCAAGGGTTGCTTTCTTTCCCAAGGCTTGCACGTGTGCACACCCAGGGAGACTCTCCCTGTGCTGTGCTGCCACATGAGTGTCCCTGAGGTGTGCCATTCACCCCAGTTTATCCAGGACTGTCCCAGGTTGAGCACTGAAAGGCTCCTGCCCTGCATGCCCTTCAGGCCCTGGTATCCTGGAATGGTTGGTCACCTGGAGTCAGTCCCTTGGCCCAGCTAGAGGTTGACAGGTAGAACTTGTCCAAGGGCAAGAGGGAGCTATGCGAGGGCCTTCAAAAACAACCAGCTTATGCAACCACAACAAAAAAAAGCAACAAAAGGCAGCAAGTTTTATTTTGAAAATTGAAAACAAAAAGTCAAAACCTTCACTGGAGAAAAAAATAATAACAAAAAACCTTCAGTGAAATCGTCTTCATTCAAACCAGTACTTTCCTAATTCAATCAATTTGCTTTTTAAATGATACTGCTACTCACTAAAATAACTCCAAGAACAATCACTGTCTTTACTAGGGTTTGATGCATGGCAGGTTCCTCGCCCAGCCCTAGACACACAACATTTGAGTGAGTCTGAGTAAGAGCTACTTAGGTAGGAGCCACTAATATACACAATTTGACAAGTAAAGAAACTGAGGCTCGGGCAGGTTTAGGTTACTTATCCAGGTGACAGCTTGAGTGCACCTGAAACAGGTGGCTTGGACACAGGTGACCCAAGAGCAGATCTCAGCTGCCACCCAGGCGGCCACGCTGCTGCCTCTGCCATAGCAATGGGCACTTTGAGGGCTACATGCCGTAAGGTCGTTCTTGGGGCACAGGTGAAGCTTCCTGAGCACTTTCTTACCAGTGTAACCTCAGAGAACCCTGCATGACACTTTTGACTTAGTAAGTGCTCAATTAATGCTGGTAAAATAAGATTGAGATGCAAAAAAGCTATATGTTTTCTTGGCAAATAGCAAAACACATTTTATAAAAGTCCTGGTCTAGTTTTATTTTTATTTTTTTTACACAGTGTCACACTCTGTAGTCCTTGCTGGTCCTGAACTCACTATGGAGCCCAGGCTGGCCTTGGACTCACAGCAGTCCTCCTGCCTCGGCCTCCTCCTGAGTGCTGGAACTGCCAACATGCACCATCAAGCCTGGCTTCTGTGGTGCTGGGTGATGGAACCCAGGGCTTTGCGCCTGTTAGGTGAGCACTTTAACTGTTGAATTATGCCCAGCCTTGTATCAGGCTCTCTATGGGATTATAAGCCCTATCCCGAGGTGGGAAACACCCAGCCCATAGGCCACAGATCCAGCCCGTCCAAGGCAACTTCTACCTTAGGAGCGAGTTAATTAAATGTTTTGCCAAATACAGCATGATCATTTATTAAGCTGATAATTTGGCATGGCCTGTAAATGATGTCATAAATGGCCAAATGGCCCTTGGCAGAGGTGAATTGCCCTCTCCCCAGCTGTATGTTAGACACATTTCACCCTATGTTCCAAGACCCCCCGTTGCTGCCTTAAACCGGGGGTGGGGGAGAGTGCGGAGTACCATGTTCACATAAGTTGTTATGATAGTTGCTAAGTGACTTGTGGGTGGGCAACTTGCAGGACGTGGGCTCATGTCCTGGTATAATTGGGTGGAAACAGAAGGTTTCATCAACCTACCCACAATGCTTTGTGATTTAAAGCTTCGGAATTAGTCTCTCTGGAACTTTCTCATTAATATTTTTGGGCTGCTGTGGATCACGGCTAATTGAAATTATGCATGTGCATACAAATGTGTATACATGTGCCCATATATAGAGCATGCAGGGAGTAGCATACATACACAACACACACATGATTATAGGGATGTGCCCATACTATCAAGATTTTTCTGTTCCATCCCAGACACTAACATGGCATCTGGCACACAGAAGGAGGTCAATAAATATTTGTTGGTGGAAAGAATGAGTGCGTATAGGACATCCAATAAAAACATGGAATAGAGAGAGATGTATTTGCTCCTAAGAAAATTTCTCCACCTTCTTTGGAAACAACACACTTGCTGTTTCTGAGTTCAGCATTTTGGTAATGAATTGAACCCCCTCAGCTATGAGCACCTATTTCATAGAAATAAAACTGTAAATATCCTGTCCACTTTCCTTCTCAGCTATCAGGAGCTTCTCCCATCAGAACCAACAGCACCAGTGGAAGTTAAAGTTTGAGTCACAAGGGCAATCTGTAGCTGAAGAAACCATTGAATGATAATAGCAAACACAGACACAGTGCTTTCCAGGGTGGCTGTGTCACATGTAATTAAGATGATTGTTCTTCATAACAGCTTGATGAGGTTGGTACAATTTAACCCCCGATTTGCAGATAAGAAAATGAAGGTCCAAGAAGTGACATCACTTGCCCAAGGTCATGGATCTTGTAAGTCCCAGGCTGGCTCAAGTCCACAGTTCTAACCCTTACATGACATCTCCCACCACGGGCCAGGGAAGGTAGAAGGGGTTCCTGGGGAAGCTTTTCCAATGAATATTGTTAATCTAAATTTATTGTGCAATATTCCGATAAGAACTCATTCCTCCAATGGCGTAAAAGCATTAATTCTAATCCTTATAAATGATTACCACTAAAAAGTGGGCACCAAATTTGAGACTCTTCATGGGATTTCTTTGCACCTGACAAAAAGCTAAAGGTCTTTTCTTTGATAATTCCCATTATATAGATGAAGAAACTGAGGCTGAACCAGAAACAAGGGCTTGTCAAACAGCAGACAGAAGCAAAGCTGGGGTTTAATCCAAAGTTTTTGGAAACTCAGATAGATATCACCATTACCTTTTATTCTAAGGAAAAAGAGGAGCTGGGGATCAGTAGATAAGAATTCCTGGAAATTTCCCCAAGGAACCACACTTCTGCCACACAGAAAGATGGGTAGGCAGCAAAACAGTAGACGTGTAACACAAATCCCTCTCTGGTTCCAGTCTTGCCCTTCCCTCAGCTCCAGGGAACACATCGCGAGATCCACTGACACCTAGCCTTGATTTGTTCACTTCCGTCTCCTCCTTCCCATCACTTCCTGTCTGATCAAGTCTTCAGAACAGTTCAGATTACCATCATCTGTGTTGATTTCCCTCAAACTCCATCTGTCACCTCTAATAGCACGCTATGTGTACCCCCATTCTATCTAGTCCCTTTCACCCCCATATGCCTCTTGGAGAAAGGGGGATTGGCTCATTCTCTGAGACCTTTCTTGGACAAGAAAAAAAAGATGCTGGACACAGTTGGAGAATGCTGCTAACTTGGTCCGACTTGGGGAGACACATGAAGACACACCCACAGAGTGAAGGTTTGGAGCAGTCAGGTAGTGGAGAGACCAGCAAATCTAAGCATGGACTCTTCCCAGGGCCACCCAGCTCTCCGCTGTGTGAGTGTGTGTATGCGCATATGTGAACTCCCTCCTGTGCCCCACAGTGAGTTCTCTGCAGAGGCTGACCTTCAGCTAGGTTAGTCAGGTCATGGAGTTGAATTAAAAAAAGAAATCTTCCCAGGCAAACCTAAGGGAAAGCAAAGCTACAAACCCTGGACGTGGCTCCCGCACAGGAGGGCCTGTCCCTCTTCTTCCTCTCTCTCCACTAAACTGCCCCACTGGGCCTTTGGCAACAGTCACATGATCCAATGACAAGCTTCCCTTACCATCCATCAGTATCCGTGGATGGGGGTGCCTCCGGGCGGTGGCACTCATGTCCATCACCATGGAGCCCCCTTTCGCTCTGCTTTCCAAGTTCCCAGCCTCTGCCTTTTTGAACCGTCTCCAGAACCTTCCCAAGGGGGAATTTTCTTTGCTCTTGTAAACTGAAGATTTATGTTCCTCGTGTGGACTTTTCCCAGCTTAGCCAAATTCTAGGTCGTTGGTGTTTCCCAGGGGTGGACGTGTGTGGCACAGGGGTCATTGGAGAAACTGCCTTGTAGTGAGATGCTTGGACTAGTTTCTACCTGTGAGGGGTAATTGGTGAGGAAACGTGGAGTAACAGAGAAGATGTGGATGTTTAAAGAACACGTGGGGCTTGTTGCCTGTAGCCATATGACTCTGAGCCTTCTCTGATGTCCCGCCATATCCCTGCCCTAAAGTTTGGATGATGACATCATACCTTGGTGAATGCCTCTTCACGCCCGCTTCCTGCCCTTGTCACTACCTTTCACTACTGCCTTTCACTACCTCTACCACTCATGTTCACGTTTGATATTTTTTATGGAAACTTCTGTCCTTTCCCGACCTTCTTCCTGTCCCTTGCTTGCTCGATCTATGGAACTTGGGTTTCCCCATGATTTTTTTTTGTATATATCAAATTCTATTTTCAAAGAAAGTCTATTTTGTGCACATAGACATGAGTGGGTTTAAAGAAAACATAGCAAGTGGAATTGATCCAGTTGTTGGAACCAGAACTTCTGACAGATCATAACACATGCTTTAACTGCCCTTTTCCCCTGTCTATGTGGCATGACTTGGTGGCCAGTCACAGTGCTTGTCATTCGATACCAGACATTCATGGGTCTTGTTGATTTATACCTACCAGTTTTCAAAGAAAGATGGGAGAGATAATGGGACAGGATTGAGCTGGGAATGACACTCAGTGGGACAGCGCTTGCTTAATGTGGGGTAGGCTCTGGGGTCCATCAACAAGGCAAAATGGAATACAGAAAACCAAAGCATAAACAACAAAAACAACCGACAACACACACACACACATACACACACACACACACACACAAAACAAACCAAGCAAAAGTACAAGAAAACAAATCGTTAATATCAAATCAGAAAAAAGAGAGAGACTAAACCATGACCCAAAATTGATATGTTAGCTTCCTAATTGTTCTTTGAGAAACAAATTTTAAAAAGACAAATAATTGAGAAGGTTAATAAAGAAACTAAACAGAGAAAACTCACGATTCCAAGTTCATGGTGAGAAACAGGATATGAGTTATAAAGGAGATATTTACAATGATAAAAGAGGGCTATATTAATTTCTGTACCAGTGTTTCTCCAATTCAGCGGTATTGACATTTGAGGCTGGAGAATTCTTTATTGTGTGTGGTGGTGCTGATGTCTGCGTGGGGGTGCTGGACTGTGGTCAGGAGTCCCTGGCCCATTGCCTCCAGGCTTTGTCTGGGATAAACAGAGGACTTAGCAGGGTGACAGCCATCAGAAGAGGTTGTAGCCAGGCCCAGGGCAGCAGGCAGGTCTGTAATTCCCGCACTCTGGGAGGCTGAGGTAGGAAGACCTCAAGTTTGAGCCTAGCCTGGAGAACTTCATGACTTACAGAGACCTTGTCTCAATCCTAAAATAAAAGAAAAAGGATTTGAGGATGCAGCTAAAGCGAAGGCCCTGGGTTCAATCCTCAGTATCACACACACACACACACACACACACACACACACACACACAATTCTGTACACCATGAACCTACAGTGGGGGGTGGGGGTGGGTGGCCAAGACATTTGGAATGAATCGGTATGATCCTCTCCATTACTCGTGAAATCCAGATACTTCCAAAGGGCTGAGTGCCTGAGATCTTGAAGACATCAACAAACACTGACCTGAAGGGAGGGTGGTGAGAGTCTCTGAGTTGGTGACTCCAGTTTAGTCTCAGATATGCTATTAATTTCATTTCTACATTACAATCCAACCGGGGCATGAAGAGCTAAAAGGACTTACACTGCTCACTCTGAAGGGACAGCCACCAAGACATAGGGGAAGAGCTGGAAATCAGGAAGAAGACGGCTCCTCTCTCTGAGCACAGAATCATCCTGGCGTTGTCTTCATCATGGCTGTATTCCCAGTTGATGGGCTTTCAAATAGTTGTTGATCCTAATAAGAATTCACTCATTCATTCATTCATTCACTCACTCAGGCCTTTGATCTGTTACCAGTCCTAATGAGGCCTTCACTCATCCATTGTTCATTCCCTCACTTATTAAAACTTATTAAGGGACCACGAGCCTCATGGCCAGTATGACTGTTTACAAAACACAGAGCCCAGACATAATTTCCCAATATTCATGCTCTTTCTACTTCTCAACATGATAAAATGGACATAAAACCTACAGGCCACAGGCAATTCTCCCCATTCCCATTCTTTCTTCTAATGAGTCTCTCCATATATTCCTGTTTGAAGATCCAGAAGAAACCTCCACAGCAGTACACTGTAGGGTAGACCAGAATTCTCCCTAGGAGCCGCCAGTCATGCACCCAGTGCTCAGAAAGATACTTACATTCCTTCTTGTGTAATTCTCGTACCAACAATACAAATTAGATACTTCCATCTAGATAGGAAAGGATGTTTATATCCAACACGGATGTACATTTTGAAGCAGCTAAATTGGGACCGAGGTGACCTGCCTCCCAACAGTTCTTGGACAAGTCTCCGTTTAGCTCGTGTGTTCTGGCGCCACGACCGAGTGTCTGCTGGCACTCTCGAATGTGTGCGTCTTCCTGTTTGGATGACAAACCTCATTCTCACCTATCAGAACGTTACTGGGTTTCCATAACACGAAGCAAAGATTTAGAAAGCTTTGGCCCCAGGGACTTCACGATCTCACAGACCAGGAAATACAATGAAGACAGTTTCAGGGGTGAGTAGTTAAATATCTCGGCCATCCCCTGAAAACAAAGTTTCTTATTTGGTTTTATCTACCAGCTTTCTAGGTCAGGTCTATCCATTGGTTCTGCAATTTTGGGTTTCATTTTTTTATATCCCAGTGGAGTACCCGCCCCGCCCCCCAAAGACTCATTTCTTGAGTATCTGTGAAACAACGGTGCCTTTCCAAGCACTCCACGTCTTGTCATGGAGCCGTATGGACTCTCTCCAACCAATCATGAGCAAGGGATGGGGTCACATGGTTAGTTTTTAACCAATCGGGATATTTTTTCAAGTAGCCTAGGGATAATGGAAGAAAAATTGGAATCTTCGGGAATAGAAAAAATGGAAAGTGGCTCCTGAGTAGGACGAGTGATTGCCATAAACAAGGAGGTGAAGAGAAGCCAGTCAAACCAGAAGGACCACAGAGCGTGCTGACTTTCTTCACCAGCCTTCCTTTCTCAAAGATTGTACCCACCAAGAGGTTATGCCTGCAGGATGGACAGGAGGAGTTTGCGGGGGCTCCCCCTGTGAGAAAGTGCAAAGCAGCAGGTACAGAGGTGTGACAAAGCCCGTAGGATGCTCTCCGGGATCGCAGGCGCTTGAAAAGTCTTTTAAGAAACAGTGGCTCTGGACTGAGTGTTAAGGACCATGGCAGCACAGGCCAGTCGTCCAGCACTCTGGGAGGCCGAAGCGGAAGAATCACAGGTGTGAGCCCAGCCTGGGCAGCTTCGTTATTTAACGAGAGTCTATCTCAAAATCAAAAAAAGGAAAAAAAGTCTGGGAATGTAACTGAATACCAAGGCTTGGAGTTCAATCAATGCAGAAGGAGGAGGAGGAGAAGCAAGCAAGAAAGGATGAATGAACGAAGGAATAAAGGAAAGCATCAAGGAACTTACACTGAGGCTGTTCTTGGGCCAGCAAAGGGGCTGCACATCCCAGGCTCTGGGGATGAGAATGGGCCTGGTACATCAGGGCACCTGTAAGGAACACTGGGCGGGTGGTGGAAGATGGAGTGAGCAGAGTGCCTCTTGCAGGACCTTGCCAAGAGGCCCAGCCATGCCTGGGGAGTCACTGGTGGGTTTTAAACTTGGAAGCGACCAAGCTTCCCACTGTTACCCTGAGCATGTTCCATTACAGGGAGTCAAGACTGCCAGGGCAGATATTCTTACTCAAGGGCCCCAACTTTCTCGGGTGGCTGAGAGGTCACTGAGGACAAGGGCCGGGGGTGGGTGGCTCTGCCCTGAAATTCCAAACACCTTGGCATCACTGCCGAAGGGGGATGTTGTTTGCTTCGTCGTTGTGATCTTGATGCCTTGTGGCAGAAAGGAATTGGGCCAGCACGGGGTCCACAGACGGTGGCTTTGGTGACATTCTCACCCTCTGCACTTGGCCTCTCAGGACCACACACTCGATCCTCTGCTCTTTTTCCCTTCTACTTGTAGAATGAAGAAGACCCCACGGGGACCGAGGGAGCAGACACCGAGGGGCGAGCCCGGTCCTTGTCCCCATGGAACCAAGCTGTCTGGTGACCTAAACTTTTATCATAAGAAACTCTGGAGACCTGAGAGTCCGATTGGCTCCAGGAACTGGCCTGTCTGATCATGTGCCTTGCATATATCTAAGCACCCTTGAAATATGAGGGAAATCAACAAAACATGCTGTGAAGTGAAGCTTGGACAAAGGGGTCCCGTCTCTCTAGCTCTGTTGACACCGTACATATAAAATTATCCAGCATGACCTATTTTTTCCTGTGGTGGTGGGTGGTACCAGGTATTGAGCCCAGAGCCTTCTCGTTGACCTACATCCCAGCCCATTTCTGTTTTCTTTTCTTTCTTTCTTTCTTTCTTTTTTTTCTTTTTTCTTTTTTTTCTTTTTTTTTTTTGGTTATAAGACAAATTACTTGTGTGTCCTTAAGGTGCCCAGGCTGGGCTTGAACTTACCATCCTCCTGCCTCAGTCTTCCAGGGACTCCACCACTTAGCCTGTCTAGCATGAACTGTACCTTAACAGACCAAGTTAGGAGAAGTTTTTGCAGATGGTGGCAATGAACTTTAAAATTATTTGTCTGAAGAGGAGGAGATGAGTATTTAACCCAGAGAGTTTTGGGGAAAAATTGAGTAAGATTTAGCTTCTAAAGCCCTTAGGACAGGAGCTACCCAATAAGACGCAGCTGGCTCAATGGAGTCTTCTGGACATTGTCACTGTGAGCAGCAGCTGGGCGGAGACAGGGGCAGGTTTAGAAAGGACGGGAGGCCGCGCCAGGGAAGGTGTGGAGATCAAAAGGGCAGGAGGTGGCAGGAAGGACCAGAGAAACTATGCCGAGGTAGCAGGGGATCAGGCGCCCTGTGGGGAGTGTGGGGGAGCTGGTGGAAAGCCCCCTCTCTAGCCCTGTGACTGCGTCGCCCCAGCCCCACTGGCCACAGGCCACATCTCCACCACTCTGGCGCCTAATTCTATCTGCACTGCGGTTTCAAAGAAACTCAAAGGGCTTTCTGGAAGTTATCTGCCTGCCGGACCCAACAGCCCTGCACTATCACTCCCATCTCCGAGATAGGAGAGCAGGACAGGCCGCCTGTGTGTGGGTGAGTCCAGCTTATGGAGATCAGAGCCCTGGCGGCCCCTGTGTAATCAGATTCTGGGTTTCTCCACCGCGGGCTCCGCCCAGCTAAGGCCACAAAGCCAGCTGCATGTCCCCTGCATCAGGAGAGTCACCACACATCCAAATTCCTCCTACAACTCAGCTCCCAGGTAGATCTTGATCTTGGAAGACAAGACAAGGGGCTTAAAGACTCACATGCCCTTCTCAGGTGCTGGAGGACACGCTACACTTTCATTCCCAGCATTTCTTAGAAAAACTGTCCAAAGTCAAAAGTTGGGGGATGTGTAGCCAGTGCTGCCGACGCAGGTTCCAGAGCCCACGGCATGGCTTTTAGCTTACTTTCTTCTAAGCAGGCTTGAGCTCTTCCCATTGACGGTCGAAGCAGGTGATGCTCTTAAGGATTTTTTAAATATCCAGATTTTGAGGAAATCTCAGTCTTTCAGTTTTTTAATAGTCAACTTAGTGTGAATGTGTTTCTCATTCAAACTATATTCCACCACAAATATTTCAAATGAAATTTCATGGTATTTCACCTGTGCCCTTTTTAAAAAATGAAAACTCCCCCATCAACCAAAAAATAATAAATAATTATAATTAATAATAATTATAATAAACAATAATAATTAAAATAATGAAAACCAAAGGTTTGGGAGAGGGAGTGCAGCACGAAGAGGAGACTTAGGCTCCTTCTGTGGCGAAATGTGTCTGAGATCAGGAGAAACGACACAGAGGTCTGAGGAGATCAAAGTAATCTTTAGATCAAATACCGTATTTTATGGGTAAACCCCAGAAAGGGCAAATGGCTTGGCTGAGGTCACAGAGCAAAAGCCTTTCACAGACAGAAGTAGACTCTGTGTCTTCTCCCAGGGGCGGAGTTGGTGGAGAAGCACTCATGGGGCCACCACGTTCTACCAGGATCGCCTTCTGCCGGTGTGACCATCTTGGAGGCTTTGACAAGCAGTCATTGTCCCGATTTACTGGGACAGCTGTACTCAGTGGGTCTCAGTGGTGAGGGCTGCTACCAGTGTGGCTCCCAGATCCATGTCTTTGCGAGAGTCCTGGGGAGGTGGGAGCCGGCTGGGCACACTAGCTTAGTTGTGGGTGCAAACTGGCCTCAGAGGGCAAAGACCCTGTGCTCTCTCTGGGCAGGGCCTTCTCTGGCCTGTGTCTTTGCCCCAGGTTCCCGCTCCCGAGATGCAAGGTGGCTGGGAGGGCCCGAGTTGATGTCTCCGAGGGAAGAGAAAACCATGCAGCCCGTGTCTCTCTTTCTGCTTGGCACTAGGGTGGTCCCTGCCTGCCTCTGCGCCAGAGCTGAGGACCAGGCCAGGGGCCGTCCTGCGAGATCAAGCCCCGTGGCGGGAGCCGGGAGGAGCCGGGTCACAGAGGGCAGCTTCCAAGCTCCTGACCCGGCCTGCGCGGAGGTCGGAACCGCCACAGAGGCTCACGTCCCTGCCCTATCAGCTTGTCATCTTTGGCCTGTGCACCCTGCGAGACCGTAATCTCTCGGGCGTCAGTAAGATCGGCAGTCCCCACACTAAAGTCATTTAAGGGAGGGGGCATTTTAATAACAAAGATAACCAAACAGACCCGGCTGTGATAC